>JARGCU010000030.1:14350384-14963653 GCA_029227775.1 Morpho helenor
ACCTACAGGCGGTGTAACAATGAAATACCTACGGCTACTGTGTTAAAAGAATATAATTTGAGCTTTTTAAGATATTATTAAGGTAGATAGAGACATATGCGACTAGATAGACCTATATGATTTTGGTTTTTAATTGATAAGGTAGTTCGAAAGTTTGACTCCCCTTGAAAGCTTATAAAAAAAATTCTGCTTCACTTTAACCACAGGCGCGCCTTACTAATTTTTTACTTAGTGCAGAAATATAAGAAAATTCCTGACTTCATTTAAAATGTTCTTTATGTGAAATTTTACTATATGTTGAGTATCATCTATATTAATATATAAAGCTGAAAAGTTTGTTTGTTTAAACGGGCTAATCTCAGGAACTACTAGACCGATTTCAAAAATCTTTCAGTGTAAGATAGTCCATTTATTGAGGAAGGCTATAAGCTATATAACATCATGCTAAGATGAATAGGAGAGGAGCAGCAATAAAAAATAGTACGAAAACGGCAAAATTTAAAGCTTTCCTTGCGTGCGCTAAGAAAATTGTAATAGTTATAAAAAAATCATGTATTACAAAATTGTTCCGCTCTAAAAGTCCTAAATAAAATTCCGCGACAGCATATGTCTAGCTTTTAAGGTTAACCATTTTTATCGTTATCAAAATGTTATAATACGGTTCTAATCTTTCCACGCGGGCAGAGCCGCTGGCAATTGCTAGTAGAATATAAGTCGGAATCAGTATTACCCAGATGTCGTTACTTAGCTGTTGTCTTTCTGCGTGTGGAGTTTAATATATACGGTTTTCGGGTCTGTAATTTAGTTCCTTTATATAGCATAGATTACTATACTGTCAGTGTCGTTCTGAACGTCGACTAGTAAGGTCATAATATTATGTAATATATTGTGGTTAGTTATTTTAAGCCTCGTTTGGACACTATAGTCTCGTGAGATCGTCACCGATCCGATAAGATTTTTTGATTTCAGTCATATGTTAGATATTTGTGTAATTGTTATATGTTGCTTGAGTAAGTCCGTATCTAGTCACGTGTTCTATATCATATAATAATAGTTATTACTACGTATGGTTATTGCTACGTATGTCCTATACATTTTTCAAGTGCAATGTTTACCTTTACATAGCTAATTGCTAACACATAATAGTGTGTCAATTGTTTACTTACATAGAGTTAATGACAAACACATTATAGTCTGTGGTTAAACAGGCCTACTAACTCGAGAATAACGCCTCAGAATTAAGATGTTATGTGTCCTTAATCTATAAGGTGTGAAGTATAGGTCGAGTTTTAGTAGTAGTACCAGAAGTATATATAAATAAGATATTTGTGTTTATTCATTGTTAAAAAACATTAGTGCTCTTTATCACTGAAACTTAAACCCATCTTATATTTCTTAAAATATAATGTCTGGGTGACCGAGCCTTGCTCGGTAATTTTTTACAAAAAAAAAAGAAACTTAAAAAAAAGAAAAAATAATTATGTAGGATCGGTCCTAGGAATTTACATTTCTCGAGACTGTCTGTTCCCCGAATAAGCTACGCTGACTTGATAGTGTGGCAAAAATTAAATTCAATATAAATGTTAATATTTTTTAATACCCAAAAACAGAGATAAAACGATTTTTTTTTACATAAAATCTAGCTAGATCGATTTTTCGCCCCCAAAACCCTACATGCTTAATTTCAGGAAAATCGTTGGAGCCGTTTGCGAGATTCCGAATATCTATATATATATATATATATATATATATATATATATATATATATATATATATATATATATATATATATATATATATATATAATTCATTTAAATATTAAAGATTAATTGCTGACCATCACTTTAACAACCTGAGATCTCTCTAACCAAATGTACAGCGCTCCGCATTACTCGCCGCGTATGTGTGTGAACGCCTTAAATTTTCCATTTTCTCTCTGAATCTACGCCCGGGGTTGTTATTATGTTTTATTTGTATTCTGTAATTACGTAATACGTAAGGTTTAGTAAGGGCGATCGCCAGCCTCATTTGTACGAGAAAACGACAACCAATTAACGAAACCGTAACTACTGATAGAATATACCCTCGTTCCGGTTATTTTAGTTTATTTTTATTTTATTTATTTATATTGCAATCAACAGCGTTACAAATAATACTTATTTAGGAAATTTCAAACAGTACAATAAGGCCATAACTAGATTACAATAATTATGAATAGATTATTTATAAGTATTATTATAAGTAAAATATTAATATGCAATATAGTAACCAAAGAAAATATAAAAGTAAAAACGTGAAATAAAAATTGTGGATGAAAATAAAAATAAGAATATCCACAACACGAATATACGCGCGTGTGTGTGTGTGTGTTGTGTGTGTGTGTGTGTGTGTGTGTGAGTGTGCGCGCGGGCGCGCGCGTGTGTGTGTTATTAAAATAAAAACGACTCATATAATACCTGAGTAGTATTAGCATCAATTAGATGGGATAGATTAATTGTAATTCATTCATTTATTCATTTTTTTTAATAAATAGATGAATTTAAAACAAAAAGTTGGGATCTCTAAGTACTGGGATTGTATCGACCTCAAAATATTGCACCAAGTCTTTGAAGTTGGCATAACGTGGGAATTCTTTAAAGACTGATTATCTGTACTAAACCTTGGGGGTAGTATCGATAAGTAAAAAAAGCAGGTATATAACGCCGGAGCTGTTATAACTTTATATGGGATAACTGGCAAAAAAGCCACAATTAAATCACCTAGCGGCACATGTCATTCTATAAAGAAACCTATGCCCAACATTCGCCTTCCATAGCTATGGTGACAACAAAGAATTATGCAATTTGTGAAATCTAATACTAGCTTTGTGGCGAAAATCACCGTGACTTAATCTCGGCGAGTTACGTCATTCATTTTTTGTTTTCTAACCTTTGTTCTAAAGGCTAACAATAACATTTGGAAAAATAAAGTTCAGTAGGTCTGTAAATTTGGCTCGTCTAATGATATTTTTCGGGCGTTTTTTATAAATGGAAGCAGTTTTACCCTCCATCCAAGATAACTTGCTCTAACCTAAGATTTAGCCTGTTTTAAGTTTCGTGGTGGTTACTGGAACATTGAAACATAGACAAAAAATTGACAAAAGAATAGAAATAGAAATATTGAAGAATGGACAAAGTAGGAACCGACATAAGCTTGCGGCTCCGGCTTTCCGCCTTGCAAAAGTACGTTAGTCGTGTGAGTTTGGGTATAAGATTCTATAATAAAATTCCTCAATCAATTTTAGCTTTGCCACTACAGCAGTTTAAAAACACTGTAAAAAGAGGCTACAATAGAAAGTCTACTTTACTGTTGAGGATTATTTGGATGTGTGGATATAGCTCTCTTCGAAGGCAGTGCAAGCAAAGTGCAAGGCAGGAATGACGAAATGTAGGTAACTAGTATTAAGAATTTTTAAATTTTATTATATTTTATAAGAGCAAGTCGCCGAGTTTTTTGCTGGCTCTTCTCGGTAGGAACAACTTTCCGAACCAGCAGTAGAGTTGTCAATTCAAAAGCACTTATTTACAAGTTTATTTTAATAAAAAAAAAATTGAATTTGAATTGAGTATTACCATTAATATTGTTTGAAATCAAATTTTATTTCTTTACCAATTGGCTAGACATAATCGCATCATGCTATTACGAATATAATTAGTGGCGTTTGGATTGACGCAAAAGAAACACCTTTATCCTAGGTAGAAAAACGTAGAAAACTTACTTGTACAAATATTTGTTACAATTTTTGTACGGAAAAATTTGCCGACCTCAAAATATCTACCTTTTTTACTAGAATATAATAATTGAGGAAAATAACAATAATGTTTTCTTCGTTTTCGATTTGTTTTTAATTCAATCATGATCTTCCTGCCCTTATCCCACTTTAAGTGGGGTTGGAACAGCATATTATAAGCATGTTGTCACATGATTTGGCTAAGTATTTTACGACCGGCCGCTTGCCTGACATCAACTTGCCTTAATCGTATTATACAACACAAGACTTCCATTGACACTGAATACCAAAACTTTTTTTTTTTTTTTTTATATATATATATTTTTTTTCTTTTTCTTTTTTTAATTTTATTTAAAAATACATTTAAATTTTTTTTTTTTTTTAATTCTTATTTTTTAAAATGGTGCTTTGTTCAGCTTGTAACAATACCGTGTTGGTGACACAAAAAAGAATAAAATGTACAAATGCAAATTGTTCTCTTGTTTTCCACAATGACTGTGTTAAGTATGATGACATCACCTCATCGAGCCGCTCTACGTGGATTTGCCCCTCTTGCGTGGCTAGTAAACCTAAGCAGGACAATACTAATACACCTATACAGCAAAAAAGCCGCAAGCAAGAAACATCTACAATCGTATCACATTCTTCACCTTTAAAAGATAAACACGATGAAATTATAGCTGAAATAAAAAATTTACGTTCTGAGATGAACCAAAACTTCGAAAATCAATGTGCATGTTTAAAAAAATTTGACGATAAGCTATCCGAGTTGCAAAATGATGTTAAAAATCTTGGAGCTGAATTTTCTTCATTAAAAAGAGAAGTTGATGAAATCACAAGGTCTGTGCAATTCCTGTCGGATGGCCACGATGCACAAATACTTTTGAATGAGGAAAACAAAAAAACTATATTACAACTCACTACAGAAAACACCAAATTATACTCACAATTGAATGAACTAAATAGTACAGTAGATCAGCTTGAACAGCAGAGCAGGGAATGTAACATAGAACTACAATGCGTTCCGGAACACAAAAATGAAAACATACTCTCAATCATTCAACAGCTTGCTGCAGTCGTGTCTTATGATATACCTGAGAGTAGTATACAGGCGTATCATCGAGTTGCTAAAATGGATTCGCAATCAAGTCGTCCACGAAGTATTGTTGTTAAGCTTTCTAGCTCCAAAATGCGAGATGATTTTCTGGGGGCAACTAAACAGTTTAACAAAAAGAATTCCCTAAATAAGTTAAATACTTCTCATCTTGGATTCGGCGGTGATAAGCAGGCTGTCTACGTGCTGGAACATTTGTCTATAAAAAATAAACGGTTGCATGCAGCGGCTAGACTCACAGCCAAAAATAAAAAATATGAATTTGTTTGGATTAGAAATGGACGCATATTTATTCGCAAAAACAAAGAGTCTGGAGCAATATGGGTTAAAAATAGTGAATTGCTAAATTCCTTAAAATAGATTTTTTCAATATTTTAATTAAGACTTAAGATTTGTATGTAATTTTTAAGTTTTTTCTAAGCATGTTTTTTGATATTTTTACATTAAAATTCAAGTTAAATATTTTTTATCAAAACGTTAGAGGATTAAAAACTAAAACGGAAGATATCTATAAAGCCTCTCTGTATTGCGATTTTGACTTAATTTTTTTAACGGAAACCTGGTTAAATAGTACTGTTTTCGATAATGAACTACTTGATAGCCGTTATGTTCTTTTTAGGCGGGATCGTCATACAAGTTCGCTCTCTAATTTTAAAAAAGATGGTGGAGGAGTGGCCATAGGCATTAACAAAAAATACGAAGTAACTAGAAAAGAGAAGTGGGAATCTGCGTGTGAGGATCTGTGGATAACACTTAAAGTTAGTCATGATGTCACGTTAAATGTTTGCTTAATCTACGTTCCTCCACCAGTTAAAGAGGATTATATAAATTGCTTTTGCAATAATTTAACTAAAATATACAACAATCATTTATCCCCTAATTCCCCAATCATCATTCTTGGCGACTTCAATTTACCTCACATATCCTGGATACATGATACTGGATGCAATTTTTTGAAGCCACAAGAAGCAAATAATAGTATAGATAGTCTATTTGTCGACTACATAGCATTTAATAACTTCAAACAATGGAACCATGTTAAGAATATTAATAATCGCATCCTAGACCTTGTTCTTACAAGTAACATCAATAGTATTACAGTTACGAAAGAAGATGTTGCCCTCGTTGCAGTTGATAACCACCATCCACCTTTGAATATTACTCTAGAAACTTCCACGGATCCTTATTTAAAGCCCAAACGTAGACCAATTTTAAATTACTTTCTTTGTGATTACGCTTCCGTATGTAATGAACTGTCTTCAATTGATTGGTTCTCTATACTAAATTTTGATGATTCAGTTGACAGTGTTTTGAATACGTTTTACCAAGTAATAATGCCCATAATCCACAAGTATACACCTCAACGCAAACCGCGGGACAGTTTTTATCCTGTATGGTATACTCCTAGTTTAATCAAGGTTTTGAAAGAAAAAGCGAAATATCACTCTAAATACAAGAAGTATAACAACTTATTGGACAAATTTACGTACGAACTATTGCGTGACCGCTGTAAAATTATAATCAACGATTGCTACAGGAAATTTAAGAAACGTGTTACTGAGTGCTTACGTGATAACCCTACCTACTTTTGGAATTTTTATAAACAGAGCTGTAACAATAAAACTAAATCAATACCTAATGAAATGTTGTTAGGGGACCAATTAGCAAAAGGCGGTGAAGAAATATGTGATATTTTTGCGAAACATTTTGAATCTATATATAATGATGTTGATGTATGTGATTACCACACTACATTAGATAAAATTAATATTACTGACACAACTTTCAGCTCTTGCACAATAACTGAAGAGGAAGTACTCAAACAACTAACTGACCTGGATCCGTTTAAGGGTCCTGGGCCAGATCAAATTGCTCCAGTATTTCTGAAAAGATGTGCTCAACAATTAGCAAAACCGCTTACGTTTATTTATAATCACTCTTTAAGAAGTGGTGTTTTTCCAAATAAATGGAAAATCGCATATGTTACTCCAGTTCACAAGTCTGGAAACAAAAATGACGTCAAAAACTATCGGCCTATTTCAATTCTGTCTGTTTGTGGAAAGGTATTAGAAAGTCTAGTACAAAAAAAAATTTACTTTCATATTTCCGCATATCTTAATACAAATCAACATGGCTTCCGGCCAAGAAAATCAACAGTTTCCAATTTAGTTGGCTATGTTTCGGACATTACAGAAACATTAGATTCGCAAGGGGAAGTTCACGTTATCTATACAGACTTTAGGAAGGCCTTTGATTTGGTTAATCATTGCTTGTTGATCAAAAAAATTGAGTATATGGGTATTCACGGGTCATTGCTTCGATGGTGCGAATCTTATTTAAAAAATCGTTCGCAATTGGTTTCTTGCAATGGTTATAATTCGTACTTAAGTAAAATACCTTCAGGCGTGCCTCAAGGTTCTCACTTAGGACCAACTTTTTTCCTTATATTTATAAATGACCTTTCACTGATACTTACATCTAAGTTCAAAATGTTTGCTGATGATATTAAAATTTATAAAGCCATTAACAGTGTAGATGACGTGAAAATTCTGCAAAAGGATATCGATAGCCTTTATTATTGGTGTATAAGCAATAGCATGTTTCTGAATATCGAAAAGTGCTTCCACATGAAATTCAGTAGAAAGAAAAATTTAACAACTTGTGAATATAAAATAAATAATATCCCTCTTAAGGAAGTTACAAGCATCAGGGATTTAGGAGTAATAGTTGATTCAACTTTAAGTTTTCGACCACATATTGAGCACATATCACGTAAGGCATCACAGTTATCGGGTTTAGTTATTAGGCAAATGAAAATGTTTAAAGATCCTAGCTTATCGATACTTGTATACAACAGTATAATCCGTAGTATACTGGAATATTGTAGTTCTGCTTGGAGTCCAGGATATCAAGTACATGCGGATCGAATTGAACGTGTTCAAAAACGATTCCTGTACCATCTTTCCTTCACACATCAAAAGTGTAAAACATTATACTCGTATGAGGATCGCCTTACATATTTTAAAATGGAATCTTTACAAGAACGTAGGAAAACTGCGGATTTAGTATTTCTAAAAAAAATAATATGTGGTCTGATTGATTCACCGGACTTTCTCGAGCGTGTACGATTTGTTGTGCCTCGTGAGGGTAGTCGACTAAATAATCGCAAAACGTTTCGTTTACCACTAACGAGGACAGTTCTTGGCCAGCATAGTCCTGCTTATCGTATGATGTCAATTGCGAATGCAGTTCGTGGTGACATAGATATCTTCCATGACTCTATTAATACTATTAAAAAGAAAAGGTGCTCTTAATATTAATCTTATATCTTATATAATATTTAAGTAAACTTAATTAAACTAAAATTTTGCAACTTTCGGTTTTTATAATTGTATAATTTAAATTATGTATTTTTGTAATAATTTACGTATGGTACCCCTTGTAAGCATGCTAGGTTCACATCTAGAAGACAACAATTATTGTAAGCCAATTATTATATTGAATTTTTGTTATCCTCAATTGTATGTCAGTTTTGTGAACTAAATAAAAAAAAAAAAAAAAAAAAAAAAAAAAGACAATTACAAGTAAGAAAGAGGGTGGACTATTCTACTTAACCAGATACCACAAGGTGGGTCAAGTTACCTCAGTCGCCTTTTACGACACCTCTGTAAGAAATGAGGGTGGTCTATTCTACTCAGCCGGATACCGCACGGCGTGTCGACTTACCTTAGTCGCCTTATACGACACCTCGGTGAGAAATGAGGGTGATACTATTCAGCCGAATACCACAAGGCCTATTTGTTTAAATTCAATATTCATAGATAATCATGCCCGGTTCACATTATTCCAGTCCAATAATCGAGCGAGTCAATCCAGTCCAGTGCTGGACTGGATTATATCGTTTACATTATTCCAGTCATTAAAAAGTGTCGCATCTGTACCAGTAGAATTCTTCAAATAAAACAATACGTGTTCACTGTTTAGCGTGGTAGTCAAGCACTGGATTCAACTGGATTGGCCGTTCACACTATTCCAGTGGCACTGGAATGGACCAATCCAATCGACTGGACTGGATTGATCACTGGATTGGTACATTTCAGTGAAAGTTCACATTATTCCAGCGCTGGACTGGAATGTTCGACTAGAATAATGTGAACCGGGCATAACGGTGTTGTACATATAACAAAAATATTTATGCTTAATCATTCCTATTTTAAGACTAAACTTACCGCGAACAAATTCGTGGATAAGTAACGTAATTTTTTTTTATCTTTAAGTTTGAATCTGCGATCCAGTGATATTCTTTCATACTGTGTATTATGGTTTAATGTATTGTAGTGGTTATGGTAAAGTTCTCGTAACTGCACCATTTACATAACAATTTTAGAATTCTTTTGCTTTTTATTGATGCAGGCTCGGTCGCATTTCTACGGTTGCTGCATGCATTATTAAATTTCCTGCATTTCCTTCTATATTATAACATATTATCTTTAATATTTAAATGAGTAAATCTTGTACGTATATATATTTTCGAAATCACGGAAACGGCGCCAACGATTTCCTGATATTCAACATTTAGGGGTTTTGGGGGTACAAAAATCGATTTAGCTAGGTCTTTTTTTTTTTTTTAAATCGCTGTTTTTGGGCATTAAAAAATACTAAAATTTATATTGCATTGAATTTTTGCCATATACTGTCAAGTCAGCGTAGCTTATTTAGGTGATCGCGAGAAACGGAAATACCTAGGATCGAGCCCCACCTACCCTATTACTTTTTTCTTTTTTTTTAAGTTTCTTTTTTTTATTTTGTAAAAAACTACCGAGCAAGACTCAGTCAAGCAGGTACATCTATTTTAAATGGGTTGGAATTGCTATTATTCAAATCTCAAAATATAGTTTAAGTAATAAAATCTGGCTTGAAACAAGTATAACGACAGCCTTTTAATGTCGTACAACTGCTTCTGTTCTTACAGCTAGAGACATAAAGTATGTCAAACACGTTAATCCGCTAGTGAAGGCGAGTTGTACGTAACCTATTTTTAATTTATGTTACAACTGAAGATTATATCATACAATTTGCATTTCTAGGGTTGTATAGTAGAAAAACACGAAAAAAATCCTAATATTAGGGTGGCTGTAGTGCTGGGATGTTCCTCAAGAATGATTATTGCGGGTAAGCGATGTTTTAATTAGAAACTGGCGAACATGTTGTGATCATAAGAATAATAATAAATATATGGGACACTTACGTCAATATATGGGACACGGTCGTCCGTCCCAAAGTAAGTAACTTAATACTTGTGTTATGGGTGACTGACAACTGGTGAATATAGACTTATATATTTTTTAAACACATACTTAAATATAAATATACACCTAGACAACAACAAATTAATTTATAGAAGATGTTGGCCATCGGCGGGAATCGAACCCACGACCTCTAAATTCACTACCCACTGCGCCAACGGGCCAGTCATTCATTTTTCCATTTTTCTGCCAATAGATAAAATAGATTTTATTTAATCGCATTTCATAGCAAAATAATAATAAGAATTTTTCAAAAGATATCCGCAAAGCAACGCCCAATTTTATCAAACAATTAGATAATGTAGTATATAAGGATGAAATAGGAAGGCGTAACCTAACTCCAGGGGTAAACAACATCGTGATAAAAACGTCACAACGTAATATCACGCCAGTTCAAGCCCGACTAATTCGGTGCTAAGTGGTTACTAACCAGTGACTGCAACTCGCAATTTGACACCGTCTGCCGAATCATTTGACTGGTTCAATGCAGACGATTTCGCTATTGTTGGTCACTCGAATTTTGACAAAACGCTTATTGTCAGTTGACTTCAATTCAGCTGCCTCATTATGTCAGCGACCGAAGATTACCTCGACGACATTAAATTACTGGATATAATGTGGTTATCAATTTAGGTTCAAGGGCAGCCCAATTTAATAACGTTCAACAAAATTCTTAGACTTTTTTACTCCATTATCAAACCTTTGCACAAGTTTTGTATAGATAATAACGGTAGACGAATGTAGTAGACGGTAACACTGTCAGAATAATAATTTGTGTAATTATGAGTCAGTTAAGTAACAACGTTTTTCATTAATAAATTTGAGTGTATTAATTGCATACTTAGCCGAAGTCTTTGGAGACGAGACATCAACAGAATAACTATAAATAGAATAGCAAAGATGGGTGCAGTTTTAATTTAATCAGTCCCTGTGCCATTCATACTAGGCAGAAAAATTGACCATCAATAAATTTTAGCCGTTACGAGTCCAACTTTACTACATGTTAGATAAATTAATACCAACTTAACTTTTGTTAGCCTGTGCCGGATGTCACTTGGGTAGATGGCTAACCAACTTAAGTGACATCCGTCAGAGAATCATAAGATGAAATACATCAATTTTGATAGGCTTGGCGCCATCTTTTTTGGAAAGCAAAGGGCTAGATAACATATTGCGTAACCGGGGTGTTGTGTTTAAGAATATACTGTAAAAAGTTATTCGGAGTTTTATTTTAGGCATCTCTGAACTGAACTGTTATCCTTTCATACATAAGTCACCCGCCATTAGTGACCATGGAAGGTACCTTCTAAAACAATGGTTCGTAAATCCGTCCTTCATAAACAAGTTCAACTGATGAACATTAATAACTTTAATTTTCAACGACGGTTAGGCCTATACATCGAAAAAAGTGTATTGAATAAGTAAGTAAGTAGCAGCCTGTTACTATCCCACTGCTGAGAATAGGGCTCTTCTCTTCGTTTTTGGAGAGAAGGATTGGAGCTAAGACCTACCACGCTGCTCCAGTGCGGATTGGTAGGTTACACATATCTCCAGAATTCTCTAGAGATATGCAGGTTTTCTCACGATGTTTTCCTTTACCTAAAAGCTTGTGGTAAATTGCAATTATCAATTAGACACATAATTTTTAACAGAAAAACTCATTGATGTCTGCCCGGATTTGAACCCATGACCTCCTCGAAAGCGTCACACGGTCTCACCGCTGGGCTACCACAGCTTATCGTATGTATTGAATAGTTAGAATTGAATAGTAATTTTCAGAAAAGAGAAAAGCCGTCCTTGCTTTCTTGTGCCAGGTCAAGGTACGATAAATACTCAATAATATAAAAGGTTTTCTGCGTACGCGTTTTCAATGGTTATTTAAAATGACTATAATGGTAATGCTATAATATAAACTGATTATGGAATTAAACGATAGAATTATATCCTAAGACCAACTTACGTACTTTTGTAAAGTAATAATGTGAGCTTTCTAATTTTTCCCTACAAACAACGATTGCGAAAATCTCAGGTGTTAATGTTTTATTTTCCATACCTTTTTCCAGTTGTTTTATGTCATATTTTATACCTAAATTTAAAAAAAAGCGCTACGAGGTCTTTTTGTTAGTCTTCAAACAATAAAATATTCAGAAGCTGTGACTATTTATTTTCGCAAAAACTAAGATACTACAAACGTATAAAATATATTTTTTTATGTTATTCGACTATTTAAAGTTAAATAAGGCACTATCCTTTATTTGGGTGTATAAGTTTATATTACGTAATGTAAACGTTTATTGTTTGTATTAGAATTTCCTTAATTATAGCTTATTGTTTGAATATAAAAAACTAACGATATATTTTCATAAAAACTTGACTTTCAAAATGGTAGCGAAGTATTATACGTATAATTAAGATTGAAATTTCCAATTAGATTATGTAAATAATGACGAAAGACCTACCTATACATGTGTATATACTCTTTTGCTGCTGAGCTATTAGTGAATGCATTGTGATTTGTGAATGAAGCGATAAAATAAATTGGGAACGGTTGACGTAGTAATAGGGCTTATACACACGGTGAGATTTTTTTGCGTTTACGTTTTTGTAAACGGGTGTACCATTTAAAAGCCGCACCTTAATCTTCACATTGAAAAGGATTTTCGTTATTTAGTTAATATGAGACTTACAAGACTTTCAATTACAAAAAAATTTGGATGACTTCTTTTTCAAACGCTCGTATGATTTTACTTTTTCAGTTACATTTTATGAATACATCATACTTACTTCACGAGATAAAGGAATGCATAATTGGTGATGCATAATTTTGAAACAATTTACATATATACATAGTTATAATAAGCAAAATACGAACTAACACCAGCTTGCGGCTTATCCATACTAATAATATAAATGCGAAAGCCTGTCTATGATGTTTTATAGTTAATCTGATGGACGTCAAAATCTGGATATTTATGAAATTTGGTACATTTATTGCTTACAACAGTGATATTATAGGGTAACACGTAACATACAGTTTTCTTGCAAGAACAGTGGAAAAATACATTGTATTATTGAGTGTTATATTTTAAGTGAACATGAACCAAGTAGAGTACCACTTTAATGAATTTTATAAATGTTCCTTTTAAAACAGCAAAAAGCAAAAATATTTTTTTATTATAAAATTTAAATGCGACATACAACACTAACATTCCTGTAGATAGTACACAAGTAACCAACTACAAGCAATTAGAGAGATTAAATCGGCGAATATTAGTATATGCGAGTATAAAACTCCCAGTGTAGACGCTCCCTTATGCCTCGTTAATTTAAACACAAATAAATTCATTATATTTAACCAAGGCCGGGTCACGCGTAAAACTGGTCCGTAAAATTTTATAATCATAGAGAATTGATGTAAAATTATGCAATTGATAAGAGTAGAACTATTACGACTCAGAATTTATCTTTAATCTATTAATAGACAAGAAGGTAATCGTGTGCGTAATGTTGAAGACAATTGGATTTTTTGGCCTAGTTATAACAGTCTGATATGTTGTAAGTCGATTTGGCTAGTTATTTTACGACCAGCCACCTACCTGACGTCAACTTACCTTAGTTGCCTTTTTGGACACCTCGGTAAGAAATGAGAGTCTCAGCCGGATACCACACGGCATCACATTGGTCATAATTAAGTCCGTTTAAGCACTTAAGTTGCCGTAAACGATGTTGTAGGTACAGCTTGTGGCAAATATTTTTGAGGCACACAAAAAAATTGTTCTAGAAACATACGATCATTTCTAAGTACAAAATTGGTATAACGCTTTTCAATAGAAAGTTCAGCTCAATGGAATAAATGTAAGAAATAATACTTTTCCAACTATTGACGTTATAAAAGGCTCACTTTGAAATCCTATTTCACTTTTAGTCTACAATTTTTGCAGCATTCCGTTTTGATTATTTAAATAAAATGTGAGTTATTACAGTTGTTTCGAATGTAATAACGAACTTAAACAATTTATTTCAATAATTCATATTCCGTAGTACAGAATATATAATCGTCAAAAGTCTATATAATCCGGTAAATAACATAAGATACAAGATGTGCCAGGAACTTCGTTCGCGTTAACTTAAGTGTCAAAATGCCCTCTAAATATGTATTGGTTTTTGCCAATTTTGTATTTTAAGCAGTTCTTGTTCATAATCGCTCACTAAAGATTCAAATTTAAGTCAATTAGATAATGATATAATCGTAATAACAGCAAATATAACGATTGTAGTTGCAACTGACTAAAGCCGGTAACTGAATGGATAAAGCCGATATTTCTGAGTTCTATTTCATACCTTTGCATATCTACTCATACAGAATACATCAATTCCAATTACCATCGCTATAATAAAATAGTTAGTACAAAACATATAGTATAAAATAAACCACAAAATTCAGATTTTGCCAAACATTTGTTAGAAAGCGGTCATAAAGTTGCTAGTACATAAATGACTAGTAAGTAAGTAAGTAACGGCCTGTTACTATCCCACTGCTGGGCATAGGCCTCTTCTTTCCGTTTTTTTTTTTTGGAGAGAAGGATTGGAGCTAAGACCTACCACGCTGCTCCAATGCGGATTGGTAGGTTACACATATCCCTAGAATTCTCTAGAGATATGCAGGTTTCCTCACGATGTTTTCCTTCACCGAAAAGCGTGTGATAAATTGCAGTTATCAATTAGACACATAAGTTTTACTAGAAAACTCATTGGTACCTGCCCGGGGTTTGAACCCTAGACCTTCTCGAAAGAGGCGCACGGTGATACCGCTAGGCTACCACAGCTCTAATGCTAATGACTAACATTTAATACTAAAATTAAATGTTTCGAAATTATGCACACCTGTGACAAAAGTCTACGGCTAATCAATTTGGAACAACTTGAGATTATTAAACATAAAAATGGCATCCTCATTAACAATCAGATAAATGTTTCTAGTTCAAGCTTGTTACAGATTAGTATATAACCAAGCTTGTTGAAGTAACGCTTCACTTTGCGATTTTATCCTGGAGTCTTTCTCCTGATAATCGGTTTCGGTTCGGATTATTCGGATAATTCGGTTGCGGGGCGAAACGATTGTTGAGTATGTGATAGTGAAGGTGTATAGTGCTTGTGTATTGGTGGCGGTGGTGGAGGTTTGTGCAAGTGTTTTTACGAATCCTGCTTGAATCAGTATGAAAACGGATAGTCCGTTCTACATTTGTACTATATATTTTTTCTATTTTACTTTATCGCGTATTATAGAAATTTTCTTTGTTTCGAGAACAGGATTTAAGGTATTTTAACCCTCTATTTGACGTGAAGTCAAGGGTCAGCTTATTACTTCTGCGTCTATTAAATTGAATAAAAAAATTGTTAAAAGCCTTATAAATGTCAGATAAGCCAGCTTATCTTAATAATAAACGCGAGAAGTGGATGTTAGAGTTGCAGCTTTCCCATAAATGTCAGACACAGAAGAATTCATTCATTGTTTCGCAGTTTTAGCATTATTTCGTCGCAGATCCGGATAAGAAACCATTTTAAATTTAGTAGATTTTAAACTTTCGCGATTCATACTGATTATTAAATAAACATACGGGTCACATCGCGTTATAATCGATTACCTTAGTATAAGGTTCTACGTTTCGGCAGAGTTGCATCCACCGTGGTCACGAACTGACTGGAGCGCCGCGGCGTCTTCGTTCCCGAGTACTACAGTCATTATTTTGTTCATCTACCCGCACTTGAACCGCACAATCCATATAAAGTCTGTTGCACACCACACTGATATTATCCGCACGCGATATAGCTTGCAACGATTTCTTTCGCGAGTTATATTTATTGATCACGGGATCCCAAGTCGTTGACAATCTGAAGCCCTCTTCTCTGTTGAATGTGCGATGCTTTTTAATCTCAACAGCTTCACGCGCCACTCTTGCATAATAGTGGGCATCAGTTGACAGGACTTTGGGATCATGAAGCTCAATCCAGTGATTGCTCCCCGAATTAAGCAGATGGTCTGCGATCGCTGACTTCGTTGGCTGGTTATTTTTAACTGCAGCTATGTGTTCTTTGACCCGCTCAGCAATGGTACGTTTTGTTTGGCCGATATATGCGCTACCTTTTAAATTTCCTTATATTACTGAAATTTGGTAAAACGTCGCAGCGAAGTCGCATAGAAGCTCACTTACATATGACTTTTTTGTTTCTATAGATAAATAATTAGATCTACTATCACTAGATCTTATACTACTTGAATTTAGCTTAAGATTTAAGTAGACCGCACCATCAACGACTGAACGCCAATTACTATTTCAACTACTAAAATATAAGAATAAGGATAAGAATAAGAATATCTTTATTTCAACGATACATCAACGAATTACTTTTTTATATGTAAGTTCTACCATCCCTATTTTTAATTAAGTACCTTCAGATGACGCAGATGAAGAACCCGACGAAGTTTCCAAAAAAAATCGGGCCTCGTCCCCGTTTAAGTAAAAAAAAGTAATAGATGTTCAACTAGAATAATTATGCATAACTGCTTACATTATCTACCAGTCGACCTTCAGGTTAACTAATATAAGCAAATGTGACTGTTCCAAATTAACGAATTGTATTCTTAACAGAATTATTATCGGATGTACTTTACCATTTAGAACCTACAAAGGTTTATTACTTGAATAAAGTATCTTGTTGGGACATTTCTATGGTCATCGTATATTAGGTATATTACATCGACAAGTGCGTTTTGTTACAACATTCTGTAACCCCTACTTCCATTCTAAGAAACTCTTCAAACTATAATAATATGCTTCCGTATATTGTTACCTGGTTAAATTCGTTTATATTTGGTTTTTCGATCAGGCATCCCATGTATCTACTGGTCGAGTGGCTGAGCTATCTATTGAAGTCATAGATAGAAACCAGGAACAAAAAAGAACGTGCTTATTAAAATCGGGAACTTATTATTCAAATTGTATTTGACCTCTCAATGATGTATATACGGTTTCATAATTAGGTGATCATATAAATGGGAAATTTTTGTTTTGTGACAAGATCTCTTCATTCTTGATAACAAAGAGACACTCCAAAGCGTAGCGCATTCTATAACTCACAAAGCAATTCAGAAATTTTTTGTTAGGCCCATTTTTAACTGAGTTTCGGATCCCTAAGTCATCATAGAGAACATGTACTGTTCAGAACTTTGGTCTTCTAACAAAATACTCAGTACCTGTATATTGAAGCCACGCTTATTACTGATTCCAGAATTTTGTAGTCTGTAGCATCAGTACATTGTAATGCAGTACTAGGATCAGATGTATCAAGATGATCATCAGTATTCACTATTCACTTGGTGTTCTGAAATGTTAAAAATCCAGCGATGCTAGACTTGCTATTGAAGCAAAAGACTACAGGTAGATACTATTCAAAAAGGTTGTAGCAAGCCGCTAAACCAAGACGGTGCAAACTTGTGTGACGCGTATGTTCCTGGAAAATACCTATCTGATAAGCCTAACTACTAAAAAAGTAGTAAAAGACTTGGAAACTGTAATTTGCGTCCCCAACCGCATGAAAAAACATATTATTTATGTAGATAGGGTAGCGGAAAGTTTTTTCAGCTCAAATCCTCGCGGCACTAACTAGTTTAAGCTGGAGGTTACTCAGTAATCTAGTTTATAAATTGAGGGGACCAGACATTGGCTTTAATGAGGCGAACCGGCCTACTCACAGGCCACTCGATTCCAGAACGTTTTTTATTGATAAAATTAACCCATTAATAAACTTAGTCCGTAAGTACACCGTGATTTTTATACATATCCTTTTTTATGTGATCCCTTCACGGAAATCCCGTTTATTAAAGTCTATAATTTCCATGCAATATTCGTATTTACGTAGATATATCGTATATCAACGTACATACGAATATGGATGTGCCGTATTCCACATAGATGAAAATTATGAGAGAAAAGTAGAGTAGAGAAATATATAAGACGTAAACTTTCAGTATCTCGAAAAAGTCTCTAAAAAAAATCTGATTATATGAAATAGTTCTTTGAAAATAAAAATCAGCTATCATAGCCTCAACGGAAGGATCTCCGATGCCGGATATAGGATTCGTCTGGAAATTTCCACTCCATTTCTTAAATGCTATTAAAGACTTCCAGCGTCTCTTTTTATAACATCAATTCAAAACCTATCTGTGGATAGATATTTCTTTATCTTTTATTATATTGAGGCTTGTATTTGCAAGAACTATACTTATCTTACTATTTTGTAATATGCGTATGAAACGGGCTCAAAGAAATAAACTTAGGAAATATTTTAAACTGGGTGCGAATAATGCGCCATGGAAGGTGAAAAATAGAAAACGTTGAGAGATAAAGAGTTTTGCAAAATGTTGAGCGTGTAAGATTATAGAGAGTGGCAATTTTTAAATTCGTTGCCCCAACCGCCATAAGAAATACCTTTTTTCCATATTCTATTGAAAATATTAATTTATAAAACAATTAAATATTTCATATTTTAGGCAAATTTTATTTAAGGGCGTCGCCTACATTGCATTATATCTTTGTCATATTTTATTTGCGGTATCTTAACCTTCATAATTTGTTTCTCTCGGAAAACTTATCAATGATAGATCATAGCGATCTATTATGTTAGTGATATCTTTGTATTTAAATAAAATACTACGTTAGCTACATATCCTTAGTTACATACGTATCTCTATCTTTATTATGCAAAAAAATCAAACATGAAATACCTTAGATTTTAATGATTGCATGTTCCGTCCCTATCGACAATGAAGTAATCTTTTCTAGTAACATAAAAGCATGCAGAATTAAAAAAGCCAAACACTCATGGAATAAAATTATAATTCTTTTTGCAAATTACATCTATCGCCTTGTGTTGAGTAATAAAAATGATAAGTGTCTATTCATACCATATAAACAATAACAAGAACTAACATTTTAATATGTCAAGAAAACTCATTATGGGTCGACGCCTCCCAACGAGGATGAGCGGCGTGTATGTCGGACTCCCATCAACTAAATACCGCCATGCTCTACTACCCTACTGGTGGCGGAGACAGGGTATCATTCTGGACATAGCTCCTATCCCCGTCAGCAGCAGCTCTGCACCCCGGAAATTGCAAGCTCCAGGTCTGTATCTCTTTAAACTGTGGCATCTCTTAACGCTGATCGATGCATTGCAAGAACCAGATGCATCGACTGCCTGGGGGACCTAATCCAAGTGGGCGTCTGATTCCCCATTTATAAAGCCAGAAAGGTCTCCATTAGGGCGATAAAAACTATTATATATTTACAAATTCAAATTCAAAATATCCTTTATTCAAATACACTCGTAAACAAGCGCTTTTAAATCACCAACTCTACAAATAATATACGAGTATAAACAAAATTTAACAAATTAGAAATACTTCACTGCACATGAATTGAATAGACGGTAAGGCGGTTGATTATTTCCCCCTCACTTTAAGATTTTGTATTCTTAGTGGGAAGTTTACATAAGCACTTCCAAACTTATAAAGTTAGAGGTTACTGAAAACAGTGTTACTAAACTACTCTTGGCAAGTTTAATAATGCTGGTGTTCCACAGGGCTTTATACCAACGCCTAGACTTCTCATACTGCATATCAAAGATGTAAGCAACAATATAATTTTCCTAATAGTCTACAGTATTTAAGAGCCTTAAGCCTATTAAGATTTACAATAGTAACAGCTAAATCAACACTTGTCACTGTACAAGCAGTTCTTTCACTGTTTTCTTACAACGGTAATCAGACGTCCTATGCACGATTATGCGGCAATAATCAGTCAAAAATTGGTTCACAACAAAATATAGAAAAGTATATTATGCCATCCACTAAGTATCTATTAAGTTTATTGTAATTATAATAAGCTTTATTGTGAGTTAATGATTTATTTATTCATAAATTTTCGGGATAATATAGTCATGAAATAAATAATGTAACAGTCTATCTGCTAATGCAATTCTATTTCCTTCCTCGGCAACATATAAATAGCAAAGCATTATGAGGAAACGAATTCTTCTAGCGACGAGTACTATCGAATAACAGATAAGACAGTGATAACTGACGACAGTCCGCAAATAATTTCGCTTCGTTACAATACAATGGTACTGTAGCTTACGAAATACATAAATTACCGTGATAATATACTATTACGATAGCCTTTCAATTGCTAATGATAAGACAAGCGCCAGACATTGCGAATATAGCGGGAGAATAAAAATCTGAAGCCATTTCACTGTTAAGTTTCTGGTATGCACAGGTAACTTATTAAAGTAAAGCAGGTGCCAACCAGCCGACTAAAGATACGATAAAGCTACAGTAGATCAAGCCATTGCTATTGACTTATAGAAATGACTATTCTATATTTTGATGCCGTTTCAGCGCTTATAATACTAGACCGAATAGATAATTCTATTTGGTTTTCGATCCGTCTCGAGATGGTAAATAGAAGTTCAGTGACAATTAGTCACCTGAGTATTCCTGAGTAGGACAACGGATTAGTAATCGTCCGAGTGGTGTTTTTTTCCTATCTCTCTAACCACTATGAGTTTATACCAGTTAGATGACTAGCGATATAGACAAAGTCAGAAAGAGTTCCTGATGATTCTGGTGATATCAGATCATCATCATTATTTAAATCATAGATCATTATAGTCTTTTCCATTTTTACATGTTTATATTATTCTTATTAATATACTCATTTCGCTTTTGGTTATTTATAGTCTTCTCTTATAAAGTGCTTTTACTTCCATGTACAAAAACTATCATCTAAAAATAATATACGATGACTTGAAACCTAGTGATTGCTTTTGTTTAACTTTTTTAAATAGAGTTCCGTTACAGTCTCTGTTTATCATTTACGTTTATAGAATGAATAGATGTTATACAGGGCAGTGTTTCTACTGCATCAGTCGCTTTTTAATCATCTTTGTATCGAGAATAGAAGTTAATAGGAGGGCTTTATGTCCAGACAGAGATAAGTGCAGAGAACAGTCCCTTATCATTGAGTATAAGTACACAAGTTGAGTAGTAGTAGACAACACAACACTTAGATCATTCCCATGAAAGTATAATTATAATATTATATTTTTTTTAATTTACAACTAAAATGTACAAGTTATATCGAGAGGGCTGGCTCCTTTTTCGCACAAAGAATCAGCTTACCGATTCAGCGCGGAAACGCTGCCAGCATTCTAGGGACTATTCCACGTGATTCCTAGCGTGTAAGTAATTTAAGATAGATATAACTTGTACATTTTTGTTGTTAATAAAAAAAAAGTTATATCTATCTTAAAATTTAAAATTCAATTAAGTTTCAGTTGAGTGCATATTCTTTTCACAAAGCTCAGTCTTAAAGTTAGAGATCTTTGTAGGAATTGTTCGCTCTGTTTTCTATAATGTTATCGCTCTGATTTTTTACAGCTCTTTGGCTTTTGCTATAGATTCTTTAAACCTTGTCTAACCGAAAGCTTTATTAAGTTAAAAATCTCAAAACAAAATACAACGTTAGCCGGCCGACAAGTTTTATCAAACTGAAACCAAAAGTTTGCTTTATTGTATAAATGACTTTAAATCGTTAACTTTGCTGCTGGTTCTGAACCTTGCTCCAGCGATTAAGTGCCAGTAAAAAGTCGATGACGTCATCGAAGTCGGAAAGCTGTGATAGCCCAGCGGTAACACCGTGCGACTCTTTCGAGGAGGTAACTGGTTCAAACCCGGGCAGACACCAATGAGTTTTTCTGTTTAAAACTTATGTGTCTAATTGTTAATTATAATTTATCACACGCTGTTCGGTGAACGAAAACATCGCGAGGAAAATTGCAAATCTCTAGAAAATTCTGGAGATATGTGTAATCCACCAATCCGCAATGGAGCAGCGTGGTAGGTCTTAGCTCCTTGTCTCCAAAAACGAAGAAGAGGCCTATTCCCAGCAGGGGTAGAGTAACAGGCCGTTACTTACTTAATAAAAAGTCGATGGCTGCTCCTTTTAAATATAGTTCATGTAACGTGATAAATTTGGTCATTACTATTTGGTACGAGATGTAAGCCACTAAATTTTAGTAATATATACATTAGCAATTGTTTTTATTAACTTGTGTATGTAAGGGAAAAAAGTTTAAAACTAGTTGAAATGACGCTACATATTCAGTGTCGTTTCAATGGCTAACAGCCTCAAGCTGTCTGTAGTTCATGCAAAGTCAACCTTTTAAAGAGACCTCGACCTATTTAGCTAGACACGAGCTCATCTCCTTAAGCGCTTCCCAAAGTCACTTTTCGATAAAGTCAGTTCATAATTTATATCCACCTATACAATTATAAAATATATAGGTGATGTATGTGTTTTATATGGACCTGATAAGATATATGCAAAGTAGACACACCTTTTCTCTTATGAATATCGCACACTGCTTATGCGACTTAACTATGTGAAGCGATTAATGTCTTTAGGATCCCGAATTTTCGTGGCATTAGCTACGCCATTATGTATTATTTCAAGAAAAAATCTTCAGACAATACTTTGCAAATTTCCGTTGTATCTTATACAATCGTTTTATTCTAAGATTGTAAAACTTAATCAAGGTATCCAAAATATTTGTTAAAATACCTAAAAATCCTTGCCAATTTTACAAAAAAAGGTAGTTTTCAAAAATTAGTTTTCATTACAATATTAAATAGTTCAATGAATTATAATCCGAAGGCATTATTATTTACTTAATAAAGTAATATTACATTCAGGAAACTAGGAAACCTTTAAGTCCTTAATCCTTTGCCTGAAGAAAGCTCAAAGTTACTTATCGAGCGTCGGAAAGAGCTTTGTTCGAAGTGCCAATACGTGATAAAATCAGATGGCGTGATCCATAGAGAAGTAGATCAACATAGCATAGCAATAGGAACTGCAGTAAGTTCAAATAGACGGAGAATAGTTAAAATTCAATACTAACCCTGTCCCATCTCATACTCCGCCCAGTATACTACAGTAAATTAATTAAATAAGGTAATAATCAAAATTAGTAGCAATCGAAAGCAATACCCAAAATAATAATCGCATTACGCGGTAATTATATTTATTTATCCGTGAAATTTAAATATGGCTTAAAAATTTTCAACCAGTTATATCGCAGTAACCACTCTACGTATATGAGTAGATAATTTTGTAGCGGCGCCTTATCTGATAAAACAGATGATACTGATATACGAAATATGGTTGTGATTAATTTATTACAAAGTCTCTTGCAGTTAGTTACTTAGTATAGCCGAGGTGATATTACTGTTAACGTATTTTTAGACGATCCATGTTCAAATACCGAAAATTTAAATGTTTTTCCCTAAAACCAAGACATATCAATTATCATTTATTAATTACGATAAAAAAGCTGAAAATGAAAATGCCCGTCTATTGGGTTAATCGTGATTTTAATCAGAGTTAATCCTGATAATATCTTCGTATGGACGTCAAAACGAATGCTTAGAGAAATGCGGAACGATATTCAAATCGAGATTGGTACGTTCGAAACAATTGTAATTCACGAATATGTGTCTATTCTTGCGTATAGTAAATTAAATTATCATTCTCTCACAATAAACGGCACAAGGATTTCGTATAAGCTCCAACTCTACATCGTCTAATAAATAGCAGTTATATACTACATGTCGCCATTGCTGTGAAGTCAATCAAATATTTTAGGTCGATTCTTTTGTAATACACTCGATAATTAATTAAGATCTCAATCGACGGTTATGTTTACGTTGTTTTCCTTGGAATGTCAGTACCGCATTGAAATACTCAAAGAGTAGCGGAAGCTGTGCTAAATATAACTATATCGGTGTCGAGTTGAAACTAAACTATTCTGAGGATTATTTATGATCTCGTGCAGTGGCTGCGGCCGGCGGCCTGTGCAGGGTGTCTGCTCAGCCTCGAGGGCACCCTGCGACATCCGAATTGCATTTCGGTTTAGCTCTACCATACCCATATAACATGTTAAAATCACATGCCATTTTCGATCTGTAGATCTAAGGTCATCGGGTATCGATCGGCAGAATCACAACCACATTGGCACAACAGCGCCGACTCAGCCTGAACCGCATCTCCATATATCTCCAAGCTCGTACTAAAACTATCCTAACTAGCGACAGCTCGGCAATTCTTCGGCATTCGAGTTCGCCGATCGAAGCCAAATCTACGGTATGCCCATACGTCTAGGTAATCCCAAGTTCGGGTCGATCGGACCCGCGTCAACACTGCGGCAAAACGGCACGGTCGCGCGTTGATACCGAGGTTCGAGTGGAAGCGGAAGCGAGTGCGGGCGCTCTGACCCACTGCCCCCGTGCCCGCGTGCTGATAAGGCGCGTGCACGACCGACCCTCAGCTGCCGGCTCCGCCGCTGTCAACCGTCAACACTCACCGTTTCCGTTTATGAGAGGGTAGTCGTCGTCGTGCCGGCCGATGTAAGTCTTGAGCGGGGTGTCCGTAAGGGAGGGCGACGACCTGTCCCTGTCGCTCATACTAGTCACTTATAACACCGACTTTGGGTTCGATAACAACACCGAGACGGGGAACGCCGGCCCCGCAACACTCGCGCGACCTCCGGCCCGCGGCTCGCTCGCCGAATAAATAAGTTGAATTCAGCGCCGCGCTCGACTCGGCTTGCCGCTCGTCGTTGTCGCTAGAGCCCGCGTGCCGCACCGCCCCCTGCCGCCCGCCGCCCGCACACCCCCCGGAATCAATCCGTCACCACTGCGCCCCAACCACCAGCGCCACCTCTTAGCGACTTTTAATAAGTCCCTCATTCTCATAGGTGACGCTCTCTGAAAACAACAACGTATTGTATCATTTTTTTGAATCGATCACTGTTTATCTTAAAACACAATCAAACTATTTATGCCTCATATTGTCTCAGCTATCGCTAACAACTGCTAGTATGAGGAAATACTTTGTATGTCTTTATACGATACATACCGCCACCTGTAGTTTGATCCGCTTTTAAATTAAAGCATAGACTTATCATTTGTCACATGTTTTCGGTTCAGAGTCAACACTGTAATCTTTAAATAATATTTTCATAGGGAAAAGTTGAATTATTAATTAAAATTACCCGAATGAAGTCTATTGGAACATGAAAACTATTTGAATCGCTCTTAGGAGTTTTAATGCGATTTATAAAGGAGATTGGATATGGAAAAATTATTTTAAACCACGTGCTTTACCAAAAGTAATAGAGTCAGGTGTTGTGATTAGACGATAGATAACGCATGTTTACTATAGTATAAGGTCGTTGCTGTTCTTTAATTATTCAAAGTAGGATACTACAGTCTGCATGATCTTGCATGATGTCTAGTACCTATTGCGTGATTGGTTCTGTAAGTTGAGTTCTAACTTACTGCAGTAAAAACTTTAATTATTGCTTTACATCATTTATATCTTCTCCCCGAGCCTCTTTGCTGGTTAACCGTTAATGGAAAATATAGTTTTTACATAGCTGTAACCATAGAACATTTGAAATATTAGTCTGGATGGATAAAAATCTACAATACAGTGTGTATTTATAATGATATTTAAAATTATACTTCATATAACTTTGTTTACAACTTGTCTAGTAAACATTCATGTGGGATAAACTGTGAAAATTTATTCATTATTCACAGCCACTCGGGAGAGGCGACTTTGTAAACAACTTGATGACTTGTTTTCAGAAACTATGCTATAGTCTGCTGTGATCGACAGTGAGAGTGCGTGATCTACGTCAGGGGTTCGCTAGTAAGAGTCTCAGTCAAACACTATCTTTAAAATTTAAATGAGTTAATCTTGTACGTATATATATATATTCGGAATCTCGGAAACGGCTCCAACGATTTTCATGAAATTCAGCATGTAGAAGGTTTTGGGGAAGAAAAATCAATCTAGCTAGGTTTCATGTAAAAAATCATTTTATCCCTGTTTTAGGCATTAAAAAATACTAAAATTTATATTGGATTGACAGTTTACTCTGTCAAGTCTTACGTAGCTTATTCGGGGAACGGCAGTCTCGAGAAATGTCTGGAACCTAGGATCGATCCCAACTACATAATTATTTTTTTCTTTTATTGTTTCTTTTTTTATTTTGTAAATATTACCGAGTAAGGCTCGGTCAACGGTACTTATTATTAATTTATTTAGCTCTCACTTCAAACCTATATATATCAAGAGAATTTTCGAAAATATGTGCAATCTCCAAATTAGGATTTAAGCAGCGGTAGGTGTAGGTAGGTAAAAAACCTTAAAGGAGAGATTAGGCATTTGCTCAGCTGTGAGATAGAGTCGACCGATAGATAGAGTAGATAATAAAGTCAATAAACACATCAGCATTATTAAATATCTGCCCGTTACTAACCCTCTGTAGGGCAAAGATCATTTCTCACATTTTTGGGATTAGAGTTTAGTCCACCATGCTGTTCCAATGTGAATTATATATGTGTGTAAGTGTCCCATATATAAAAAAAAAAAATTGGTAGAAAACATTCCCACATATTTCTTGAGATATCAAGGAATACCCATACTAAATACTTATTATAAATATGAAAATCTTTCCATGAATTCCTTTAATCCCACTGCTGGGCAAACACCTATTCCATATTATTAGGATGTAAATTTACACATTGCTCCGTAGCAGGTTGGTAAATTTAAAAAAATCTAGGAATTTTACAGATCCCACAACTGGGCAAAAAACTCTTTTCGCCTTTTTTAAGATTACTTCCTTATAACACAATAGAGAAGGTATTTCCCAGATCCCATAGGCTGGGAAAGTACCTCTTATCTCCTTTTCATAATTGGAGCTACGACCCACAACGCTGCTCCATAGCAGAATGGCAGGTTACACAAATACCCGAAAAATATCCAGATACAACAAACTCTTGTCATATTTTGAGGATTGGCGCTTAGACCCACGACACTGTCCAATTCACATTGGTATATTATGCCTATGCAAGTAATACATACTGGTTTCCTTAAGTTGTTTTTCTACGCCAAAAGAGCGCGTGACGATATTTCACAATATAAATTATATGCAAAATATAAATTAGACAAATAAATTTATATAATAACATGCGAATATAAAATAAAAAAAAGTGAAAAAAATTAAAGAAAAACAAAAGTTCTCCCCGGCGGGGAATCGAACCCCGGTCTCCCGCGTGACAGGCGGGGATACTTACCACTATACTACCGAGGATGTACATTATATTGTAAATTAAAGAAACTTAACAATAAAATATTGATTATACGATCAATTTTTTTTAATTATGTAGATTATATTTAGTTATGGAGCGAATGATCATTAATAATATGTAAACTTTGCTATACTAGTTTAGTGTGGTGGCGGTTTTTATTGCTATTTTACGTATTGTCCATCTATTAGATATGATAATTAATACTTTACTCTACATTTTAGCATACCTAACACAAATTTTTATATTTATATTTATTGTCTTTGTATAACAATACTATAAAATATCTTAAGATTTAATTATATAAATTCAAAGACCTTTATTTGCATATTTATTTGTGTGATTAGGTTTTTTGGAAAAAAAAATATATAGCAGAATATTCTTATTTATTTATTCTGCTATTTTTGGTATATATCGCTGTTTACCGTCATTTTTGCAGCTGCATTTTGCAGCACCCAAAACGCTATGCTAACGCGGATTGGTATATTCCTACAAATGTACGTGTAATGTGTATGAATATCATATACATATTATAAATGCGAAAGTTTGCCTGTCAATCTGTTTAAATCGAAGCTTATATAGCATGCTATCATATATTATAAATATAATAAAATAAAACGTTTCGGTGCATAAACTTTAATTGTGCCAAGTTTCAACAATATTGGCGCAGCAGATTAGCCGTAAAAACGTAACAGACTGACAGACTTTCGTATGGATTTTGGGAACATATCTTACTATTAATAATTTTAAGTAAAATACAATAAACCGGTTGTATGGTATATAATAGGTCACAGTTTGATTTACGTAGAGTATATGATAAAGTTTTCCTAGTTAAACCTGCGAAACATAGATGGCGCTATGCTACTATTTTAGACGCCATCATTTGTCCGTTTTAGAGCTGATATAGTGGGTGGCGAGTTCTATACAAAATTAAAGAATGTCAAATATGGAATTAATTTATTTTGTTTAATCTATTTGCCGTTTTTGAAATGTAAAAGGTAAAGTAATAACTCATCAACAAGTCAGTTAGTGACCACGGCAGATGTAACTCTGCGAAGACGTCGAGCTTAATATAAAGGCAGTTCGCCTTTGATACGTATAATTTTTAAAAGCTTTTATTCAACTTGCAATGTATGTATGTGAAGGTGGAATCTTGCAAGTTAAATTTCATCCACTTCCCGGTGTCCGATTGAGCTGAAATTTTATATATTGGTATACCCCCAATGACAATGCATGTTTATGATAAGCATGACCTGATGCTGCAGCCAGGGTTGGCTCCAGACGAAGGAATTGCTCAATGGTTCAACTTTATAAGGACTTAATACTGCATGCATCTAAATAGCTTCCCAATTACCCCCATTGTACATGGCCTGTTTTTTAAGAAGTTAGAATGGTATAGTAAACTAAAAGCTATATGTAATAGAGCAGATGTAAAAAAAGAGGAATAGTCCACAAGAAACCTCTAAACAACACGTTGTTTAGAGGTTTCTCAAAGAGTAGCATTTTCGTTGAAAACACCCAGGTGGCTGGATTTTATTCGAAATGCGTAGCATTTATTTATTGTCATATTTATCCTATTTATACGAAGTCTTAATAACTAACTAAATCATCTTCCTGCCCTTATCCCATTATAAGTGGGGACGGCACAACATATTATAAACATGTTGTCACATGATTTGGCTACGTATTTTACGACCGGCCGCCTACCTGACATCAACTTACCATAGTCGTAATTTACGACACCTCGGTAAGAAATTTGTTTGATAATTTTTACTGATTGTTCGATCAAACAATTACAATTATTACAGATGATGAGGTCTGAAACCTACAAACGTTTCATTCTCTACCCTCGCTAGGACTAATCCATGCTTATATTATACACTCGACAGAATGTATGTCCGTTTGTAAATCCGCTTTGATGGCCAATTTGCAAGAGCAATATTAAAGAAGAAAAATTGATTTTCTTTCAGGAACATGACTGGCTCGTTGGTGTAGTTGGTAGCGACCCTGCCTTCAGCTCCGCGGATCGCTGGTTCGATTCCCACCAAGGACCAACATTTTCTAACAAAAATTTGTTGGTTATTCGAGCCTTGGTGTATATTTGTATTTAAAATTATTGAAGTATATATTTACCAGTTGTCTGTCACCCATACTACAAATATTAAGTTACTTACTTTGGGGAGAGACGACCGTGTCAGTAAGTGTTATATATTTATTTTATTTAATTTTTTTCGGGAACAACGAAAACATAGTACAAACCTGACTTCAACAATAAGTCACGAGTGCAACCAATATAATGTTTAAAAAAAGATCTATCTATAATATTGTATAGGGTTTAATAAAGATAATGCTGTGACGTAAATAATGAGGAACATAGAGTATTGCAATTTTCTCTCGCTGTTCGATCCCAAGAATCGCATCCACTCATCGTGTATTCCGGAGTCCACCGCGTTGGGCGGGAAAGTTGTAGGGAGGATGGAAGTTGACGCTTGCGTAGATGGCACATCTTTGCGTTGGCGATGTCCCAACAGGGCCTTCAGCTCTCGCTCAGCGACGCTTGCAGCGCTGATAGACGCAGTCGTTGCTGAAAAGTAAATATTTGACGTAGTTCGGATCGCAGACTTGCTTATCTTAATATTTTACGTGTTCTTAATATTTTAGTGTGGCAACTTTGCATTGGAAGATTAACTTATACGGACTTGCATGTAAAAATCCTTTATCAACATTTTACTTATGTGTATTCAAAAGTAATACAAAAGTAATTATAAAATTATTTTGCTATAATCCGCGAAGAAATTCTTCGCGGATTATAGCAAAATAATTTTATTATTACTTTTGTATTATGGATCTCCGCAAAGTAACGCCTAATTCTATAAATTATTCAAAAGTAATACTAAAATTATTTTGCTATAATCGACGATGAAGTAAAATAGGACTATATAATATTATATATAATGCTAAATGTAGAGTGGACAATCCATTTTCATACATGATACTTATACAATTCACAAGCACAAGCTTGTGTATTGTGGTGGTGGAGGTTTGTGCTTGTGTTTATACCAATCCTGCATGTATCAAGTATGAAAACGGATTGTCCACTCTACATTTAGCTTTATATATATTTTCTATTTTACTTCATCGTGGATTATAGCAAAATAATTTTATAATTACTTTTGTATTATGGATCTCCGCAAAGTAACGCCTAATTCTATAAATGATTACCTATGTGTATTCATTCCCTGTACCCAAAAAGCGGCATTTTTTATATTATAAGTTACCCCTAAATATAAAATAAAAAATGAGAAAATCCGCTAGAGGATTTATTATAACTGAAGCTTGTATACCGGTTAAACATATAGGATATAAAAATTTACAAAGTAGATATAATATTACCATTTTATTTGAATCCAACAAATCGCGCGCAGAAATTAAAAAACGTTGGTAGATATTCGATTTCATAATAAGTTATGGTTTACCGTTACTTTTATAAGTATGTTTGTTATTAAAGGTTCTAGTTTAATTTGATTTGACATTTTTATAATCCATGTGAAATAAAATTTAAATTTGTTAAGATTAAGGCAACGACGCCAACTAATCTCTGCATTGCGTGAATTTCATTCCAAAAATATTTTGTTTTTTCAAATTTCTTTATTATAAACGAATAATAATTACACATGACTTAAAAATGTTAATTGAAATCACAATTTTTATATGATACTGACGCAACTTGTTTTAGAACAACCTTGAGAAACACAGTGAACTTATGATACATGCCAATAACAAATTAAATACAGACTTAATTAGAAAACTATTCCCGGCGTCTATTAAAGAAGTGTCGATATAGTCACAAACCATTTCGTCCCAGTTGTCTGTAAGTTCGTGTATGCTACGGGCATTTTCCACTAACTTATGACGCATAAGTTTCTTGACTTTTGCTATTCTCTCCGGAGAATCGTCGAAAATCTCTCTACTACGGAACCCTGCATCGCCCGAATTACCCGGTTCTACCATCACGAGAGTATGCATACCGCGTGTCACTTGCATCAACACTGGTGGCTTTGTCGTCCAAGTCACGTTACGTATTTTCTCTTTCTTTTGTGCTTTTTTTAAGATTGACAATCTTGATTTCTCAGCCAACGATAGTTCAGTCGCGTTCGTGGAAATAGGTGTAATATTTGTAAGCGACTCGCTTGCTCTAGTAATTAAATTTTCCTCCAGAGTGGTGGGGATTTTAGACGTGGATATCGTTGTTTCGTGAAGGTTCACTCGACGATAAGTGAGCTCTTGTAGGTGACGTGTCCTCGACGACCGCGTTGAGCTTGCTGGGCACACATAAACCTACCGTTAATTTTCATAACTTTCGAGACCATCATTGAGTTTAGGTTCTTGACTGAATAATGAAAGTCAAATACAAAACCCTCTATACAAACAATAGAAAATCGCGCCCATAACTTTTAATATGGCAATATTTTGGTACAGAAAGTTTAAAAAGCCGGATCATATGTTTAAAATATCACAACAGAAATTGAGAGATGCAAAAGAGTTGCGAAAACGAGTAAGTTTCAAAAACGAACATCAAAATATAAAAATTACGATTACGAAATTACTACGATATAAAAATATTTACCTTGAGTTTTACGAAGCAGGCCAGGCAATTTATTTTTGATATTATTGACTCTTTTCATATCATAGTAATCATTATAATCTGGATAATTTGTATGTGGTTTCATTTTCGTCAAATCAGGGACCGGACGAGGTCTCTTCACTACAAAACTTCGACGACCTTTATCAATGTCCTGGCTATCATCATCCCTTTCATTAAGCCTAACTTCATTTTCATCATCTTCTGCTTCGTCATTGTCACTATGATTTGTGGTCCTGTCTCGTGGCTTTCGCCTTATTATTTTTTCTGTAGTATCTTTATCATCATAACTATCAGAATCTAAGGTATTGTCTTCTCGTGGATGAACTTTATTTAAATAATAATTATTTCTATAATCTACATCGTTTTTATCGAATTTTCGACTTCGACCATATTTAGCTGCACGTCTACTACTCTCTCTATTGGGCTCTTTGTTTTTAATACGTGATTTATGTTTTCTACTTCTACGACTCGCTTTAAATTTTGGAACATTTTCAACTTCATATTTTTCATGTTCATCACTATCAATAGAACTTTGGGAATCTTGCAACTTTTTGTGCTGTTTATAACCTTCAACTTTGTTCTGCAACTTATCTGTTTTATCTGAAATAATATAACATTTTTTAAGAATATTCGCGCGCAACAAATTTAGCTCTTAACTTTAACTGAACACTTTAAAACAAACAAACCATGTAACTCTTCTTCATATTTATAATCATAAGGTGCTGGTGCATCTGGTGACCGGTCTATGTATTCGTCTGTGAGGACAGCGGCTTCGCGGCTTCCCTCTTCCATGTTATATACCGGCATGCGTGCACCTGAGTAGTCACTGTAACGATCGTCCCCGGCTACCAAAGCGCACACCATCAAACCAAGTAACACTCTTACCATGATCTAAACTTTGATTTATCGCCGCTATATTGAAGTTTTATATCCGCCTGATATGAACGGAATTAGCGGCATAATTCCGATTTTGACTACGAATTTGACATTTAAAGATGTGTATACGTCACCGATGTTAATTATTGACGAGAAACTATACGAATGGCAGTCTATATGCACTGTAATCTTTGTTGCCAGTATTTGTTTTCAATTTCCTTATGACATTTTAGATATAGTTCATAAATATTGTAGGTGTCATAGAATAATAACATATTTGTATGTTTAAATCATATGACATAGATTACTGGCTGATTTAATTTATTTTAAATTAAACAATCTTAATTGAGGGTTGTCAATTTTTGAGACAATGGAAAATTTTTATAAAAAATATTTACACAATTAACTATAATGCAGAAAATTAAGCCCTTACTAAAATCTGCTTCAGAACTTCTCCCTAGAATAACACACTAAACCGTAATGGTTGATACAAACAAGAATGAAAAGGGAGATGTGAATTGTAACGCCGATGAAACTCAAGCTAAATGGGCCTGCCCTCCTACGCGAAATGTCACTCATCCTTTGGTAAGCCATCAATTGTTACTTATAAGCTTGATAAGTTATTGAAGCTACAAAATTCATTTTAAGTAGCGGCCTGTTACTCTTCCACTGCTGGGAATACGCCTCCTCTCTCCGTTTTTGGAGAGAAGGTTTGGAGCTAAGACCTACCACGCTGCTCCAATGCGGACTGGTAGGGTTGTTAGTAGGTAATTAGGGTTGTTAAATTGTTAATAAATAGTAATAAATTGTTGAGTAGATAAATAGATAAATGTTGTAATTTAATCAAAACAATATTTTCAGCGGTACTATGAATTCACGCAGGACGAAATTAAAGCGCTCGAGGAATGCGACAAGGAAAGTTTCTATCAACGCTGCCTGCCATTTAGCACCCTTTTTGCTGCCCTCACATACGTCGGCATCCAATACGGTAAGAAGGCTACTACTTTCATATTGACCTAATAACCCTTCACTGCTTGGCATAGGTATCTTCAAGGTATAGCTACGTTTAACGATCTTGTACCGCTTGGATCCGGTGGTACCCTTGCGACAACTTTTGAGCAGATTGGCCACGTAATTCAAAATCTATTAAGTAAACTGCCGCCGGCTTAAATATGTAAGGAATGACGCATTTTTTAATTAGTCTTATCAGCTATGTCATATGTCAACTTATCAGCTATGTTGATAGTGAGAAACGTAGAAATAAACCTGAAAACGTTTTGTAGAGTTTACTTTATGCAACTACTTACTCGTAGTACATCAACAATAACACAATTGATGCATTAATCCGCGAATTTTTTTATGGTCTACAATATCCGGATATGAATAGAATATATCTACTCTGCGAAATATTGTTACTCCTTACATGTTATAACATAAAACAAAGTATCGCCGGATCCGTCAATTTGCCTGTCTGTTTACGAAAAATTAAAAACTGAATGGGTTTTAATATTACAATTTTATTACTTAAAATATGTTTTATTACGTACTTATTCCTGTTCCCGTACCTGTAATGAATTTCTTTTATATTTAAGGTAAGTGCACTAGTAATTGACCATTCACTAGTAGTCGACCGTTTTGTATGAAATTTTAAATAATAAGAGTTTTGTTTGTTGTGGCAAATAAAAAATAAATTTTTAATTACCTGTTGCCATCTATTAACAACTGCCCAAAAGCTCAGAGCTCTAGTCCATTGTTTAATATTAAAAAATTAATATTATTAATTAATATTTTTTATTAGCTACAACAAGAAAACGCTTATTATTTAAAATTTCATACAAAACGGTCAACTACTAGTGCATGGTCAATTACTAGTGCAATTTGCTTTAATTGAACTTTTTTCAATTAAAGTTTCATCAATATTGCTCCAGCTTATTAGGTGTTAAAGAAGCGTAACAGACTGACAGACTTTCGCATTTATAGTATTAGCATGCATTACACTATAATTCAGGTCGCCAGAGCCAAGAACAGATTTATAAATCAGGAAAAAGCAAAAATATTATAAGTTGTGTAGGTAATTATTTTTATTGTTATTTCGAATCAACAAGCTTTTTGCTAGCGTTTATATACAAAGCCGAATTGGCGAGTGCTAGTTCGCATTGCTTAGTAGAGCGTAGAATTTCTACTAACATCCTAAAACGTCCTTCAAGCTAAAAAAATGTACACGCCTGTATTTAGTGTGACATATAGACAGGAGTAAAAAGATTTTTTAATGGTAATTTAATAGAATTGCGGACACGCTGTTAGGTTAACCAAATAAAATAAACAATGTTAGGTCGCATGAATGTTTTTTTAGCTTTGGCACAGACCTTCGCCTGTATAGCTTTACACAAAGACACACAGGTAGCTAACAGTCAAGCTGTTCAAATATGCAGTAAAATTGCTTATGAAAACCGTGTCAAAATTACCTACACAATGAACTTCCATAATAAAATAATCACAATGAGCTTCCATAATAAAATAATCATTAATCATAAAACAACTAATAACTTAATTTATAGAATTGGGCGTTACTTTGCGGAGATCCATAATACAAAAGTAATAATAAAAACTGTATGCCCTTGCGATTTTGCACAAGCTTTGCGATTTTGGTCGTGGAGCCTATCTCCTGATGATGCTTCTGTTGCGGGGCGAAACGATTATTAAGCTTGTGTATTGTGGTGGCAGTGGTGGAATCCTGCATGTATCAGGTATGAAAACTGATTGTCCACTCTACATTTAGCATTATATATATTTTCTATTTTACTGCATCGCGGATTATAGTAAAATAATTTTATTATTACTTTTGAACTGATAACTTGATGTTCAAGTTGTTAAATTGTCTAAAATACAATATTAAAGCCAAACAAAAACTTCATAGAAGTAAGAAATTGTAAGTAGGTTTTTGTATGTTTTTTTATGAATTAATAAAAAGTTTTATACTAAATCTTACTTCTGTGATGTTTGTTTTAGGCTGCCTGAGAAGAAGTACGCATTTTGGCGCTTTCCCCAAAGTAATGTTGGCAGCGATCGCCGGTCATTATTACGGACGATTATCATACATACCGAAATGTGAAGTTAAATTGCGACAACTGCCTAACAATAGCCATCTCGGCAATATTATGCGAAAATATCATGACGAAAGAAATCCGCCAATAGATCCTAAGAAACGACGTTAAGCTCACAATTCATTATATTGTGAGCAATCTGCCAACTAAACTAAAGAAGTGACGTTGAACTGAACTCAATAAGCTCATAATATACTATTGTTAGGAATCTGCCAACAAAGTCCAAATACATGACATTGATCTCAGCACAATCACTTCACAATGTTATATTAAAAGAAATACAACAGCAAATCAAAAGAAATGATACTGACCTCAGCTCAATCGGTTAACAATGGGGTTGATAAAAATCCACCCGCAAATCCAAAGAAATGGCGTTGACCTCGGTCAACGTGTTCATTAAATTATATTAAATGATATATGACAAAAGATTCTGTAGGGATGTTGACTTCAAGCAGTCCACATTAAGATATTAAAACAAAATGTACTTGTAAACCCAAGAAGACGACTTTAAATTAGTATCTTCAATTTTTTAATACTGATAGATATTTGCAAAGGAATTCGAATAAGTGACTTTGAAATCAGTTAGTGTAAAGATATTGAAAAAAATTACTAATACGTATAAGGAAACTCTTTTAAGCACTTACAATAATGTTAAGACAAATAAAAAATTATTATAAATTTTTGTAAGATTACATTTAAAGCAGTTCACATTATGATATTAAATCAAAATGTGCTAGTAAACCTGAAAAGACGACTTTGAAGTTAGTATTTTTTTTTTAATATCGATAGATATTTGCAAAGAAATTGGAGGAGAAGACTTTGAAATCAGTTAGTGTAATGATATTGAAAAAGAACTAATAGGCACATGTAAGGCAACTCTTTCAAGCACTTTACAATAATGTTAAGACAAAAAAATATTATAATTTTTTTGTAAGTTTACATTAAAAAAAACTTGATTTTGCAATTACTTTGACATACAACTCAATATTATTGATATAAATGCAAAAATGTGTTTAATTACTTATCTTTATTTAACATAACAAAAAGTCAATCGATATATGGGACATACTTTTTTTTGCGATACAAGTGGAGTAAGAGATACTTTCAAACATATTCCAAATATTTGAACAAGGCCATGTTTGTACTAAATATTATAATTTATTCAGTTTAAGAACCAAGGTTTATTCTAATATTCTAATTAGGCATCCCTCGTGTACGCACATGTTATTAAAGTTGGCATGTGGCCCCATTTGTCTGTATTTTCCTAAGATGCTATAAAATTAGACAAGTTATTTAATACCTATTTTATTTTTCGTTAAATATTGGACATGGTAAGTTCTTAAGTAATAATAGTCTTTATTGATCACATAAGACAAGCAAAAGATAAAAATGTATAAATATTTAAAATTTATTTATAACCATATTTAGGATTAAGATTTAATTAATAGATGGTCATTGACGATAACAAGCCAGATACACCAGTTCTTAAGAAAAATGATTAGGAGAGCACTCCAAAATAAAAGTGGGAAGGCCGATTTAATGTACTTAAGCAATAGACGGCAATCCACATTGTTTTACTTGGTTCCATAACTTTTTGTTACCTCAAGAAGATTTATTTAAGTCTTCCTTGGTTGAAAAAATAGATAGCATTGAAAGATAAAATTATTTAAGAAAAAAGGGTACGACTATATTACCACACGTAGGTAGATTATGGTATTACTATGTTAAAAACAGGTCTGAATAATAGAAGGTATTTTACACCATTATTCAATTTAAATTACAGGGAAGGAAGTTTTCTATTTGCGGCATCTTGTAAATTTTTTTAGTGCGCTATCTATTAGCATATTTATAAACTACAATGAAGCTAGTTTTTTACTTGCGTCATCTCGTAGCACAGTCATAAATTACACAATAGCTAGCTTTTAAGGTCGCTATCTGCCTGTGAGGACCAGCCCCGGCGAAGAATTTCACCTCGAGGCCCGTACCCCGCCTACCCCTCAAGGGTATGTGACAAGACCCACTGCGCGTTAGTGCGCTATCTAATAGCATAAACAAACTAAAATAGAGCTAGTTTTTATACGCTTCATGACGTCGTTCATCGCGACACCAAAATGCCGACCGTGGAGGAGTTCGTCCCTCGTTGAGCGCGCAGAATCTTTGCGAGAGCCGACTAAAGCGCGAACGTCGACCTCCATAGCATAGCGTAACTCCACACAGGACCATTAGACGGGCGTCCCTGCGTCGCGAACTTCAGTCAGCGACGGCGGCGACGACGACAACGCGACGAGCATGAGGGCATCACGGGACACAACACCAGGACGAGACACACCCAAAGGATTTAAGACCCCCGACCTCGACATAGCGTTCTGGAAGTTAACACTCCTAGTTCCACAACCTGAACGTGAAATCCAGAGGACCTAGAATATCTAGGCTAGACCTACGTACAGCCTGAACACAGCCCAGGCACTAAAGTCTTCGAGGACCAGCTTGGGCAAAGAGATTCGACTCGATGTTGGTACCTCTGTTTCCCAAGAACAATCACAAAGACATAATCGCCAGAACCGTTTTCTACTTACACACTTTATGAACCTGGCCACAAGGCCTAAAGAAAATCCAGGCGTAAGCCTGTAACGCAGGAGCTTCGCCTCGAGGGCCGTACCCCAATCGTCTTCATGCATTAAGAAGTCAGGGAGAAATTCGGCGGGTATTCTTTTCAAAATAAATTCTTATAACAAAAAAAACTAAGGTAGCGGTCTGTTCTGTTAATATCCCACTGCTGGGAATAAGCCTCTTTTCTCCGTTTTTGGAGAGAAGGATTGGAGCTAAGACCTACCATGCTGCTCCAATGCGGATTGGCAGGTTACACATATCTCCTGAATTCTCTACAGATATGCAGGTTTCTCACGATGTTTTCCTTCACCGAAAAGCTTGTGATAAATTGCAATTATCAATTACACACAAGATTTAACAGAAAAACTCATTGGTGTCTGCCCGGGTTTGAACCCGTGACCTCCTCGAAAGAGTCGCAAGGTGTTACCGCTGGGCTATCACAGTTTTTTTTATTACAAAATACATTTCGTTATCGTATCGTCAACATTCCGCCATTTTGTGCAGGATTAGTAAATATTATATCCAAGGATTTTTGTTATTTACTAGTATTTTGTTATATCCAGTTCCTGCGATAAGCGCGTTTGAACGCGCTAATTAGCAAGGTTTTTTACCACCATAACTACTTAAGGTCGTGCTCAATCTAGCTTGTTGGAGTGGAGTGTAGCAACTGTATTATAAGGTGTTAATAATCATTCTTATCATCTTTCACCTTGTTTAAGGGTGGCAGAAACCGAAATGCATTTTAGAGTTTTAAATTGGTTGATTAATATATGACTATGTGATTTGTATTTTTCATCGACTTTGCCAATAACAAGTTGTTCAGGTTGTTTGGTTGTCTTCTGTCTATATCACCAAGTTACATCAAAACTTGTTGATTGATACAATCTAATTTTGGAAGCCAAGTTTTTCGAGAATCTAAAAATTATCTTTTGTTAGTTGCCGGAATATGAAATGTTGCTTTCCAACACGATGACTCAAATGTTATATTTTGAATTTCTGAAATGTTCTCATTATCCAGGATTCAACGCTACATAAAAATGTAGACAATAACAGGATTTAGATAAGTCTCATTCGATATCAATGGATACTTTTTGCGCTACCACATTTTCTTGAGCTTTTCTATTGCAAATTGGGTCACGTAGTAGGTATATATAACTTTCTATTCGCATTGTCCCGAAAATAGATAACTAGATCTCGCTCGCATTTGGGATCGGTATATTGTCCGCCCATAACTAAACATCAGATAGCCAGTAATTATTTGGTCCAAGTTAGTTGGCAACCTTTGTTTTTTTTTTATTTAATTACCTTATTTAGAGTGTGATAAAGGCCGGATGTTTTTTTTATTTATTTAAATGGTAAAAAATTAATAATAACATAATCTGTTAAACATATTTTTGTAATTGGATGTAATGATCATAAATTATTAACTAGTAACTAAAATATATAGTTATGATTACATAATATATATTTATAGTTTTTGGTCTTTGGTCATCTTACATCGTTGGTCGACCAAGTTATTGGTCTATGGTACTTGTTTGTGATCTATTTTATATGACGTTCTCTAGATATTTTGCAATCTAATTCTCGTTCAAGCCTAGATAAAAAGAGAAACCTAACAGAATGAGTGACTCAAATGTATTCGGATACGAAGATGGTGCGCCAGCAGGCGGAGCGCGTATGCCCCCGGTAAGGTTATATGATCCCGGCCTAATTCCGTCAAGGTAGAAACGGTGTTAAAATGGTGTGGTTATACAGGCGCAGTACAAGTTCTCACAGGACGAGTTGCGCGTTCTCAAGGAATGCAATACTGAAAGTTTTTATCAACGCTCCCTGCCGATAGGAACTGCCTTTGGCATTGCCGCTTTTTTTGGTGTCCAAGGAGGTAAGGACTCGTGGATGTGATATAATTTTTTTCTTTAAAAACAAACAATCATAAGATACTTCATGAATTGTAACGTAATTGAATAAAAACTTGCGTAACCATGTCTTTTCTTTCATCATTTCTATTAATCCTATTAATAATTAGTATAGAATTATTCATGTAGTTAAAAAATACTATCCAAGTATTTATTTATGATTAAATAAAATAATAAGTATTTGTGAATGATAAATTTAACAATTTTTTAACCTACTTAGGTTGAACATTTTATTCCTTGCCTAATTTATGATTACAAACAAGATAAATTTAATTTTTTCTTCACTTACTGTGTAGCTATAAATAACCTGTTATTTTTTATTGAAATCATTTTCAATTTAATTTTTAGTGTCTGTTATCATGTTAATAAAGCTGTGGTAGGCCAGTGGTACCACCATGCGACTCTTTTGAGGAGGTCACATGTTCAAACCCGGGCAGACACCAATGAGTTTTTCTGTTAAAACTTATGTGTCTAATTGATAATTGTAATTTATTACACACTTTATGATGAAGGAAAACATTATGAGGAAACCTGCATATCTCTAGAGAATTCTGGAGATATGTGTAACCTACCAATCCACACTGAAGCAACGTGGTAGGTCTTAGCTCCACACCTTCTTTCCAAAAATAGAGAGAAGGACCTATTCTCAGCAGTGGGATAGTAATAGGCAGCTATTTCTACTTTTTTATGTTAATAAAAATTCAGCACTACTGTGCAGATTAAGCATGATAAGATCGTAAATAATTTTTTATCAAAGAACTACTTAAATTTGGTTTATGGGCTCGATTCATACTTTAAGTACACTATATATTGAGTCTGTACGACTTAAAATAGAGAAGTTTGTTTGTATAACTTATAATTATCTCCTAATAAGTGTGTCCTTGTTATTATATCTATTACAGTCGAATTCATATTGATTTGTTTGTTTACAGGTCATTTGAAGCCGAACCCACGGTTTGGTCCATTTCCCAAGGTGACATTGGCTGTTATTGTGGGATACTTCCTTGGAAAGCTGTCCTATCAGCGGGCATGTGCAGAGAAGCTCATGGCATTGCCAGGCAGTTACTTAGGCCAGATATTAAGGGAGAAGAGGGATGGACGATCTGGGTAGGTCTCTATTAAGGCAAAAGATATTATATAATCATATCTGATGGAAACAAACCACCTTTGCTAAATTAATAAATATATAGGACACTTACACACATGGTCGTCTGTCTCCAAAGTAAGTAACTTAATACTTGTGTTATGCTAGACAGACAACTGGTGAATATATACTTATATATTTTTTAAATACATCCTTAAATACAAATATACACCCAGGCTCAAAGACCAACAAATTCATTTAACGCAAATGTTGGCCCTCGGTTGGAATCGAAACTGCGACCTATAGAGCTGAAAATAGGGTACTACCCACTGTGCTAACGAGCCAGTCTTAGCCAGTGCTTATATTATATGAGTTACATGATCATAATGTTGAAAATGAAATGCCAAATGGTTAACAGGAAATGAGTATGGTGGGGGTTACTGAATATGTAATAATTACCTTTCTCCAATTTAAATGTGTAATTATTATAGTGTATATACCCATCTATGATGACTAGCCTGTTGCACTTGTGGTAGTTACCCTGCCTTCAGCTCTCGACAATTCTATTTATTATACAAGCCAATATCATTTTACACATAATTATTAATATTACTATTACTATTATTAAGTGTTAAATCATAGAAAAATGCAATATGCATTCTAACAATTTACATATAAAGTTTATTCTGTTAATATGAAAAGGTGAGGGCTGGTTCTCCTTCACACAGATTGTAAAAAATCTAGGAAGGGAGCCAGTTCTTGGTTAAAAATCGGATCTGATTAATATCTTAGAAATAAGTTTTTATGTTAAGCCTTATTGTATACTTGATTAAATAAATTTGATTTGATTTGAATTATTAATACATTTCTTAAGATAATTTCTAGAAAAAGCACTTTTTAAGGTGAATACAGCGTTAAGTTAGGTACAAAATTATTTATAATAAAAGGGTACAAATTATACTTATACTTAAAGGAAATTTTGGTAAAAACTATTACTTAAACTTAACAACTTATTAAAAACAATTTGTCAGTTCTTTGAGTCTGTGTGTATTTTTGTAGTTAATTTAATAGTGGGCTGGAATAATGTTACAGTCAATTTTGACTTCTACAGAAACTAAATTTATTGAACTATATTAAAAAGCCGTGATAGACACCTTACTTTACAAATTATCCACTGTATTAATCCACGAACGCTACGAACTATATAAAATACTAGTTTTCTTGCCTTCTGCGTGTTTCTTGTTTTTTTTAACACTCACGAGTTTTGAATTAAGTCACTTTAATACTAAGTGGATCTGTGATAGCCCATCGGTAACACTGTGCGACTCTTTAACGGATACAAACCTGGGACTCCATTGAAGTTATTCTGTTAGAACTTATGTGTCTTGATAATTGTAATTTATCAGAAGCTTTTCGGTGAAGGAAAACATCGTGAGAAAACCTGCATATCTCTAGAGGATTTTGGAGATATGTGTTACCTACCAATCCGCATTGGAGCAGCGTGATAGGTCTAAGCTCCAATCCTCCTCTCCAAAAACGGAGAGAAGAGGCCTCAGCAATGGGATAGTAACTACTATATATCGGGTTAACATATGGGTTACATAATATACCGGTTTTCATTAAGAAGCAGAAAAAAACAATAGGTATTAAGGGGAATAGTAACAGCCCGCTACTTAATACTAAGTGTGGCATATAAGTGTACATTTACCATTTGTCAGTCACACGTAACACAAGTATTTATGTTACATTGGGGGAAGGGGGACGGTATGTGTAATTGTGTGTAAATACATTCTAGATACCCCCCAAAACGCACTCCCACGATGTTCGGTGCCGCTTCAGACGATGTGTACTCAGACGCAGGTCCGGGCAACTCTTTAGACCTGGACACTGACCGACCGCTTTTCGGTGATGACCATTACAGACCAGACCACGATGCTGGTGAGTTACAGTTTATTAAGAACGATTGATAGTGTCTAAACTAAGAATATGTTGAATTTGAAAACTTATGAACAGGTGCAGTTCCTCACGCGCCCGAAGGTGCTCCTCCACGACCCTCGATGTCATACGACGAGTTGCGACGCAAAAATCGCAGCGATTATTCTGACGCACGTCAGGACCCTTACAAGTGAGTGTTTGTCTTGCGACTATGATCTGACTGTATGCTGTTAGCGATAAACTAAGAAACTATAAAAAAAGTAAAGTAGCGGCCTGTTACTATCCCACTGCTGAGAATAGGCCTCTTCTCTCCGTTTTTGGAGAGAAGGTTTGGAGCTAAGACCTACCACGCTGCGCCAGTGCGGATTGGTAGGTTACACATAATTCTAAAATTCTCAGAGATATGCAGGTTTCCTCACGACGTTTTCCTTCACCGAAAAGCTGAATAGAATAGACCAACCTCATTTCTTACCGAGGAGTCGTAAAATACGACTAGGTAAGTTGACGTCAGGCAGGCGGCCGGTCGTAAAAACGCAGCCAAATCATGTGACAATATGTTTGTAACATGTTGTGCCGACCCCGCTTAGAGTGGGATAAGGGCACGAGGATGATGATCCTACTAATATTATAAATGCGAAAGTTTGTGAGTATGGATGTATGTTTGTTACTCTTTCACGGTTAATCCGCTGAACCAATATCGATGAAATTTGGCGAAATGATTTTGCCAATTACGATGTCTCGTGTATAATTATGTTTAGAGCATCTAAAAAAAATCAAGTCATTCTCCTATCCTAACCCCACTCTAATGGGGTCAGCATGACATGTTCATGATTCATCATGTTGTCACATGATTTGGCTAGGTATTTTACGACCAGCCGCCTGCCTGGTGTCAACTTATCTTAGTCGCCTTAAACGACACCTCGGTATGAAATGAGGGTAGTCTATTCTACTTATCACAAAATTCGGCTTATCACAAAAAATCAAGTAATGTTACACATCTCGACTGGCTTGTAGGTAGTGATCCTGCCTTCAGCTCCGTCGTGGTCAGGTCGTGGGTTCGATTCCCGCAAAGGGCCAACATTTTCTAACAAAAATTTGTTGGTTCTTCGTGCCTGGGTGTATATATGTATTTAAGTATGTATTTAAAAAAATATATATGTATATATTCACCAGTTGTCTGTCACCCATAACACAAGTATTAAGTTACTTACTTTGGGGACGGACGACCGTGTGTGAGTGTCCCATATATATATATGTAGTATTATCTGTCTAAATTTTTTAATAACTGTATCTTTGTCTGTATTTACTTGTCTGTTTTTTATAGTTAGTAATCTATAGTGATCATCGTATTAAAGTCTCTAATTTTTTCAGTTTAATATAATACGCTATTTTAGTTTCTACACATATATATATATATATATATATATATATATATAATTTTACGTGTTTATAATTTCAGAATCGAACCGAGCACAGTACCACCGATAACGAGAGCAAAACCCCAATCATCACAGAATCCCACCACCAACAAGTATGGGGATGAGATGGAATAACCAAAGAGATGTTGCCTAACGACTGGAGTTTACAAAATTGTAACAGGCTTTTTGCAATATATCGCGAAGGTAGCTCATTTCCGTGACATATACTGTAAAGCAGTGATTCTCAACCTTTTTTTTGTTGCGGCACATATTTAACGATTTCAAAATTTGGCGGCATACAAGGAAAAAGATAAAAATTATTTACTTACTACAACACACTGCATAAATAGTATATGACAAAATTTTTAAATGAACTAATATATACTACAATAATAATCGTTTATTAAGAGACTAATTACAAGCTAATAATAAAAATATTTTTCTTGTTAAATGATATAATTTAATAATATTAACATTATTATATATTTGAAAAATTTGGCGGCACACAAAAGTGCCTCGGCACAGTGGTTGAGAATCACTGCTGTAAAGTATTAAAAAAATATCTAATTCATGGTAATATTATAATTTCGAAAGTATGTCTGTAACGCCATTTTTCCTCTAGAATAAAAAAAAAATTGAGGATATTTTACAATTAGTATTTTACAAACTTCAATATACTTAATAATTTTGCTAGTAATCAATCATAAATAAAAATAAGTCGGGTTTTCCTTCCTGACGATATAACTCCAGAACGCACGAACCGATTTCCACGGTTTTGCATTCGTTGGAAAGGTCTCGGGCTCCGTGAGGTTTATAGCAACGAAAATCTAGGAAAAATTTCAATAGAAAAGCGGGAAAATAGGGAAAATCATTTTTTAAATACAGCGCCATATCAAAACTACTGGATCAATTTTAATCATTTTTTTTACACTGACTGACATGGGATACATATTTTATACCCGTGCGAAGCAGGGGCAGGCCGCTAGTCAATCATAAATAATCTTTTTTTATCTTAAATAATAAGTATTTAATTTAAAAAATACATGTAGACTTATTTTGCTCAAACAAATACTAATTATTGCTTAGTTTAAAAACTATCGCAAATTAAATTACAATTAAGCTAAAGATTTAGGAAAAACGTAATGACGAAATTGAATTGTGGTAATTTTTTTTTTTTAATTTGGTTTATAACGTCAATATTTTTTTATTATTATGTTTATTGCTACTGTAAAAAAAATATATAAGACAAATTTTTATCATGACTTATTTTTTTGTAAATAACCATGAAATAATTCTAAAAGAAAATAGAGTATTCTAAATTAAGTTGTATGAGAGCGTCAGCATGTATAGCGCTAGATAATTTGACTTGCAATCATTATATATACATCACAATAGGAAATTTTTGTTAATATTATTTTACTATCCTTTCTATATTCTGTAAGTTACATTTTAAATATTTTGTGTTTGACGACAGTAAGAACCTGTACAGATGAAAATTTAAATTAATTATTTATAAAACAACATCAATACCGTGAATTTTTTATTTTATTTTTTATCAAACAACAACAATACAATTAATATTTTATTTTTTATAAAACGACAATACAATGAATAATTTATTTTAATTTTTATAAAACAACAATACAATGAATATTTTATTTTATTATAAAACAGCAATACAGTGAATATTTTATTTTATTATAAAACAGCAATACAATGAATACTTTATTTTAATATTAAAAAAACAAACTTTAATCAATTTTCGTAAATTGTTGTATAAAGTGTTAGTTAACTATAGCTAAACTTTTATTTGTAAAGAAGCGTGAGATTTAGATCTTTATGAACTATGAAAACGATATGAAAAGTAGATAAAGTTGTCGCTTACTATAGAAAATAATATCATTAATTTTATATTATGGAACTTCGCAATGTAACGCATAATTATATTTCATATTTTTAAAATAATGTGTGTAAAAAATATTGAGAATAGACATACTTTTTTTCTTAAATATATTAGATATCAGATTTTTTGAATCTTACTATTTATTATTAATACCTGTTTCTCGTAACAGATATGTCTAGGGAAATGAAGTTAAGGTTGTCAAATTTGTGGTAAAACACAAACATAATCTAATAATTGCGGAAAAAACGTATTTTTCGCATTAACGCTGTCCGCATAGTTAAGAATTATATAATCCGATAAAATATGTATTACAACTTAAAGAAATATATTTTACCTTCGTATTAACTATGATACTGTTAAACCAAGTTAAAAAACGGTTATTTTAAAGTAATTTAACGATAATACGAAAGTGCAATATAAGAAATCGTTGATTTCTTATTAATAAAACGTTAGTTTTTAACTTAGTTTAGAAGTAAATAAAACGAAGTTAACAACCTTGATGAAAATAATTTACACATTGTTTTTAGTTTCAATAGTGTGGTTTTAGTATGCGCGTTTTCATTTAATAAAAGTCGTGGATTTTTGCTGATTTCGGTCGTTAGACAAACTGTTTAGTTATTAATCTTAAGGAGCACTTTGACGCTTAAAAGTTACTCTGTGATTTGCGCAATAATTTTTTTTATAGTATAGATAATCAATGTTGTAAAAAGAAATAAAGTAGTTAAGGGAGTGTACAACGTTTTTTATTTATTTCTATACATTCAAACCTTTGTTAATACCTATTTAAAAATATCACGTAATAGTTGCGGTGAAGGAAAACATAGGAAAGAACCTTCTCTTTAGGTTCCAGTGATGCGAGTGGTGGGTCTAAACTCTAAATCTTAGTCATTAAAAGGAGAGAGGAATCTTGTAGGGGTATTGGCTCTAAAGTCCGCATTACGCGCCTCTAAGGGGCTTTTGCATTGGCTGGTCGTCGCGGCTAAGGGTTAGTGTCAAATCTTTTAGGACTAAAATTACAAATACGAAAATAGAGATACGATTTCTGAATATTTTTTTAAATATATTTTTGTTTCTATTTTGTGGCTATCTAAATAATTATAATAAAAATACTATATTGTAACAACGCCGCCTTGTCGCTACTGCAAGCAAACAAGCAAGTGCCACAGCCGTTCGCGTCATTTATGACTTGGGAGATGTGACAGCCGCTGTCATTAATAGCTAGCTCGCGAATAGCAAATGAGAGTTTGCTTTGATTTTATTTATGCATTTTTTATGTAAAGAATAAAACTGATTTAGAATACTTCTTTTATTAGTACAAGTAGTTTAGTAACAATATTTTTATTTTATGGCTATCTAAATAATTATAATAAAAATACTATATTCTTTTTTTGGGCCATTATAAAGTCAAAATAAAAACCACTATTACATCAAACACTTTATTATAATAAAGATAAGCTAAACATAACATGAAACGCTAAAACAACAGGACACTATTTAATAATATTATGACTACTTTCACCATACTGTGACCATCTATTTAATCTGTTATTAAAAAAAAACTACATTTTAAGTGTAAACCAGCGAAATAAAATAGTATATTTTTTATGTCTTAGATAGTAAATAAATAAATATAAATATATGGAACACGCGATGATTCATCGTGGATTAGAGAAATATAATTTTATTATTCCTTATTAATTTTATTATTAAAATTTTTATTAATTTTGTAAGAAAATGGCTTAGATATCAGATGTCACGTATTTTTTTAAAGGATGGAGTGTTAAGAAATAAAATGAAGAAGGATTTAGACTATAGCTACAAAAATTCAAATGTGTGATTTCAGGTTTACAGCAAATGAAGATTATGATTATGAAAACTAATTACAGAATGTAGTACGTATGCAAAGTTAGTTGTTTTCAACAAATAAACGTGTAAACTGATGAACATTTGTTATTTGTATACGCTTGATATTTTTTTTAATGTTTTAAAAGTATTTTTCAAGTGTTTCCTGAATTGACATACTATTTAAAAAGATGTAAAAAATAAAAATTATTAAATATTACATAGCTTTAATCTTTTATTCATTACCCTTATTTAGAATAATAGTTTGGTGCTACTCTTTGATTTGAACTGGAATTTGGAGATGCCAAGTGGTATAGCGCCAAACTATTTTTTTGTAAATGCTATTTTTATATAAGGGTCACTATATGAATGCAGTACAGCGCCATCTAGTGGATTATTATGATAACGTTACAGCGACATCTCTGCCAGATCAGCGAATACAGTCCCTTATCATTACTTCAATAAAATGACAGAGTTGCACATCTATATCCTATATAGTGTATTATCTATGCATCTAGCTTTGGTCAGCTGCCTTTCATTAGCCGAATTCCAATAGTCAAATCCAGCTCTTAGCCATTTACCTATTTGAATAAATTAAACAATTCAAATATTAATGGTTTCTGAGAAATATGTACTTCTCAGAAACCTTCTATATCTCAGAAAATGTATACTTAAATTATCTGCTAATATATTATCTTTGCTAATAATAAATGAAAGCCGTCTCTTGATAGTTTTCGTGAAGTTCGGGCTGCCAATTGTCCTTATGCATATTTATATTTGAAAAATAACTTGAATCTTGTAAATAATTTGGTAAGCTTCTTAATTTTTTTTATTGTCTTCGTACCTATATTAACAAGCAGACTATATATTATAGACAAATGAATAAGAAAGGTTTTGCTGTTGCAAATATCCTGGTATCTTCGCTATTTATCCTCAATAAACTGAAGTTGTTAAAAACTTTAACAAAAAATGGCATTGAATGCATCAGATGCAATGTTTATTTCAGCCAAGCTTATGATACTGGCGTAAACGGTCGTCGTGTAAGCAAAATTCATAAATTCGTTAATTTTCTATAGTTCAAATATTACAGAAATACTGATATAGAAAATTCATTTCTAAGCAAGTCGGCAGAGCATTTCTCATTGTCTATTTTTAAGTTAATACTATTTATTATAATACACTTAAAAAGTATGAATTTCGATACAAATAAAAATGGTCACAGTAGGCGAATAACCGTAAACATTGTATAAATCACATTTTATAAATATCAATTATCAAATAAAACTTCTTCAAATGCAAAGATAACTAAAATATTAAGCCAAGTTCATATTTAGTCTATGATTCAGAGTAACTGCGTCACAACACTAATTTTGGTACCTAGTTCAGTTTTGTTTGCATTCTAAGATAATTTTATTATATCAATATTTATGCCAGCTTTGTTGAGTATCAGAGAGCAATGATTTGTCGCTGCCATATCGCAATGCGAAATGCTTTTGATTTTTTAATAACTATTTTGTCGAGCTAATCAAAATTGTCGGTACGTTAGTTGATAATTTTTCTCTAACAAGAAAAGTCTATTCTCGCTTACAGCAGTTCAAATAACACTATCTGCATGCAGTTTATGATGTATGTAACGTCAATACCGTCATTGGCAAGTGGGCTCAAGTTTTTATAAAATCAAAAACATTTAAATAGAACGGAACACATGCATTTTATCTTGTATTTAGCCAATTTTAATAATTTTTCGATCTCATCATAGTTACATACAAGGTGGCTCAGTCGGTAGGATCTTTTTTTAGTATGATAGATGTATAATTAAAAGCTTTTTTATTTGATGTAATTATGTTGCCATATCGTTTTACCCGAAGAATAAAGTAACATTTTCTATGCTTATACATGGGTAATATGACTTTATTCTTCGGATAGGGTGATAGGTTTATAGTAAAAGTTTAATGACAATTATAATATATGAGAAATTTATCATAATTTTGCTTCATTGACTCTTGGGATATATGTATTCTATTGTTAACACATGTACACATTCTTATAAATAGCATTAGAGATAATAAATAACATAGTAATACATATATGTATTGAATTGTATAAACCAAAAGGATTGTTATGCAGAGTTGACTTATCATGCATGTGTTCCCTTATATTTCAATTCAAATTGCACTGATCGTTTATTCTAAACTTACATTAATTAACCTAATTGTTAATAATAATACTAAATTTAATAAATTTGAATAATAAATTTAATGGAAAACAATAATAACACTTAATAACCCAAGATATTTTAAACAATATAAAAATATTATAAATAATTATCACACTAAATAAATTGCACTTTATGTAAGTAAATAAGAATAAAGACTCTCTTAATGTGATGTGATGGTTTTGCACTAACGTTCACTTAAGTCCCTAACATGCTTATCTAGGAATTTAAACTACGAAAATTTAAATTCCGAAAAAAAATTTTTTTTTTTCGATTAGAAAAACGATTTTAGTTTACGAAAAATTAAGAATAGTCTTACAAATAACATTGTTATATCTGTACCTGAGAGGCATATGTACGGGCCGACGTATATATAAAAAAAACCTCGCTTTATTAAATGATACTGATACGCTTTTCAGTCCAATTAATATGATTAAACCATACTTTCATATCGTTTACGTTTTGAACTAAATAATAATGCACAAAGTCTACGTTGTCATGTACTTAACAACTTAAGATAGTAATTATAAATTAAGAAAAGGTTGTTTTGAAGAGTTCAAAAAATCGACCCATATACTCCAGAAGTACAGATTTCATGATTATTCTGATATAAAAATTAGATAGATAGATAGCTTTTGTAAATATTAAAATCAAGTGTTGTATCATAAACTTATGATTAAATATAATTTTCAACTTATGATTAAATATAGTTTTTCTCTTGTTAGTTCTGGGGTATTTCAAATCAATAGTTAAACAAGACATTATCTTTTAATCTAAAAACAAAGTAAATTTAAATAAAAAAAAAACAGATTTATAATTTCGTTGTTCCCTACCAATTTTACAAGATAAGAGATGGTACTTCTTAAAACTTTAAACATCATATTGATATTGGAAGCTTTATATTAAGGTAAGAGACAAAAAGTCAATTTTCAAAGGAGAAAATAAACCGAATATATGTTTTTCATTTCAAAATAGAACTTTAATGGCCTGGTAATTGTTTAGAAACGAGTATGGAAAAATCCCGAACGATCCTCTTGTCCATTATGCAAATTGAAAAGTAAACTTTTGTCTCTGACCCTAAATGATTCTTATGTATATGTAAATTGGTATTCGCATTCTTAATTATTTTTTTGATTTCGTCATAATTTTGTATCAAACTTTAAAATTAACAAAACTTCAAATCTTATTTTTTATCATCTTATTTCTAAAGAGATATAGGGAATTGAAAATTTCTTAAATATGACACTACACACTGAAATCTGGAACTACTTAAATATATTACTAGAAGTATATAACCCCCCCTAAAGCCAAATAAAAAGGCAAAATAACAATCCTCTTGACAAAATTGACATCAAAATATTCTTATGCCAAATAAACAAACTCTTGCAATCTATTTCTGATATGCAAAAAACATATTAGCCATCTGGAATTCATTTATAAGATGAACTAGAAACTACATGAAATGTAGAGTTAATTTCATAAAGTCACAAGAATTACGACTGTCTGATGTTCGCATTAAGAAATAAAGAAAAACAGAATTTAAAATAGTGAACAAAAACCCCTATATAGACTTTTTGATTGTAAAAAATAAATCACTCTATGCTATACTTATAAGATACGAGTGATTTATTTGTATGACTGGTATTTAGCAGTCATACGAAATAACTACGAAAGTGATAAATACAAACAAATATGACATATAAATCCTATCAAGCAAGACATTTATTTTATTAAATATAACATTTATCTTATTCACTATGACACCAATCGAAAAAGGTAATATTATTATGAATAGATAACATAAATAAGTATGTTAACTTAATAAAATTTCAGAATAAAGAAAATGAGAATTTTAAATAGTGAAGATAAACAAAATTGGAAAGAGAATAATTCTTGGCTCTAGTAAGAATCAAATGAAACAGGTAAAAACGTGATAAATACGAATAAATATGACATGTAAATCCTATCAAGCAAAGACATTAATTTGATTAAATATGACATAAATCTTATTAACTATGTCACCAATCAAAAGTAACTATATATATTTAATTTAAAAAATAATACTAAAAAAAACCACCATAGCAGTTGTTGTCCACCACAAAAACATATGATATATAAATACCACAATTATCTGAATATGTAACAAAAACAAGGATAAGTATGACAAGTCAATAAATATTCGATAATAAAATATAACATATACGTTAAATGAGTGTTAACTTCCACTGCCAGAGAGAGAACCTCTCAAAGGTTCTACATTTTGATGAGGACAAAACAAACGTCCAAAAATTCAAACTTTCCGAAACCTATGGCTAGGTAAAATGAGCATGAAACCTGATTCACACTCAGCCAATTTAACATGCTAAGAGTGTAACATTGTTTATCACCAAAAAGTTAATGAAAAAATGCTAGATGTTATATTAACGCCTAAACGCAACGCAACCTAAACGGTCTAAATATTACATTAAAGTTAATTGGTTAATGATAAATAATGACAATGATTTTTGTGCCTAAATAAAATTGTTAAATGATTACTGTCTCACCTCTTGGTAAATGATGAGGCTGTCTAATATAGAACGCGTTAACCTGGAAGAGGTATACAGTTGGTTATTTAATGCCTCTATAAAATTGGAATTAACAAAAAAAAGTCTATTGTTTAATCGTTCACAATACGTTTAAGAATTTTTTATTGTACATGCAATACCTTATAAGCTGATGTTATTAATACACGCGATATGAAATTGACTGTTGTTATTGAAGGGAAAATATCAATAGTATACGACTTTTATCACCAAAATACCTGATAGAAAAGTGCTTCTTGTTAATATGTACGTCGTATGATATATTATGGAAAACATCGATGATTGTTGTCGATAAATGTGTTATGAGATCATTTGATATTGATAATGGGCTATGAAATGAACCGATTACGTGTTACTGATGGATACAGGTTATTTAATATTAATTTTTGTACAGATGATATTGTTGTTATGTATACATATAATGCGACAACTGGAGTTGTTATCACACGTGGTATGATGTTCGCTTCTGTTATTCATGAAATTATATATGTGATTATAAATATATGATGTCATGCAAGTAAATATAACTGTAAAATGTACATGCTACGAGATTCGGCTGTCTTAAAAGATAAATATTTAAGAAACAATATTTGTTGGCATTATGTATTTAAACTAAGTTTGTATTAAGCAGTAAAATAAAGTTATTTTGAAAACTCATTCTTTGCTTACATTGAAACAAACATTAGAATAGTAAAGGGTATGGTCGGTTAGCGGCGTGCGCAAATTTATGTGAAAAGAGCCGATAATAGATAAGAAATTGTTTCAAACAGAATATTCATTCATTTCATAGGAGAAAATATTTATACTGTTTCATTTAAAATTATTTATGAACTGGTTTTTATGAAAAAAGTAATTGTTCTACTCTATACCCTCTTTGGTAGGCTTCTTTCTTTTAACAATTTGACATTTATAATTAAGATTCAATCAAACAGAACAGAAACAATAGGTATGTGCGAATAAAATAACCATCCCTTATTTGAAGGTCGTAGAAAGAGACTGTCATTACTGCATGAATTTCCTTTAGAATGATTCAATGAAATAGTAAAACTATATGAAAATAAAGCGCACGCCGCTGTAATAGGTAAAATCAATTACAATATTTAAGGGAGTGGCCAAGGCAAACCTGAGAAGTTAACCGGACCTCCCAATCCTGCATCAGCTTCAAGAAGACTCATGATAACAGCCATAGCAGCTTCGCCATTACCATCTAGTGGTGGGAGTGGGGGCGAAGAAGGAGGAGGGCTGGTGGTGTGGATGTCGTTTATCTCCGGCGGTGGCGACCCCTCTGCACCCACCGAGCTGAGCGGCACGTTGTTCCGTATTTGGTTGTTGAAGCTGTCCATATCAACGCCTAGAATATTGTCTACAAGCGATGACTGAAAATAATACAAATCTGTTATATTGGGACGGCAGGATATATTAAGCAGAAAATTATAACATCCTACTGCTGCTGCCAATTATCATTTCATAAGAAAACCGTTTAATTTTACAAAAAGTTTTACTGCTGATGGTGAATTTAAAAATCCGCCGTGTGGTATTCGGCTGAGTAAAATAGACCAACCCTATTTCTTAACAAGGTATCGCAAAAGGCGACTAAGTTAAGTTGACATCACACAGGTGTTAGTTCGTAAAATACGTTGCCAAATCATGTGACATGTTTATAACATGTTGTGACGACCCCACATAGAGTGGAATAAGGGCAGGAGGATAGTTAATTTAAAAAATGTATATTGTTTTTTGAATATTCGGTAAAGGAATACATCGTGAGGAAACCTGCATGTCACACTCTGCGTGAAGGAGAAGGAATATGTTAACCTACCAATACGCATTTGAGATTGGTAGAATTAAGCTCCAACCTTTTTCTCCCATAATGGGTCAGGAGGCCTATACACTATGCTATACTAACAGACCGTAACAAAGCACGTTATTTTCAAGCGTGTTTAACGTTAAACTACACTGTGATTATATGAAACACAATTCGTTTCAACACCATCCATCCATAAAAGCTACAATTTTTTACCTGCTGGTTGAACACAGCATCCTGCAGCATATCGGACGGAAGGCCCGGGGAGTATTCCGTTGAGGACCTCCTTAAGGCTTCTTCGGCTATGGTGGAGCCTATTTTGTGCGATTCAATCTGTGAGTCAATCAAACGCTGCATATCCAGGTCGGCCTCTGAAAGCCGACTATCAACGTCATCGAAGAACGGCCCGCCTGCGAACAAACGGACGTATGGCGCACGACGTCACACATACATACCGTCGAGGAGGGGAAGCTTGTAGCATGGGGAGGGGAGTAGCGAGGGATCGTGCAATGCTGCAGTGTGCTCTATAGATATAGCCTTGTAGAAAGCATACACTTAGGATATAGCCACGCGGTGCCAACACAAAAACTAACATAAAGTAAAAAGTAACTTCTACGAATTAACTAAAAATCTTTGCCTTATAAAAAAGAATACATATTCATAGAATCATTACATTATAAATGCAAAGGTCTTTCTGACTGTTTGTTAAGCGTCAACGACTAATCCTTTGGATCAATATTGATGGAATTTGGTACAATTGAAAATAATATACCGGGTTAACAAATAGGATACAAACAAAAATTTCCTATGGTATTAGGAAAAAAACAAGTAAGTACGTCGAAAGGTAAATTACGGTATATTTAATAAATTACGTTTGAAAACGAAATCTGGATCTGCCTATGGTTAAAACCGGAGAGTCAGAAATATTAAAATTTTTAAAACCATAATTAACTCTGATCTTGAGAAATCTAGACTAAAAGATAGGTTTATTACATTTTATACTAGTATAAGTCGTAGTCGAAGAGATCGTAGATAGAGAAAGATGGAGAACTTTTAGAAAAGATGTTAACAAAAATAATTGGTATCGTAAACTCCACCAAAAATGGGAAAATAAGTTTAAAAACATTTTGACAGTTAAAAGGAAGAGTTTAGAGATTTCATATATTTCTAAGGTTATACGTAGAAGTTATTATAAATTCATCGAAGAATAGAGCATAAAAATAGGGGAAAAAAAATATACGGGAGTAGAATTTACAGACTTTTTACATTCGCGGTAGCGCTGTTCAAGAATTAAGAAACAAAGCGACTGGAAATTTGAAAAAATAAGGTATACAGACAATAAGGAAAAATATAATATTGCTATTAATTATACTTAATGCAAAAAAAACATTAGAAAGTAATCCAGCAAAAATGCTTACTCGGGTTACATTGAACGGGTATTTCCCTACACCAGGGTTCGGCAACCGTTTTATACTAAAGCGTCATAAATGACGATTCAAATTTTCCATATTTTGAGAAGCAACTAGACCCGAAGGTTACCGAACTCTGACATAGATATTACTCTGGATGGCCTATTATTAAATAAAAAAATCATCCAAAGTAATGACTGCGGTATGTAAGTTAAAATACGTTGATTAGCATTGTTCTTATAAAATATTTTCAAATTGCTTTTTAGTTCAAATTTTTTTTGTATATCACCAGACCAGAAATATGTAGCCATTTAAAGAACGTTTTACATAATATCATTATTGGGATATGAATCCAAAATTCATTAAATTATAAGAAGTAAATGCATATCTTTTATTAAGAATTTATTTATAAAATGACATCATTTCTGATTGAAAACTTATGACGTTTTAAAATCTGCATACTTTTCTGATAAGGAAAATATTTATTTTAAAAAGCATATGTCACTTTAATTGAAAATGATTTACATTAATATTTTTAATTAAAGATTTACTATAGTTGTACTAAATATTAATATAACATGGTGAATCGGATTAACTATTAATGAATTAATAATTCATTTTCAGAATATATTCAATTAAACCGACATTTGCTACGTAATTGAAAATGTGTTGATGTTTAACAATTTAAATTAATATTCTGAAACGTGCGCCATTAACTAGAATTTTTTAGTGTTTGTTAATGATATTTTAGATTATATTATTTTCTCTTTAATCGAAATTTAGCGGAATTTAATATATTTTAGAAGTATTAGCATTATGTCGTTCTGACAAAAAGATTTACTTAAGAAACGAATTAGTCCTTTTACTATGGGATTATAGTAGACCCGTCTTAAGCACGAGCAGTGCGCTGGCGCCCCATATCCCCCCCCTATTACCAAAACGGATTGGCGCGGCGCTCTCCCCCCCTGCACAATGGGTCAAGATGGCCCTAAGTTATGGTTATATACAAACAGTAATGTATAAACTGGGAAAGCTGGGTGTGTTACGAACTTTCATTGAATATGTCATATTGTTGATAGTCGTCCAAACTTGGTTGTTCCCAGTTATCGGTGACTAGGGTGTTATTCGCCACGAGACATTCCACTTCCTTCGTCCACGGATTTCTGGAATACCAATACCATAATTTGAATTGCACGTATTAACCAAAATACAAAATTTATTCATATTGAAACTGTCCATGCCTAAATACGAATTAAGATTATAAAATAAGCAACTCTAGTGCTTGGAAAAATTTGATTCTACCGAGAAAAGTCGCGAAGAAACTCAGCTATTGCTCTTTTCGTAAAAATATTTATTTTTATAACGAATTACTTCTATCTTGTGCTAAATCAGAGAATAGTAAAATTCACTCATATTAGAATTTGCATGATCCTCAAGAGAATAATAAGTTATCATTATAGTAACGTTAAGGACTATTAGGACATTAAGGAATTAAGGCCAAAAACATATAACTCTAAGGGAAGTCAAATTAGTCTATTTAAGCAATTTTGAATTTGAATCAAGCAGGGTCGAGATATGACTTTTTTAAGTGATTCAGGGAAGATACATTTATCTCTGCCGTTACCAGTTAAATCCAGTGTATCTCAGCGTTTCTGTCAAGGTTACATGACATCTCGTGGGATTTTACCAACACTAGATTTTCGGTGCGGTATCACCAATTCAATATGAAAATGTGGAATGGAACGTAAGATGAATGCTTGAAACGGAATGCAGATGAGTGTGTACGAGATAATATGATAGGAACTAGACTGAGGTACAAAGGGACAAACGACATACGATGAATAAGAGTGTTACATGAAAGTTACATTTTCTTGGTTTATGAATTCTAATATTATAAATGCGAAAGTCTTATCTTTTTTGTTACACTTTCACAAATGCACATAAACTGCGTTAACAGAGAGGATGAACGAACGAACGATGAAGTCACGTAACCGCACGAGTGTAGAAAAAGAACATTGTGGGTATTTTAACTGATAAAATGACGCAAATAATGCTTGGAGTTATTATATCGGTGTAAGGGGAGTTTTCTAAAATGTGTCTATGGAAAAAAAAGAGAAAGCAAAAGAGATCTCATTTTACATGCGATTAGATAAAGATACGCAGGGGGTTTCTTATATTTGGCCTTATTATTTGTTGAGCACTGGCACTCACAGGTCTGCCTATGACCTATCACCTCCTCCTCGCGTCGTTATCCCAATACTGGGTATAGTGACCTTTTTATAAAACAGTTTGTCCCTAACAATGGTCATCCATCTGTTCCTGCTTTCGGCCACGTGGATGGCCTCGGAGACAGGACCATTGAGTGTGGCGCGGATCTGGTCTGACTAACGCATACGTCCTCTAGGTCTCTTGCCATCGACCTTGCCAGTGACAATGAGTGTCTGCATGTCGTCGTCAGGCTTGCGAGCAATGTGCCCAAAGAACTCAAGGATCTGTAGGCATATGTTCGAAAGCCTCAGTTTTTGTTTATTTTGTGCCCTTCGATCAATAACTTGTTAGTCCTATGGTCATCCATGGGATGCGTAACAATTTTTTCCAGCACCACATCTCAGAAGCATCAATGCGTTTGCAGTCTGCCAGATTGAGCGTCCATGTCTCTGCGCCGTATAAAAATATTGAGAACACTAGACTATCGACAAGTGCGATTTTTGTCGTGTGCCTGATGTTACAGTCTTGCCATTTTTTTCCAGCTGTGACAAGGCACTCTTTGACATTCCAATACGCCTACCTACTCACCTACTGTATGTATAATTACTCTATAAAACGATATTGCAGGTAAATAAATATTCTCACTTAAAGGGCTTGAACTGAGTCTGAATTCGTGCATAGGTGCCATCTTTCTTCTTGAAGCAGTACGCCGGTGTTTTCATCAATTCCCGACGGAGGAGCGCCGCCTTGTGTATCCTGGCAACAGTGCCAAGCTCTATCCCGCTTATATATTCATACAAGCTAGTTCCAAGCAGCTCTTGTGGTAGGAAACCAAGAGCTAATGTGACCCTGGAATAACAACGGGACTTATAAAGACCCTACATACTTTTTATCCCGCTCTATTTTTATTAGGTTTTTATAGATTAACTTTTGGAGCAATAGTGATGAATTTTAGTAAAATTAAACAAATTATATACCGGGTAGGCTGTGTTAGCCCAACGGTAAGCGACTCTTTCGAGGAGGTCACGACTTCAAATCCGGGCAGTCACCAATAAGTGTTTTTGTTAAAACTTATATGTCTAATTGATAATTGCAATTTATCACACGCTTTTCGGTGAAGGAACATCGTGAGGAAACCTGCATATCTCTAGAGAATTCTGGAGATATGTGTAACCTATCAATCCGCATTGGAGCAGCGTGGTAGGTCTAAGCTCAAAACCTTCTCTCTAAAAACGTACAGAAGAGGCCTATTCTCAGCAGTGGGATAGTAACAGGCCGCTACTATATACCGGGTTAACATATGGGGTTTTCATTCACAGAAACAGAAAAAAAACAATATTAAGGGGAATATTAACATTTGAGGAACGTAGTCGGAGTACAATTAGTTTATATATAAAAGAAATTCAGTTTGGATATTAAAGATTTATTTTCATTAAATCGTCCAAATCGCACGTTGACATTGGTCTCTCAAGTAATCAAACAAAATTGTCTAATGCCCATTAATTGAGCGGATCCTTGAGATCCTTTTGAGCTTTTGATTCCCAATTACACTGCTAGCTACAACACGGTATAGGCCTCCTCTCTCTCCGTTTTTAGTGAGAAGCGTTAGAGCTATTACCCACGCACCTCCAATGCGGATTGGTAGGTAACACGCATCCCCAGAATTTTCTAGAGATACGCAAGTTACCTAATGATATTTTCCATCATCAAAAAGAGCATGATAAATTTCAATTATGAATTAGACCCTGCCCAACCCCGGCCCGGGATTTGAACACGTGAACCTCCCCGAAAGAGTGGTATGACCTCACCGTTGGGCTATCAAAGTTCTTTAGTAATAAGGTTGCAAACTTAAGAGGGCTTTAAAGCAAGGTTTCATTCGACATTAGACAATTTAAATTTATTTTTTATTTCTCTTAGATTAAGTTCTGCTAGATTAAGTTTCTGTTAGATTAAGTTTACTTATATAATTTTTAATTACTTATATAATTTTTAATTTCTGACTCTTTTATTATTTTTATATAGTAGTTCAAATTAACTTTTTTTTTTTTGTCTTTATTAGTAAGAGCTGTTTTATCCTATAAATCATGTCATAATTATCTTTAATTAGTGGTGCAATTGTAAGAAGAAATGGAATCATAATATTAGGATTTTAAGTATTGTAACCATTGTTGGTGATTGAAATAAATAAACTTACCTTTGGTCAACGAAAATAAACTTTCCATCAGGAGCATGCCTTGATATGTATTGTATTAATCTTGTTTGGGGTGCTGGTGGGTTTCCCTTTTTGAGATCATTGTACGGCCTCCCCACGGCCACGAGGCAAGACAGGTTGCAAGCTTCCCCATCATCAGGCATCCCATCTGCAAGGTTACCGGCTTCGCACATCTCTACTGGCGCCCAGGACTTCAGATAACCTAAAATGCAAAATTATTAATTTTAGGAAATGTTAGGGAAATCCAATATATTGGAACTTCATACCATAATTGAGAATGGAATCTAGATCCATTTCTAATGACAAAGGCTAATGCATGATAAAGTGAGCGAAGTCCATAGTCTATGAACAATTCGTACTATTCGAAAGTTGCACCTCCCCAAACATTCATAACATAGCAGAGAACAGCAATATTAAAATCCTTGTAGAAAAGTTCGAAAATTTTAACGTTCACCATCAGTGGCAGACATTTTCTATACCAATCATCATCCTCCTGCCCTTATCCCACTCTAAGTTGGGTCGGCACAACATGTTACAAACATGTTGTCATATGATTTGGTTACGTATTTTACGACCGACCGCCTGCCTGACGTCAACTTACCTTAGTCGTATTTTACGACTCCTCGGTAAGAAAGAGGGTGGTCTATTTTACTAAACCGGATAGCACACGGTGGGACAACTTACCTTAGTCGCCTTTTACGACACCTCGGTAAGAAATCAGGTTGGTCTATTCCACTCAGCCGGATACCACACGGCGGGTCGATTTACCTTAGTCGCCTTTTACGACACCTCGGTAAGAAATGAGGGTGGTACTATTTTATTCAGCCGGATACCACACGGCGTACATTTTCTATACCAATATAAACCAAATTCGACTATTTACTTGGTATATTATAAAGCTTGAGAACTAATTAAAAAATAAGCATAACTTTTCAGGAAGACATGCGTAATTTGTACCATTACATTACTATTTACAGTTTCAATCAGGATATACGGAAATCAAATATTTTAGCATGTAATGGGGCTGACACACTTTGAATTTTCTTAAGTAATTTAGGATTGCATTTCAAATCCAGAAGAGTTGGGAAACAAAATCTGTAATATTGAGCAAATTAAATCGGGAACAAAAGCCGGAGCATGAGATCGTTAAGTAAAGTAGCGGCCTATTACTCTCTCGCTGCTGGGAATAGGCCTCCTCTCTTCGTTTTTGGAGAGAAGGGTTGGAGCTAAGACCTACCACGCTGCTCCAATGCGGATTGATAGGTTACACATATCTCCAGAATTCTCTAGAGATATGCAAGTTTCGATGTTTTCCTTCATCTAAAAGCGTGTGATAAATTACAATTATCAGTTAGACACTTAATAACACAAAAATAAGGGACGAAAAACAAATCTACACATTCATATTAGTTATGTATTTATCGCGTTAAGGAAACAAACAGAAAACAAACTAAAAGTGTATATTTGATGTGCCATCAGCCATACCTGTGTATTGTATGACGACGTATTTCTTGTCATGGGGTTGCTTCGTCTTCGATTTATCATTCGGTTCGGCTTCTTCCTTGACCTGGTTCACCGACGAGCTGGATGCAGAGTTGCTGGTCACTGTGGCTGTCGCCTCCATGGCAGCCCTGGATTTGATGCGGCAGAAGAAGGAGCGACGGGCTCCGGGACAAAGCCGCGAGGCTCCGGCTATGAAATCCGCCTTCAACGGTAACATTGCTGTAACAACAATTTTACAAAGCATAACTAAGCGACCTTGTTTTTTAAGATAAATTTATTTGCAGCATGAATAATGCCTTCTATCATAGGCAAATAAGATGATTCTTCTTCTTCTTTGTCAACCGATGGACGTCCATTGCTGGACATAGGTCTCTTCATGGGATCTCCATACCATAAGATCTTGTGCCGCTTGGACCCAGTGGCTCCCCACGACCTTTTTGAGATCGTCAGTTCATCTCGTGGGGGGTCTACCGACACTGCGTTTTCCGGTGCGGGGTCGCCATTCCAACACCTTGAGACCCCAATGCCCATCAGTTCTACGCACTATGTGCCCCGCCCATCGCCACTTCAGCTTCGCGACACGCTGAGCTATGTCGGTAGCTCTGGTTCTTTTACGGATCTCCTCATTTCTGATTTGATCACGTAGAGATACTCCGACCATAGCACGCTCCATCACCCGCCGGGGGACTCTGAGCCTTCTTATGAGGTCTGAGCTTTCTCATAAGATGATTAAATCGTTACAATCGATTAAATGAATTTAAACTAAGTACTCACTCTTGGCATCGATAAGACGTTCGCGCGGACTCAGGTCCGAAGAAGAGAGTTGTTCTTTCACTTTAGCGACGTCTTTTGGGTGCAGGATGTCGAATAGACTCTGACCGAGGAGCTCCGACTGTAAAAATGGATTTAATATATTTTGTACAAATTCAGTCTTTTGTCTAATTATTCTCGGGTATTTTGCTGTCGCCTCAAACGCCATGAACATTTATATGTCCTCTTTTGAGCATTAGTTGATCAAAGTAAGAAAACATTATTAGCTAAAAAAAAGTTTAATCCTATTTATTGGCAGATGCATCACTGATATGTCTGTCTTTGTACTGGCGTCTACAAACATTATGTTAATCTGCGCAATCACCACATAAACACCTGGTGGTCACAATATCTGTTTGTCGACCTTTACAACTATACGCCTTCACTGACTTAATCAGCTCAGTATCCAGTTATTTCAGGGATCTCCTCTTGTGTTTACGTTAAGATACTCCACAGGAGGTTTTTTAGTTGCTGAGTACGTCGTATGGCGCACACTGTCATCGACTAGGTATCAGATCTGTAAGTCATTACTAGCGATTGAATGAAGCCTTTAGTTATAAGATACTGCGGGTATCTACGAAAAGGTCTCAAAAATTTCTGGAATAATCACATAAGCCAGTTTTACCCGACTCTAGAGGTAAATATTACTTATTAACTAGACACGCTAAAATCGAGTAAATCTTTTGAAATTGCAAACATTTGTATGTTAATAAAAATATATACATTATTTGGTGTGTTTATAAATATATACAAATAAAAAATTTCAAAATACTATTAATGTAAAAAAAGACATTCAAGTTAAACAGCCGCATCGCAAATCACATAGCTTTAAAAAAAAGTTTTTTAGCATTCGCAGTAAAATAGCACTATCTTTGGCAAGGCGCATTATACGAGTACATCTGTAAACATCAATTAGACAAGTTTTAAATGAAAACTCGGTATCATATCAAATTCAACATAAAAAGATACGCATCGGATTTGTAAAGTATGTTTGTATCATATTGTATAACATACAAATAACATTAACAAAAGTAATTATTACAGAAATAATAACAATTACAGAAATAAATATTACATATGTCACATAACTTACAGTCGCGTCGCTAAATATAAAAAACTATATATCCTAAAAAAAAATTCATTCAATGTATTGGTCATTTTACGGGATTACATAGATTGGATAAAAGGGTTTGCTAATATTGTGTCCTACAATGCATGGTTACCATATAAACATCATCGGATCGCAATGAATTCTTCATATTACTATAGAACACTATTATATTATATTACACTAGCTCAGTGACTCATGAACTATTGTCATAGACTGATGTCGGTTCGTGTACATATCTCCTAACTATTTCGACCATATCAAGCCCATTTGGCCAAACACTGATGTCATCTGCTAAGTTTATCAGGTTCAGATTATAATCTGAGTTTTACAAACAAAATTTACTAAGTAATTTGTTTTTCATTTGTATTTAAGCGTATTAGGCGAAGGAAGAACCTTGATCTGTCCCTATTGGCTTATCTAGATAATCGAAGGCAGTTATTTGGGTCGATTGAATTTACATTCCCAACAGTATTCCAATATTTCATACATTGTTAGGCTTTGATTAAATCTTAAACTCACCAAATTTCAATAATTAGTAACTAAATTTTTAATTTAGTGTTTATCCTGATATTTAACTGAGACTAATTAAAGTGACTGAATAGTATCTAATAACGGTCGTCTTTGATATTTCTATGCTGACTTCTATCTGTTCGCGTCTGATACTAAAAAAATTCAACCAATCTCCAAACCACCCAAAATCAGGCATACTGACTGGCCAAGCTCCGTAAAATACTGGGCCAAGCTCCGTAAAATTTCTATTACAAACTTACCTGATCGTAATGAAGTATTCTCGTCACTGAAGTGGACGCGTAGAGGAGCCTGCCGCGGTCGCATCCGATGACCATCAGGAAGCATTCCTTGGCCGTTTGTAGGACTAGCGCGTTGAGCTCGCGCTCCGTCAAGAATGCGGGGCGAGGTCTCACTGTCAGCGGTCCTGCTGAGAGGGCTCCTCGTATGGACCTAATATGCTGGACCGCCATTCGCAGGACGGTCAGCTTGTCGAGCTTCCGGGCCATTGCGCCGCACATTGGCACCATGGAGCTTAATTCAGATATATAGTTGTTCATTTTATCGCGCCTGCGCTTCTCAATTTCGCTGTGGTTTTGTCTGAAATACAATGTCATGAATGTTATAAGTAACATAAGATATAAATAACATAAGATCCAAGATCCATTATAGCCGACCGTAATCAAAAATTTATCACGCGCTTTTCGTTGAATGAAAGATTCATGAAAAAACTACATCACTGAAAAAAAATGCCTGCGAATTTAACCTGCTTAACCACATTTGTGCAGCGTAGTGGGTCAAAGCTTGAACTCTTGTCTCCAAAACGGAGAGGGACTTTTGCCCAGCAATAGGATAATATTAGGCTGTTAAAAAATCTAAGAATCAAGATCGGTGATGGCTGTGTGCTGAGAGCGGTAAAACTTTACAATTAATTTCGTACAAAAAACCAATATTACATGAAGAAAAAAAAATAAACCAATATTCCTACAAAATGGTATGATATGATAAGTATAACTTGAAAATATTAAGTATTCATTCGCACAGTCCTTCTCGATATGATAAAACAGGCCAGGGGAAAGTTTAAAGCACCGTAAACTTACTTTTTATCAGAAATGCTCCGATTTGACTTGGTGTCGTCCGTACCATCATCGTCGTACATGCTGCTTGTGCTACTGCAATATTAAATTTTTTATAAACATATATGGAGGCCGAAAGGGCATGGAGAACCAGTGCTGTGATCTCAACATATATCATCATCAATATTTCAATATTTATATTTGAGTGTAGGAATCCAAACCTGTCAAAGCTGTGATAGCCCAGCGGTAACACCGTGCGATTCTTTCTAGGAGGTTACACGTTCGAACCCGGGCAGACACCAATGAGTTTTTCTGTTAAAACTTATAATACTGGTTATACTTTTGTCTAATTGATAATTGCAATTTATCACACGCTTTTCGGTGAAGGAAAACATTGTGAGGAAACCTACATATCTCTTGGGACATATGTGTAACCAACCACTCCGCATTGGAGCAGCGAGGTAGGTCGTAGCTCAAATCCTTCTCTCCAAAACCGGAGAAAAGAGGGACTACTCTCCCAGCAGTGGGAGAGTAATAGGCCGCTACTTTACTTTTTTATAGGAATTCAAACACATTCCAAAACATTCCACTAAGAAATTTACTTGAGCAGAGTTAATAAGAAGACGATTTTTTTTGTAGGTATTTTTTTATCTACAATGTTCCAGTGGATTAGTGAAAGTGTAACAGATAGACTAAATGACACACAGACTTTCTCGCGACTCACGGCTTCGCTTGCGGTTAAATCTGTGTCAAGAAGTTTTTCGTGTTAATTCAGACCCCATGTAAATTTTAATACAATGTAATTTTAACCAAAACCTTCCTTAAGTACTTCACTATCTTTGAGTAAAAACCGTACAAAAATACCTTCAATAGATTTTGAGAAAATCGATCACATACAGACAGGCAGCTTTTAGGGACTTTGTTTTATAATACATATGTAGAGATATTCAATACCATATTGACCATATTATGTGATCAAAAGAGTTTTGAATATAAATGTGGATGGATGTATGGCTAGGGAGAGGCCGAAAAAAGATGGATGGATTGTGTGAAAAATGATATGCATGTTAAAGGAGTGACACCAGAGTTCACGAATGATAGAGGAAAATGGAAAAAGAAGACATATTGAACCGACCCCACTTAGAGAGGGATAAGGGTAAGAGAATGATGATGATGTAGATATATTATGGATGTTTGATATCAGTGATTTTACTTCCTGAACGGAAAACACTAGGGACGCTGTATGGGTACAAAATTAACGTATTTCCGTTATTATGACCCACCCTCTTAGGGGAGCACTTTAATATAAGATAAACTTTAATTACATAATCCCTGGTGAGTCTATAAGGATGTAGGAAAGCGAGTTTGATGGTGTTATGGAAATTAATGAGTCAATATACCTTTATAGCGCAGTAATATTATTCGCTTAGAAATTCAGGTTCTCGTTTCAACGCTAGGGTGCTATATGGTAATATTTTTATCTAATAAATAAAAATGTATGTTTGTCTGTATTTCCTTTATAGACTCCGAAACGGCTCGACCGATTTTAATGAAATTTTCAGATAATATTTTGATTGACCCATTTTGTAAAGTACTATATACAGTATATTATATATATAGTATATTAGTATATAACTTCACGCTAAGATGAATAGGAGAGGAGCAGCAATAAAAAATATTACAAAATCGGCAAAATTTAAAGCGTGCGCTAAGTAAAAAAAAAGTAGCGGCCTGTTATTATCCCACTGCTGGGAATAGGCCTCTTCTCTCCGTTATAAGAGAGAAGGATTGGAGCTAAGACCTACCACGCTGCTCCAATGCGGATTGGTAGGTTACACATATCTCCAGAATTCTCTAGAGATATGCTGGTTTCCTCACGATGTTTTCCTTTACCGAAAAGCGTGTGATAAATTGCAATTATCAATTAGACACATAAGTTTTAATAGAAAAACTCATTGGTGTCTGCCCGGGTTTGAACCCATGATCGTCTCTAGGGATTCACACGGTCGCACCGCTAGGCCATCACGTGCGTGCGCTAAGTAAACGGTGAAAATTATTCAAAAATCATGTATTACAAAATTGTTCGAAGTTCTCAATAAAAGTCCGCAATAGAATATGTCTAGCTTTTAAGATTAACCCACTTCTACCATTTTTATGGTTATCAAAATACTATATTACGATTTTAATTCCACGCGGGTGTAACCGCTGGCGATTGCTAGTATTAGATAAAACTCGCAAAGCTCTATTTGTTAAGCTACATTTGGCTCTTACAACTTCAGACAAGTGTTCTTGCAATAAAAGGTCAGCTTCAGTTTCTGAACTTTTATTAATACTTTCATATCTATGAAGTGAGCAAACAAAATGTTTCAGAACATACGGATTACATTCCAATATATTATGACTTTTGTCAATTTCAATATTGTCTGAATATTTAGCAGAGTGTCTGAATATTCAGCAGAGGAATATCCGGTTGAGTAGAATAGATCATCCTCATTTTTAACCGAGGTGTCGTCAAAGGCGACTAAGGTAAGTTTTCCCATTGTGTGGTATCCCGCTGAGTTGAAAAGATCGCCCTCATTTCCTGCCGAGGTGTCATAAAAGGCGACCGCCGTGTGGTAGAATAACCAGTAAAAGTCATTCTGTCACGCGGAATAGAAGTGAACTTCTATTCCGCTGGAGCAATATTGATAAAACATTTTGCAATTGAAGCTTATACACTTATAGGCGCGCTACACTTAAAGGGTAAAAATACTCGCTCTTTTCCTTACGGAACAGTAAAAAACATAATCGATGGTAATTTAACACTAAAGTAGTCGCGAATCCCACTATCATTTAATAAAACACAGCTTAATAATATTGCATATAAACTTTGTAAAATTGAATAAAACTACGACCTAGCGCATAATTAATGTAATGGCAATGTCAATGGCAACCACAGTAACCATTTTCGTCTGGTTACTGACGAAAATGGTACAGCTAATAATAATGGTAATCAATTTCAGTTACAATTTAGTGTGCTTAGTGCGTGTTTTTTTTTTAACTTACTCGATCGCGTTAGCGTAACGCTAAATTGTATGGCGCTGTAACAGCGACATCTAGTGACCGCTGTTTCAACGCCATACAAATCGGCACTACGCGAACGCAATCGACTGGGTTACAAAGACTCGCATTAAGCACATAGTTATCCATACTAATATTAATGTCTGTCGGTAACGCTTTAACGGCGAAACTACTGGATAAATAAAGAAATATGATACATCGAAGCTTATATCTAGCTAACATTGGGTTCTTAAAATTTATGTTTCCCTTCAGGAACGAGAAAACGTATATAAAAAATCATCGACGCTATTTTAACTCTTAATTTGACGCTACCAAAGTCACGGATACAATCTGTTTCTTATATAAACACAAAACCAAGTTAAAAACGCTTACTTTTGTTTGTAATTTTACTTTTATGTGCCATAGCGACAGCAAAAACAAGAGATAATAATATATTAAATTAAACTGTTAACTATACATCACCCTATCATGATGATTGTTCTTAATCAATGAATATAAGTAGTACTTGTTTAATGTTAACGAAATCAAAAATAACTTAAAAATATATTACATTAAAAATATGCATTAATATAAAATAGCTACAACGATAAAATTAAATTATATTAAATACAACAGCTCCGGAAACATAAAGTTCTCGGCGGCTTTTCTCAGTCCTAGTGAATTTCTTAACCATATCCTCTTATTTGTCTATACAACAAATATAAATATATTTTGGCCACTAGTTTATGCACTTTATCCATTAAAGCTAGGACCTAATGAACTCTACCTAAGAAATTAATAAACCAATAATATATAAAGGACTTAGTACTTACTAAGCTGTATTTTTCTTCTTCCTGTAGGTCGCGTTGGTCGACGCCGATGACGTGGAGCGAACGTCGCAGCTGGACACATCGTCCGAACTAAAATGAAGTACAAATCTATCTACACAAGCAATAATAGCTTCAATGTACATTTAAGGTGTTCAAGAAGTACGAGGACCCATAAATCACCTACGGCTAAGTATAACTGCTTGTATAATGGTACTGGTTGAAAGTAATAAAAGATAACCAGGCAGAAAACCTACATATATTATTGAAAATGTTAAAAAGGCGTGGATTTAAATACATACTCCCCGATCTTGCACTAGGAAGCAGCGATGAAACGTAACAAGTTATAGAAATTATATTTTAAAACTACGTTTGTTAAAATCATCGCTAAATTTAATGTATCCAAGAAAAACAAGTTTAATGATTAGAAGTGTTGATAATGAGGCTCACGTCCAGAAAAACACTATGATAGTAAGTCTCCTACTAGATAGACAGGCAACCTTAGATAAATTTGAGGGTGCCGTTATATGCATAAAATTATATGGCGTACAAATCTGTTGAACAGAACTTGGTCCAACAGTTTCTTACATTAAACGTGTAACGTGTAAAAAGAAGAAATAAAGAATAGCAATGAGTGTTTTATAAAAAAGAGAGGATCAGGAAAAAATAAGGAACGATATCGCGAAAACGAAGACTTTTGGAAAAAGAGAGTCAGGTGAGTGGATAGGCGTGGAGCAACATTTAATCGTAGTTTGGAACAGACTCTTAAAAAACCTTACATACAATAATGTCAAGCGTGAGTTTAATTTTTTAATAGTGTACGAATGCTAGATTTCCTGAGAAACTGTAAAGAAAAAGTGATACGCATTGGGTTTGCCCAATTATGAAGCACTTTGGTGCTTCATAATTTTATCTTCTTAATATACATAAATGGAATGAACTGTAGCAAATGTAAAGGCTATAATACAAGTGTTGATGAAAGGGAGGATTAAAACTAGGAATTAATTGAAATGATTTTAGCAAGGGGTCCATATAATAATTACATTTGTAGTTTGATATTAAATTCGCGTGAAACAGGCATTGTTGTTTAATGAGTACCGCATTCATAGGGGATCAACATTTCGAATATCAAAATATTTGGACAAACCAAACAAAAGCACCTTAAAATTACATTTAAAATATCTACGCTACTGACAGAATTAAACAATGAATATTTAATCACGATAGCAACAATATGTATTTAAACTAAACCTTAACAAGTAAATCAAAATAATCTTAGTATATGCACATATATGTATGTATGTATACATAGATATATTTTCCGAACCATCAGTAGAGTTAAAGATTCAAAAGCACTTATTTGTGAACTTTATTTGAATATTTTTTTTTTAATGTCTTTCAAAGTTTCTTGTGTATGCAAGCTTTTAATTTCGTTGAAGTGCTCTGTTAAAATGAAGCTATAATTAGCATTTGATAAAACATTACATTCAGTACAGAAAAAATACTTCTATGAGGTATCATATCAATATTAGGTAATAATAATCATCAATATTAGGTAATAATAATCATCAATATTAGGTAATAATAGTCATAATCTACCTTCATCTTAATCAGTAACGCTTCATGATTTGCTTGATGGGTCGAAAATAAGATTTTAATAATATTAGTGTAGTATTTTAAAACAATATTATTTGAAAAATAGTGAATTTATATTTTCTATTTCGAATCAAAATAATGAAGTTAAAAGAATGAAAATGATTTCAACAAATATTCGTAAGCTGTCTAAATACGATTATTTCGTGGTGTTTATCCGTATTGGAAGATCACATTATGATTTTGCAAAATTTAAAAATTATTATAATAAATTTTTTTCTTCCCTTTTCCACATCAATATTGTCAATGTCACATTTAAAAGTTGAAATAATTACAACAAAAAATAAATCAGTAAAAGTAAGATGAAAAAAGTACAGAAACGTGACATTACGAATTGGGTCTGAAGACCGCGGCCTTGTAAAGGTAACAGCTTACTCCCGTATCGTTATGGAACCTTATTGTATATCTTGGGACTACTGGTTTATTTAGATACTTATTCTTCTCCTCTTATCTTTTTACTCCAACAAGTCAGGACCAGGACTTAAATAGAGTAGAGTAGTAGACTGTTCATAGGATATATTGGAAAATAAGGCGAAATATAGACATTAATCGGATACCTGATTTGCGGACTGTACATAAAATTAAATTATCTGCAAACGCGGATGCAAAATCAATATTTATTTAATTATGTGCTCGTCTGCAAAGGGAAATATAATCAACGCGAACTAAAATGTGTTCTGTTTATGTTTCTATATTATGTAATCAACACTCTCTACCGCTGTCTGTGACAGTTACGAGTATCTTTATCTAAACTCTGTGCTCCGATCTATGGCATTTATCTTTATCTGTAATCCGAGTTTCTAATATTGTCAGTTATCCTTATCTATCCTCAGTGTCTCTATCTATAGTAGTTATCTTTATTTATACTCTGTGCCTCTATTTATGTCAGTAATTCTTATTTATCTTCAGTGTCTGTATCTATAGTTGTGATCTTTATACTCTGTACCTCTACTTACTTGTGTGTGTGTTTGTGTGTGTTTGTATTAATACTACATTGGCGTCCCAACATCTGAGATGAACGTATCTGTTTAAAAATATATGCCCGTCGGTTTAAACCTGTAATAACAGTGTGTTCTTGCAAAATCATGACATCTGAGAAAACCAAAATAAAATTTAATTTCCGTCAACAACTAGCTATGGTCAATCATCTCAATTATTATCTCACCTTTGCGTAAAAGTATCGAATTTAATAAAAAAAATTAAATTAATTAAAATCTATGATTCCACCACAAAAACTTACGTTCTTACAAATCCTTTACAGTTTATTAATTAACCATCTAACCTGAACTGGATATATACATTGACATGACATTTCTAATTTCACAAAACTATTTTTCCATCAGTTTATTAATGTATCTGGTAAGAACATTACAGTCATCCAAAATCAAATAATGTGAGGCGAGCAAGAACTAGGTAACAGAAACTACAGTTACAAATGTTCAATATAGATGGCGCTTTACAATATTAAATAGCGCTATCGAGTTGCCGTCCTGGAAAATTGATATAGCGGGGTAAAATATGCTATCGTTGCGACGACACCTGTTTAATGTAAATTTTTTTGAAATGCCACTGTTGGGAAATCTGACATGTGGCATCATTATTGAATCATAGTTTAAGACACGGTATCAAATAGAGCGTATCGATACTCTAGTCCTGACTCCTGAGTAGTATCGAATAATTAAAGAAATTAAATATATAGTATCATGCTTATCATAAATATGCATTGTCATCGGGACTGGAGCATTGTGTAAAACTTCAGCTAATTCGGACACCAGGAAGTAGGTCAAATTTAACTTGCAAGATTCCACCTTCCCATACATACTCGTACAAATCAAGTTAAAAAAAAGTTATTAAAAAGATCACGGTATTTAATAAGTTGAAAGACAGATACAGAATACACTCTTATCAACATTTTAACATTATGGTTCTAAGCACCGCATAATTTGAATGAATATCTGAGAAGTTATCGCAAAATCACACTCGCCTAAAAATAAAGAGGAGGTCTCTACACATCGCAATACGTTGGCCACCACTTACCATCGTAAGTTGTTCCTTTTGCGCGGATCATGCATATGGTCATTCTGATGGCGGCTGTACTGCTGCGAGTGCTCGGTGTTCATGCTACTTTCGCTTACATCGTCTCGACATTCGTGCCTGTGTTTATAACGTATAAAAACACATTTTTTAGACACTTGAATTTTAATATTTACATATATACGTCTGTCTGTTCACAATAAACTCAAAAAAAAAATTAAAGGATTGTTACAAAGACAGTAGGTAAAATTCATTATGTTTTGAGTACTTTTACGGCGAATATGTCAAATCCTTATGAGATATAACAAAATAGTATGGAAATAGTATATCTATTTAATAGGTCTCCAGAAAAGTCCTATCAATATTTTATTGATACATAGATAGGGGATATCTGAAAGTTATGTATTGAAAAGATGAGATGTACGAGACTAAGTTTGTCTGTGCATCAGGAGGGATGAAAATCACGTGACCAAAACAGTTTTAAATGTTGATGGATATGTGTATGTATGGATATAGTATGATATGCATTCAAAAGAAGTAGCGCCAGAGTTAACGAATTATAAAAGAAAATGGAAAATGAACATATATCATGCCAACATCACCTGTGGATAAGGGGAACTGCTTTTGATTGCATCATTATTGTATACCTTTGTGGAGATTTCCTTTTGCGGTGTTCATGCGACGGCTGACTAGGCACATGGGTGTGCGTGTTGGGGTGCGCGTGAGACGGGTGCACAACAAGCACACCGGGTGTTACAGTCGCATCCACGCACCCATAGGCGTTGTTATCCGCAACGCCCGCGCCCACTGTCAGCTCGTAAGCCGGCGCACCGTTCGCAAGAGGTCTGTAACGATAAAAAAAAACATTGAAATTCACACATCACACCACAAAGTAAAGATAATAAGGTACTTCCATACGATATGAAGGGAATACGGAACATCTTTCGGTATCAAGTAGAGTTACACCAGCACAAAACTCAATATAACTTTTAAAAAAGGTCTTGTCACGTCACGTCTACATCACATGAAGACTATGGATTGTCTAGGAATACAAGATAATGTTTTGTCTACGCGTGAAAAAGGCAACTTTCAACTTCTAGTAGTTCAAGGTCGCGCCAAGTCTATTCCACATGAAGACTATATAATACTTCATCTTATCTATACACGACGAAGGCAGTTTTTAACTTTAAGAAGACGTCACATCATGTCTACACTACAAGAAGATTTGGGTATGTCCAATAATACAAGATTGTCTCAATGAACAATGAACTTCAAACAGTAAGAAGTCACGTCACATCTATTCTACAGGAATACTATAGAATGGCTAGTATTACAAAATAACGACACATGGAGAGGGATCCGTGTAACTTCTAGTGGTAAGAAGTGACATTACGTTTATACGATCGCGACAGAACTATTTAACTTTTTTTAGTACCAGGTTTATAAGGTTTGATAGAATATCTATATCTAATAGAAGATCAGGTCCATACGAAGATGAGACACTGCCTCTAGAGACCAAAAATGCAGAAACAAGCAACGAAAGATTGTGTTGGTAAAACGTGAATATATGGCCAGGCAACCTAAACTATAAGACGCTCGATTATTAAAGGGACAAAAAAAAACTTTTAAAGAGACCAAAAAAGAGTGACTGTGCGAAGGCAAAAGGCGTGTCCAAAAGTCAATATTCTAAGAGTAATGAAATTAGATGACTGTGGGTCATATGGGAAATGGGAAAATATTTGATGGTAGTTATAATTTTACCCTATAAATCACTCAAATGAGAAATAATAATCTAGTACCTGGGTGACAGAGCCTTGTTCGGTAATTTTTTTTAAGATATAAAAAATGCAATTAAAAAAAAAAGAAAAAAGCGGCGGGTGACAAAAGGGGCGGTGTGAAAATTAATCCCCGGTTTTGAACTTTATCGGTCGCGCGTTACCATTAGGCTGTCACAGCTTTGCATTTGACAGCTCAAATATCTATTGTTTTCTGTTCCTATTTTAGTAGTATTTTTTTTAGTGCTCAAAAACAGGGTAAAATGATAATTTATAGAATTAGGCGTTACTTTGCGGAGATCCATAATACAAAAGTAACAATAAAATTATTTTGCTATAATCCGCGATGAATCGCTCGACGAATCGATGAATTTCATCGCGGATTATAACAAAATAATTTTATTATTACTTAGGGTAAAATGAGTTTTCTTTTAAATAAAACCTAGCTAGATCGGTTTTCCGCCCCCAAAACCCCTTACATGCTGAATTTCACGAAAATCGTCTGAGCCGGTTCCGTTTCATTTAAATATAAGTATATATTTATTTAATATCAGGTCACAGTATTATTTACGCAATTTTTGATTTTTGACAAAATTAACGATAGGAATCGTTAGTGTAAGCACGGCACATCTGGTTTCTTTTGGTTACACACTCACAGTTGATATATCTATGGTATGTTAACCTTGAACAAGTCTTCCTAGTGCAGTTAGATTAATTGCCAATGTCAAGGCTAGACTTCTCGAGTATTCATTGACACTTATCAGTTACTGAAGCTTTATTTATACCTATAACACGTTCTTTGAGATACTGTCTGCCCATAAAGGATTGTAATACCACGTTATGAGTTTTTTGTGTTGACTTAATATGATTATTTATTAAAACAACTTACGAATTTTGTTCTATACTCGTACTACGAGTACCTATCTATACTTTCATACTTATATTTATATATTTTATTATACACACACACACACACACACACATATATATATATGCTACATTTGCGAGGATGGCATTGCTATAGTATAAAACTGTATGGATATGCCATCCTCACAGTCAAAATTATTAAAAGAACATAAGATATTAATATAAATAAAAGTATATATATATATATATATATATATATATATATATATATATATATATATATATATATATATATATATATATATATATATATACCTATATGTATATTTTTTCAATCTAAAAAAACGGCTCCAACGATTTTCATGAGATTTAGTATGCAGTCCGAAACCTGGGATCGATTCCTACACTCAGTGCTTTTTTATTGTATTTTTATATCATTTAAAAATTTACCAGCCAGGTCACACAGGTAATAAAGTAATAAAAAACAAACATACGCTTGAAGTTAGAATATTCATATATGAAAATACGATCAAAAATACTCAGAAGAATAAAAAGAAGAAGAATACTCAGTTGAATAAAACCAAACACAGGCAGTCAAGTTATAGATTTAACTTTAAATCAACTATTATAAAACGCCTTGCACTTGAACCACATCATTACTGCACACCTGCTCATATTATTATTACGACATCGATGCATACATAATACGATTAAATAATAGCTTGAAGGCTGTTTGACATATCTATAATATCTTGATATTGTTATACTCATACTAGTATGCTCATTAGTCGTGCTGTATTGAGGTAAAAATTCTAAGATATTGAACCCGGCAATTATTTATTTCTTTTTATACATATATTTAGAAAAGAGAAAGAAAAAGTAAAAAGCACATGTATAAAAGGGATCTGTTCCAGTCAACCTTTGAGTAACAAAGGAAAAGGACAAGAATTAAAGAAGAAAGAGAATATGGGTAATATAGATAAAAAGAACAAGTTTATAGACATTTAGCTATTTAATCTATTAATTAATTTTGTTTTGAGCGAAATGAAAATGAGGTAGTTCTCAATTCATAAGTAAAAAAGTAAAATAACGGCCTGTTACTATCCATCTAGGCATAGGCCTTGAATTGGAGTTAAGACCTACCACGCTGATCCAATGCGGATTGGTAGATTACACATATCCCTAGAATCGTTAATGATATGCAGGTTTCCCCACGATGTTTTCTTTCACTGGAAAGCGTTTGATAAATTGTAATTATCAATGAGACAACTATGTAATAATATAATAATATAATTGTCTTATTTATTTATTTATATCAAAATAATATAAATAAATAAGACAATTATGTAATAATAATAAGTACCTAGGTAAAGGTAATCGGTATTTTTTTAAAGATATAAAAAAGGTGAAACATGAAAAAAAATAATTGGGCAGCCGGAGTCGATCCAGGGTAAAAATATCCATCTCGTGAAAGCCGGTATTAATCCATACTCGATAGTACCTGAGGCTAGGGTTGCCACCCGTACTATATAATATAGTATCGTACTATATTTTAGACGATTGTACTACATATTATAGAAAAACAATATAGGCGCTGCATAGGGAAAATTTGAACGAAACTCATTTATATATGTACGGGTCTTATTTAGTTAGTAACTCTTACTAACTCCTTTGTCATTGTCAAATGTCAACGTCTAATTCACTTTCTCAATGAATGCTACCCGAACGAACATTGAGGTTATTTTTGAATATCGAAAATGTATCTGTATTGAAAATGACTGCTGAAAAATGACAAGTACTTTTTAAAAGTTCAGATGAAATTTTAACAAAAATATTATAAAAATTATTTCCTTTCTTCTCTCCATTCCTGCAACTTCCGCTGTTACAGAAATATTTTTTTCGTCATGAATGAGAAATGGAGAGAAGGAAAGAATAGAGCATCTATTAATGCAATCAAAAATGGATTGTTAATTTAGTTTAATATAGACCTAACTTGCTCAGATGTTTATAATTATTTCTAAATTTATAGAACTTTGATGGCCAAAGCGATAAGCAATAATAAATAATCATGGCAGTGTGCAGTGCTTTTGTATTGTTGTGCCATCGGTGTCGGGTAGTGCATGGGATCTTACAAATTCTGCATGTATCAGGTATGAGAACGAATAGTACACTCTACATTTAGCATTAGGTACATATATTTTCTTTTATCGCGGATTATAGCAAAATAATATACTCATTACTTTTGAGTTTAAGATTGTCACATTACAATTGCAATGTCATTATTGCATGTTGACATACCATGTCATGTCGATATGGGGGATTCCGTGAATGTCGTTGAGATAACTCGTGAAATGGGGAGGGAGGGGGTACGCCAAGGTCACGTATGTTTCCGCATGCTCACGGCGCTGCAACAATTACGCTCTAGTAATTACAGCATAGACTGATATTATGTATAACTACTATTTTATGAAACCATAATAATTGGTCACCCAGAACTATTATTGTTAATTTTCTTGTAACCAGTGTTGATAATGTTAAGTACTGTGACATCTATACTAATATATAAAGCTGAATGATTTGTTTGATTGTTTGAACGCGCTACTCTCGGGCACTAACGGACCGATTTGAAAAATGCTTTGAATGTAAGATAGTCCATTTATTGAGGAAGGCTATAGGCTATATAACATCACGTCATAATCTTAATAGGAGATGTTCAACAATCAAAAGTAGTACGAAAACGGTAAAATTAAAAGCTTTCCTTGCTTGTGCTGAATAAACGGTAATAATTGCTCAAAAATCTTGTATTACAAAATTATTTCCCTCTAAAAGTTCTAAATAAAAGTCCGCGACGATAGACATATGTTATGTCTAGCTTTTAAGGTTAACAAACTTTAACCATTTTTATGGTTATCAAAAGACTTTATCACGGTATTAATCTTTCCACGCGGGCGGAGCCGCTGGCGATTGCTAGTGTAATATAATTGTACATGTAAGGTAAAATTTCGAAACTGTAGTTTTTTTTAAGTTTGACTAACTATTAAAATAGATACCATAATTTTGTGAGTATAGCATTACAATAGTATAAACTGCATATGCCACTCCCAACAGTAACAAAAACAAACAAAAAAAAATTAATATTGAAAATTTACTGAAAAATATATGTAAGTGTGAGTCAAGGTGTGTATGTAAACGTGCGTGTGTAACGTGATTATAATTCAGATTTAAACTTTTTGCCGCAATTCACAGTTGTGTAGTAAACTTGTTTATCCAAAAACTTTAGGAATACTTCTTGAACTTGTATAATGACGAGTTGAAAATTGTTTTGTCTACAAGAACAGTTTACAGAACTTTCTGAAAACAGAAATCTGTAAAGGTGTTTCAATCAATAAAGGTGTATTTGTGTAAAAATATTATGAAACAAGTTTCGCTGTTTTAACTTAATTTGGAACTTCACAAATAGTATTTTATGAATGACCATTCTATAATGTCTAGAATACAGATAATATTTAAAGATGCAATGTCATTGGAATTGAATAAATAAATAAATATATGGGACACTTACACACGGTCGTCCGTCACCAAAGTAAGTAACTTAATACTTGTGTTATGGGTGACAGACAACTGGCGAATATAAACTTGTACGTCTCTTAAATACATACTTAAATGCAAATATGCACCCAGGCTCAAAGACCAACAAATTCATTTATAGAAAATGTTGGCCCTCGGTGGGAATCGAACCCGCGACACGCGGAGCCGAAAGCAAGCCCACTGCGCCAATGAGCCAGTCAAATTTTAAGTCAAGTCAAGTAAGTCAAGTAATTATCCTACCTTATGGTATTTTTCCAAACTTTTGAGAATCTATGTCACAGTTGCTATCGTTCATTTGATTTCCGTTCTTCCGATGCATTATGAAACGGGGTCCGATTCATGAGCAGCACGGACCGACACGTGAGCCGTTCAATATATATCCAATAACAGTAAACAATATTCAAATAAAAAGACTCATAAATTTGTATTTCCAATTTGTACCGGTCGCTTCGTGCGCGTCATCCTAAATTTTTTAAACATCCGCAATTATGGTGTTTTTATCTTTTTACTAAGAGAAACAAGATATTTTACTTCAATATTTTTTCTGTCTGTCTGTTAAGCTTTCTAGTTAAATCTTCTGGTGCAATAGATATATGAAAATATACTTGAATTAATATAATTTTGTACAGTTAAATATATGTAAAATAATATATATAAATAAATATATATATGTATTGCGTCGAAAAAAACTTTTCGACGCAAACAAAATAAATATGTCATGCATATTTGAGGGAATTTTAAGATTTCAGTTCAGATGAATATAATCAAGGTAATGAAGTGTGAATAAATATATAGGGATCTAAATCTTTTGTCTGTTCGCTTTGATTTCGTTGATACTGCATTTACGGCGTCCTATAGTTCCGCGGACTGTCATCAATCACGAGTGAGGATCCGCCTTAAGATTAAGCTTCCAAATCCGCAATGTATTGTCTAGAATATCTGTGTAGAAGGGCGTTGGGCGGGGCCCCTGTACACGCCCTCGGGACTCCCAATACCGCGACCTCGTCACAAGTGGTGACAAGACACCACGATACGTGCCAACGCGACAATAGAAAGAAATAAAGAAAATGAGTATACGGTTTTGGTTTATCCCGAAGATTCATCGGCTGATAGAAGAGCATTTACAGGTCAACTTTCTTATAAACAATTTATCCATATGTAATAATAATATAATACAAAAACTGACTGTCTTTCTGCCTGCCTGTAATGCTTTCACATCCTAACCCAAAGCACTAACTAGAGCAATCAATATGAAATTTGTAGTCTTCGTTTCGCACACAGAAATATTCGAATTAATATCAAAATGAAAAAAATATAAAATCAGGTAAGAAATGAGGGTGGGTACTATTCTACTTAGCCGGACACCACACGGCTAACATATATTAATATAATAAATACAATCAGAACAAACTTACATATAATTAAAATATAAAAATTAGTATTATTATTAATATTTTAAAATAGTATATACTACTAGCTTTTACCCACAACTTCGTTTGCGTGGACTAATGTCGGATGATAGGTTGATAATAGATTTCTATAGCCTATATGTTATTCCGGTGTATAGGTAATAATTGTGCCATATTTCATCGATATTAGTTCAGAGGATTCGCCGTGAAAGAGTAACAAACATACATCCATACTCACAAAGTTTCGCATTTATAATATTAGCGGGATAGGATTTAAATTTATATTACGTACTAATTAAATAGCCGGCTACATTGACTTAACACTAAGACAAACTTCATCATAAGCGAATAAGCATTCGAATATCTTGTTCGACTCTATTTCATAACATTATCAAGTTCATTACACTCAACACTACGAATCACGCACTCATCTTAAAACAAATACTTATAATAGTCAGTAATGATAATTATACGTTTATAGGCTCTATATCTATGCATATAATGAAATCGTATAAAATTAATATAATTGCGAAAATTTGTCTGCCTGTACGAAACAATTTCACGACTAATCCGCAGGAAGAAAATCGACGATATTTGGTACAGTTGAAACTTATGTACTGAGGTATATTATGTAAATTTTATAAAATTTTATTATTTCTATTCTATAAAAAAACTAATTTTTCTCCCGAAAATAAAAAAATACACAGTACATAATTGTTCGTATTTTAACTTGTCGAAAGGGAAACCGCGGATAAAGCTTATGAATGATATACAATATAATATTATAGTTTTATACACTTTAGACTATTTAAAATGTTGACTAGGAGATAATCGTTAAGTCCGCCTTTCGACACTTTTTTAGTACCAACAACAATTTAAATTTAAAAAATGCTTCACGCGATTATACGGTTGAACTCTATGTTCCATGTTTCTTTTTGTGTTAATATTTTATGTTACAATATCAAAAAATTTAATATCGGAATACGCCGGGAACGTTAACAATACATTTTGTAACGTTGCGTAAACTTAACGGAACTTTAAAAAGTTGATGGCCAAAAAAATTGCTAGGGGTAAGTCGGGGCAAAAGTAAAAGTTTTTTCACGATCGTTTTGAGTTAAATTAATGTTCCAGTGGCTTCCTTTCCGCACACCAAAATTGTAAGGATTCCCCGTACCTTGGCAATAAAAATTTCAGCAATTCAGGAATCAATACTTATAAATTACTTAATTCTGACCGCGAGTTCTTCTGAATTAAATAAAGTTAGACTAGCAAAAAACTTTCTCTTTATATACCAGAAACCCTGATAGACGGACCAAATCCGCATAAATCGCACTACTAGATTTTTGCATTTAGGTATATTATTATTTTAAAAGGAATATGGATCACAAACCTGTTTTTCAATTTTTGTTCAATTAAACTTTGCCTTTTAGATCCCTACAATTCAAAAATTCGATATTTTCCTGTAGTGTAACTATGAAAACCCTTAAAAAAATAAACAATGATGATAGCAGGAACGCAAAAGTACGTCCGTAATGACGTCATTCACTGGGATACTAAAACACCGACCGTGGAGGAATATGTGCGAAGACTCTCGCACAGCATGTTTGCTGGCACGGAGAACAGTGTGTGCGCGCACCTTCACAGCATAGCGCCGTTAAAATCTAGACCAACTGAAGGACGACCTCTCCCCAGGGAGCTCCTTATTTCCTCCCCCGAGGGAGTTGAGTTTGTTTGACAATGTCTGCGCCATAAGGAGGCTGTTTGCAAAAACGTTGACCCCTGACCTCCCCAGGTGAAAGAAATTACCCGGGCGATACAAGAATCACCCGAGAGCACAAGCCCGGGTAAAGAGGTGATAACCTCTAGGCCCATAGCCCCACCAGTTACGGCTGGCGAGAAGACCCCAATATATAAATAAATAACCTGTTATTAAAGTAATCATGAGTAATTTTCACAAGTTGCCGGCAGATGCTAGTGACAGAAACGTAAGTATATGATGAGTGGTGTGATGTGTGATTTCGTATTCCCGTAACATCCCTAGGGACTTCCAACAACGTGGACTGAAAATACCAGAAGTGGACGTCAATGATTAAAAAAAAGATGCATTTGATATTTCAAATCAATGTTTGTAGTGTGCGACACAACTTATAAGTCGGGGTTATAGAACGCTGATAAATGCTAGGCTGACCGACATTTACAATGACAACAATTTGCAAACGATTTACATGTCTCGACGGCCACTACGATATCATAAGCGCCTATGACTGTATTTTTCATGCGCGATATTTAATATTTAAGTATTACGCATTATATGTATTAAATTCTTCTCACAATATTAAAGAAGTTGGCCCAACTTTGCGATTTGCCATGGTACAAAAGTAATTTCGCTTAAAAAAAATTATTTCGCTGTAATCGTCGAAAATAAATCCATGTAATACCAACTCGTTATTACCTTATAAATCAATTATGTGCGTCCTACTCCTATACTCAATTTTTTCCTATTATATGATTATTGTTTCAAAGATTTACTTCCGTGGATGCAGTTTAACAAAAGTCTGTCCATCTGCTGATCCATTTAGGTTAGCTGGACAAAAGCCTCGTCCCTCCTTTTGAAGAGAGTTTTATGAGCTTAGAATCTACCCCATTTTAACTTATCTATAAATTATAAATCATATTCAAAACTAATTGCAAATGATAATACTTGAGTTATGCAATCATTCTTGTCAGAAGGATATAATATTGAAATAAACTTTCGTTTTGTGAATCAAGCGTGGGTTGGACTCAATACCCCTAATTGTCACGTGTACGAGCTTCGAATCCATAGTAAGCTTCTTACAGAACATCTAAATAGGCAATTGAACAAGTGGCAAAGACGCCAATTGCGACCTTCTTAAAGGAAACGTGTATCTGAGCCCACAAAGAAATTGTACAATTGTACTTTTTAAAAACTCGCGTTACGCCATAAGCTTTTGTGATTGCTTTCTGATGTTAGAAATATATTTTCCCGGCACAAATAATATTTTTTTCTTTATTGTTGTAAAAATATCATAATTTTTTTTTTACTTGTTACCCACAATAAATTAATACCCATGTGTCGTGCTGCAAACAAAACTAGAATTACTATATTTAAATAAACGGCCTTTTACACGTCCGTACCAAATTTTTAGCGATAAATATTAATTCGCTTTACGCCGTGTGGTATCCGGCTGAATAGAATAATACCACCCTCTTTTCTTAGCGAGGTGTCGTAAAAGGCGACTAAGGTAAGTCGACCTGCCGTGTGGTATCCGGCTGAGTAGAATAGACCACCCTCATTTCTTACCGAGGTGCCGTAAAAGGCGACTAAGGTAAGTTGACCCACCGTGTGGTATCCGGTTGAGTAACATAGACAACTCTCTTTCTTACCGAGGAGTCGTAAAATACGAATAAGGTAAGTTGACGTCAGGCAGGCGGCCGGTCGTAAAATACATAGCCAAATCATGTGACAACATGTTTGTAATAAGTTGTGCCGACGCCACCTAGAGTGGGATAAGGGCAGGAAGCTGATGAAATATTAATTCGCTTCGCTTATTTTGTGTCATAGAAACACACAAACTCACGCTTCTATAAAGTACTAACAGCTTTTGATCAGAAACCCCAAATTGAAATATTTCGTATACAGAATCGCGTTTCGATTACAAGCTTGTTGGATTCTATTCATACGAAACTATGCGAATAACATATTCAAGTATTTCATATTGAGCCTTTATAGGGAGTCAAGCTATCAAATTCTACGCTTGCAATTCTTACTATTTATAACATGTATACGATGGGAGTTATTTTTAATCGAGCATATTGATTTTTTTTTAAGCAATATTCCAAATAAGGTAAACTTCTTTTATTGCTAAACGGGAACGGTAAGCTAATCTACAATGGTTAAAAAAAACGGTTGCCTGTAAAGTCGGGATTTTACGTGACAACGTCTTTTTCTCAGTAGAATATTTATTGACATGAATATGGAGAGAGAGACGCAAGGCATTCGCCAGTCCGGCGGGCCTCTCTTTCGTTCGGTGACTCATCGTAACAGACGTGAGCGGGCGTTACAATTTTTCATGAGTGACTCCAAGCCGCAACCTAATTTAAAACGTTGTCACGTCAAAATATTTTTAACATTTTATTATATTAATTATAATATGTATATTGTATTATATTTATCATAAGCTTTTGTTAAATAATGTTTATCAAAACTGTGTTGAGCAAGTAAATAATTTCTTATTTCTAATATTGCAGGCTACGCATTGTTTAATATTATAAATTTAATTTAAATATGGGTGTTTCATTTAAAAAAAACCTTTGTAACAACACATGAAATCTGTTGCACTGTTGGTCAAAGATTATTTTTACACGAGGATTATTTTTTCGCAATATCAATTTATAACTAATACCCAGGTGACCGAGCCACGCTCGGTTTTATTTAATTATATGAAACCTAGGTAGATCGATTTTTCTTCTCCAAAACCCCTACATGAAAATGAATGAATGAAAATCGTTGAAGTCGTTTCCGAGATTCCGAACAACGTGTATATACACAAGATGAACTCATTTAAATATAAAGGAATAAATTATTGTATCGCCTATTAAAATTAATTATGAGTCACTTTTCCATCGGCCTAATATTTTAGTATGCTATGTGTATTTATGTACTTAAAATTATGTATGTACTTACCACTTGTCTGTTGCCCATAACACAAGTTTTACGATCGTGCGTGTCCCATATATTTATTAACAATTTTTTTATTACTGATTGCCGTAATAAAATAACTAAGTATTTAGTGAATGCACTTATCAAAAATGACTTGAGGGTTTAAAAATATTTATATTGACATGCATGTATTTCGAGATAATTCTCACGACAGTAACAATTGTAATCTATTCAAAATATAAATATGTTTATCGGAATGTACTTTTTTGTATATACACAAATGGTTATTACAATAACAATTTGGAGTGATATGTAGATATATCACACCAAGATCATTTCTGATATACCACCAACTTGTAACATCCCACATCATCAAATTACGGTTTCAAGGATAATACACAGCGTCTTTATAGGCAACTTTTTTTTTATATGATCAACCTTGTCACATACTCGACTGTGTAAAGACTAGTCACATTCATACCACCGGCTCTCCACTACACGTCGCCCTGAGTAGCTGTCCAGCCTCACACGCCCTTAGGACGACGTATTGTAGATTATTAAAAATATACGTATTGAAGTTCTTTGCTGGTTCTTGGTAAAAGCACCTTTACGCATCAGTGGTAGATTTTGTAAGATATGACGCTTTGATAATGCTTATGAAAGCTAATTAAAAAAAAAGACTATTTCACATAGGCAACGATAGAATCCGTGTTTTCAAGAAATAATTCTTTCTATCAATACTTTTGTACTCGTACTATGGAATTCCTCAAAGTAATGCCTTGTATAGAATATTTTAAATCCCATTTTAAGCTCCCCGCCGCTAGTAAATCCTCTGGAGTTTACCTTTCGCATAACCTCGGTAAACACCCCACTATAAATCATACAGTGTATTCGAAAATAAAAGATGTAATTATAAATTTTCAAACAAGATTTCTACCTTTCATTTAAAGATTTCATATTAATTAGAGTTATGGAAATAGGCAGCATCGTAGAAAGCAAAATGGTGAAGCAGGAATAAAATTAAATGATCCAATTAATATGGATAAAGGGCATCTACACCAAGTGAATTAGCATCAAGGTAACGATGACTTTGTAATACCAAATCCAAGAACCACTAGGGCTTCCCAGGATCGATAGTCGAGACGAAGTCGCGGAGCTAATACAATAAAAACTAATTAATTTAACTATAAAGGCTGCAAATGTACCTCAACGTTCCAACTCTCCTTGCTGTATTATTCGTGGGACGAATTACGTTTCTGACGTGGATCACAGTTTTCATACCACTAGCTGTAGTAATGAAAGTAGCGGCCTGATCCTATTCCACAGTTGGGCAAATCATAATAACAATTTATTTAAATAGCAGACGTTCCATCCGTTAAATATAAATATCTTTAATATTTACATGAGATAATCTTGTATGTATATATGTATATTTTCGGAATCTCGGAAACGGCTCTAACGATTTTCCTGAAATTCAGCATGTAGGAGGTTTTTGGGAAGAAAAATCGATCTAGCTAGGTTTTATGCAAAAAAAAATCGTTTTTGTCCCTGTTTTTGGGCATTAAAAAATACTAAAATTTATATTGAATTGATTTTTTGCCATTAACTGTCAAGTCAGCGTAGCTTATTCGGGGAACGGGCTGCCTCGATAAATTTAAATACATAGGATCGATCCACAACTAAATAATTTTTTTTTCTTTTTTTTAAGTTTTTTTTTTGTAAAAAATTACCAAGCAAGGGTCGGTCACCCAGATATTATTATACATCCATTAAAATTATATTAGTGCATGCCACCCATTTATAAAGCTTTGGGAATGCATATGCATTTGAATCCAGCGCTGTATAAAATGTAGAAGTTAATGTCACAATACTTATCACACACCTATTTAAATGTGTGTAAGTCAGCTGATAGAAGTGGATATATTGTGATGCTTTTAGTTGGTTTACAGTCTCGTCGGTTTAACTGAATACACAACCAGTTAACACTATTATTAAGGGAAAATCTGTTTGGGGACGTCCTACACCACTATATATAATAATACCTGTACCAAATTAATCAGTAATTTGATAGCCTTTTATAACCTCGAGGTCCATAGCCCACCAGTTACGGCTGGCGAGAAGACCCCAATATATAAATAAATAACCTGTTATTAAAGTAATCATGAGTAATTTTCACAAGTTGCCGGCAGATGCTAGTGACAGAAACGTATGTATATGATGAGTGGTGTGATGTGTGATTTCGTATTCTCGTAACATCCCTAGAGACTTCCAACAACGTGGACTGAAAATACCAGAAGTGGACGTCAATGATTAAAAACAAGATGCATTTGATATTTCAAATCAATGTTTGTAGTGTGCGACACAACTTATAAGTCGGGGTTATAGAACGCTGATAAATGCTAGGCTGACCGACATTTACAATGACAACAATTTGCAAACGATTTACATGTCTCGACGGCCACTACGATATCATAAGCGCCTATGACTGTATTTTTCATGCGCGATATTTAATATTTAAGTATTACGCATTATATGCATTAAATTTTTCTCACAATATTAAAGAAGTTGGCCCAACTTTGCGATTTGCCATGGTACAAAAGTAATTTCGCTTAAAAAAAATTATTTCGCTGTAATCGTCGAAAATAAATCCATGTAATACCAACTCGTTATTACCTTATAAATCAATTATGTGCGTCCTACTCCTATATACAGTTTTTTCCTATTATATGATTATTATTGTTTCAAAGATTTACTTCCGTGGATGCATTTTAACAAAAGTCTGTCCATCTGCTGATCGATTTAGGTTAGCTGGACAAAAGCCTCGTCCCTCCTTTTGAAGAGTTTTATGAGCTTAGAATCTACCCCATTGTAACTTATCTATAAATTATAAATCATATTCAAAAAGAATTGCAAATGATAATACTTGAGTTATGCAATCATTCTTGTTAGAAGGATATAATATTGAAATAAACTTTCGTTTTGCGAATCAAGCGTGGGTTGGACTCAATACCCCTAATTGTCACGTGTACGAGCTTCGAATCCATAGTAAGCTTCTTACAGAACATCTAAATAGGCAATTGAACAAGTGGCAAAGACGCCAATTGCGACCTTCGTAAAGGAAACGTGTATCTGAGCCCACAAAGAAATTGTACAATTGTACTTTTTAAGAACTCGCGTTACGCCATAAGCTTTTGTGATTGCTTTCTGATGTTAGAAATATATTTTCCCGGCACAAATAATTTTTTTTTTCTTTATTGTTGTAAAAATATCATAATTTTTTTTTTTACTTGTTACCCACAATAAATTAATACCCATGTGTCGTGCTGCAAACAAAACTAGAATTACTATATTTAAATAAACGGCCTTTTACACGTCCGTACCCAATTTTTAGCGATAAATATTAATTCGCTTCACGCCGTGTGGTATCCGGCTGAATGGAATAGTACCACCCTCTTTTCTTAGCGAGGTGTCGTAAAAGGCGACTAATGTAAGTCGACCTGCCGTGTGGTATCCGGCTGAGTAGAATAAACCACCCTCATTTCTTACCGAGGTGCCGTAAAAGGCGACTAAGGTAAGTTGACCCACCGTGTGGTATCCGGTTGAGTAACATAGACAACTCTCTTTCTTACCGAGGAGTCGTAAAATACATAGCCAAATCATGTGACAACATGTTTGTAACATGTTGTGCCGAGGCCACCTAGAGTGGGATAAGGGCAGGAAGATGATGAAATATTAATTCGCTTCGCTTATATTGTGTCATAGAAACACACAAACTCACGCTTCTATAAAGTACTAACAGCTTTTGATCAGAAACCCCAAATTGAAATATTTCGTATACAGAATCGCGTTTCGATTACAAGCTTGTTGGATTCTATTGATACGAAACTATGCGAATAACATATTCAAGTATTTCATATTGAGCCTTTATAGGGAGTCAAGCTATCAAATTCTACGCTTGCAATTCTTACTATTTATAACATTGTATACGATGGAAGTTATTTTTAATCGAGCATATTGATTTTTTTAAGCAATATTCCAAATAAGGTAAACTTCTTTTATTGCTAAACGGGAACGGTAAGCTAATTTACAATGGTTAAAAAAAACGGTTGCCTGTAAAGTCGGTTTTACGGGCAAAGATTTTACGTGACAACGTCTTTTTCTCAGTAGAATATTTATTGATATGAATATGGAGAGAGAGACGCAAGGCATTCGCCAGTCCGGCGGGCCTCTCTTTCGTTCGGTGACTCATCGTAACAGACGTGAGCGGGCGTTACAATTTTTCATGAGTGACTCCAAACCGCAACCTAATTTAAGACGTTGTCATGTCAAAATATTTTTTAACATTTTATTATATTAATTATAATATAATGTATTATATTTATCATAAGCTTTTGTTAAATAATGTTTATCAAAACTGTGTTGAGCAAGTAAATAATTTCTTATTTCTAATATTGCAGGCTACGCATTGTTTAATATTATAAATTTAATTTAAAGATGGGTGTTTCATTTAAAAAAAACCTTTGTAACAACACATGAAATCTGTTGCACTGTTGGTCAAAGATCTTATTTCTCCGAGATAAATTTCACGAGGATTATTTTTTCGCAATATCAATTTATAACTAGTACCCAGGTGACCGAGCCACGCTCGGTTTTTTTAATTATATGAAACCTAGGTAGATCGATTTTTCCTCTCCAAAACCCCTACATGCTGAATTTCATGAAAATCGTTGAAGTCGTTTCCGAGATTCCGAACAACGTATATATACACAAGATGAACTCATTTAAATATAAAGAAATAAATTATTGTATCGCCTATTAAAATTAATTATGAGTCACTTTTCGATCGCCCTAATATTTTAGTATGCTATGTGTATTTATGTACTTAAAATTATGTATGTACTTACCACTTGTCTGTTGCCCATAACACAAGTTTTACGATCGTGCGTGTCCCATATATTTATTTACAATTTTTTTATTACTGATTGCCGTAATAAAATAACTAAGTATTTAGTGAATGCACTTATCAAAAATGACTTGAGGGTTTAAAAATATTTATATTGACATGCATGTATTTCGAGATAATTCTCACGACAGTAACAAATGTAATCTATTCAAAATATAAATATGTTTATCGGAATGTACTTTTACGTATATACAAATGGTTATTACAATAACAATTTGGAGTGATATATAGATATTTCACACCAAGGTCATTTCTCACTTTCTCACTGATATACCACCAACTTGTAACATCCCACATCATCAAATTACGGTTTCAAGGATAACACACAGCGTCTTTGTAGGCATAGATAGCATCAGCCTTGCCACATTGTCACATTCATACAACCAGCTCTCCACTACACGTCGCCGTGTGTATCTATCCGGCCTCACACGCCCTTAGGACGACATATTGAATATTATTAAAAATATACGTATTGAAGTTCTTTGCTGGTTCTCGGTAAAAGCACCTTTACGCATCAGTGGTAGATTTTTTAAGATATGATGCTTTGATAATGCTTATAAAAGCTAATTTAAAAAAAGACTATTTCACGTAGGCAACGATAGAATCCGTGTTTTCAAGAAATAATTCTTTCTATCAATACTTTTGTACTCGTACTATGGAATTCCTCAAAGTAATGCCTTGTATAGAATATTTTAAATCCCATTTTAAGCTCCCCGCCGCTAGTAAATCCTCTGGAGTTTACCTTTCGCATAACCTCGGTAAACACCCCACTATAAATCATACAGTGTATTCGAAAATAAAAGATGTAATTATAAATTTTCAAACAAGATTTCTACCTTTCATTTAAAGATTTCATATTAATTAGAGTTATGGAAATAGGCAGCATCGTAGAAAGCAAAATGGTGAAGCAGGAATAAAATTAAATGATCCAATTAATATGGATAAAGGGCATCTACACCAAGTGAATTAGCATCAAGGTAACGATGACTTTGTAATACCAAATCCAAGAACCACTAGGGCTTCCCAGGATCGATAGTCGAGACGAAGTCGCGGAGCTAATACAATAAAAACTAATTAATTTAACTATAAAGGCTGCAAATGTACCTCAACGTTCCAACTCTCCTTGCTGTATTATTCGTGGGACGAATTACGTTTCTGACGTGGATCACAGTTTTCATGCCACTAGCTGTAGTAATGAAAGTAGCGGCCTGATCCTATTCCACAGTTGGGCAAATCATAATAACAATTTATTTAAATAGCAGACGTTCCATCCATTAAGTATAAATATCTTTAATATTTACATGAGATAATCTTGTATGTATATATGTATATTTTGGAATCTCGGAAACGGCTCCAACAATTTTCCTGAAATTCAGCATGTAGGAGGTTTTGGGGTAGAAACATCGACCTAGCTAGGTTTTATGCAAAAAAAAATCGTTTTTGTCCCTGTTTTTGGGCATTAAAAAATACTAAAATTTATATTGAATTGATTTTTTGCCATTAACTGTCAAGTCAGCGTAGCTTATTCGGGGAACGGGCAGCCTCGATAAATTTGAATACCTAGGATCGATCCTCAACTAAATAATTATTTTTTTCTTTTTTTAAGTTTTTTTTTGTAAAAAATTACCGAGCAAGGCTCGGTCACCCAGATATTATTATATATGCATTAAAATTATATTAGTGCATGCCACCTATTTATAAAGCTTTGGGAATGCATATGCATTTCAATCCAGCGCTGTATAAAATGTAGAAGTTAATGTCACAATACTTATCACACACCTATTTAAATGTGTGTAAGTCAGCTGATAGAAGTGGATATATTGGGATGCTTTTAGTTGGTTTACAGTCTCGTCGGTTTAACTGAATACATAACTAGTTAACACTTTAACTATTATTAAGAGAAAGTCTGTTTGGGGACGTCCTACACCACTATATATAATAATACCTGTACCAAATTAATCAGTAATTTGATAGCCCTTTATAAGCGACAATGGACGCAGTTTCAAAGCAACCCCACAAAAGGGTAAGGTAAGGTAAATACGTAGCCAAATCATGTGAAAACTTGTTTATAACATGCTGTGCCAACCCCACTTAGAGTGGGAGAAGGGCAGGAAGATGATGATTGTTTTACACCAAAATAAATCTTATATTTTTTTTATACATATTAGTAGAATTTGATACAATAGTTTTATCCTATTTATTATTAAGGATTTAATAAGATTTTCCACAATATATTTTCCTAGAAGCGTTTTAATAAATTTTCGTTAACATTATATAAAGAAGAAAAAAAATATATTTCGACATCCAGTTTGGTTATTACGTAGCCATTATAATACACAATATACGTTCACCGTTACCTTTATAATAATAGCACTACAAACTAAACACCTGAGACCTTATAAAGTCTTATAAAGTCATACCTATACTATTGCTAGAGAACCAGCTAATATGATTTATTGTTAAAAATAATATAATCTATAATAATATATAAAGCTGAAGAGTTTGTTTGATTGTTTGAACGCGCTATTCTCAGGAACTACTGGACCGATTTGAAAAATTCTTTGAGTGTAAGATAGTCCATTTATCGAAAAAGGCTATAGGCACGCTAAGATGAATAAGAGAGGAGCAGCAATAAAAATTATTAAATTTAAATTTTTCAAAATTTTGCAAAATTTAAGGCTTTCCTTGCGTGCGCTGAGTAAACGGTGGAAGTAATTAAAAAATCATGTATTACAAAATTGTTCCCCTCTAAAAGATCTAAATAAAATTCCGCAACAGCATATACCTAGCTTTTAAGGTGAACCCACTTTAACCATTTTTATGGTTATTTCGGTTTTAATGTTTACACGCGGGCGGAGCTGCTGGTAATTGCTAGTATAAAATATAAACAGTATATAATTGCGATTTTGTCGTGGAAACGATCGTTGATATTGTCCTGATGAATATGTGCAGTATTAGTGTAGAGTGGTGTCGGTGGTTAAAACCCAGGATTATAGCGAAATAATTATATTATGACTTTTATACTTATTTACTTACAACAAGTTATTTTACTTTTATACTTTATAACGCTAGAAAAAAACATATGGCATCTATGGAGTAGGCGCGAAATAAATGATAAAAATATTTAAAAAAAACACTTTGACAAACGTAAGAAATGCATATCTTATTTTTATAAGTAATTATTTTATTTAAGACATTTAAGTATTTATTGCGCTCCTTCGAGCACGAAATGTGCTTGCAAAAGATAAAATAAAATCTGCCATATATTTTGTAGGGATAGGTTATATATGAAAAATGTTTATATTGTAAATATTAATTTAATTTAAGAATGTTGATGACGAGCATAATCTCTATTATTTTTATAATTGCCAAAGATGTATGGAATTCAAGGATGTTTATACCGGTTTTTATAGTACCATAATAAAAAAGTAATTAACTCAGCACGGTAATAATTAAATGTAACTAAGATCATTGATATAAAACTTACTTTTGTCAAAAAAGTGGTTTCATCACTTATTTAAAGCTGACGTTTGCAAATAATGTATTAAATAATATTAAAATCTATAAAACATATATAATTTTTTTATTTTAATTCTAATAAACAATTTCAAGATAAAAATAACACAAGAAGGTAACTCGTATAGTTGTAAGAAAGATAATCTAAATTACCGAAACCTATATGTACATGTTAGTTAATTTATAAGTTTAGGTTAATACTAATGCCCGGTTCACATTATTCCAGTCCAATAATCCAGCGAGTCAATCCAGTCCAGTGCTGGACTGGATTATATCGTTTACATTATTCCAGTCATTAAAAGCTGTCGCATCTGTACCTATAGAATTCCGCAAATAAAACAATACGTTTTCACTGTTTAGCGTGGTAGTCAAGCACTGGATTCAACTGGATTGGCCGTTCACACTATTCGAGTGGCATTGGGAATGGGCGAGCTGGAATGAAAAATAGAACGCCAATCCAGTCGACTGGACTTGATTGATCACTGGATTGGCACATTCCAGTGCAGGTTCACATTATTCCAGTAGCATTCCAGCGCTGGACTGGAATGGTCAACTGGAATAATGTGAACCGGGCATAAGTTCCATTTACATTTAGAATGTTGATATACTTTATAATAACAAAAAAAATTATAAGTATCGTTCTGAAATAAACTGTTGCTTTAAGAAATAAAGATAAGTGTAATCAAATATAGCCGATTAGACTGCGTGAATCTTGGAGCGTCGCGGGTTCAAAGTTCTAACCCAGCATAGCGTCTAGGCCCGCTCAATCCAATGCCCGCGGGCCACGCTATGGCCCGAGAACGAATTTTGAATCCTACGAATAATATCATCATCCTCCTGCCCTTATCCCACTCTAAGTGTGCTCGGCACAACATGTTACAAACATGTTGTCATATAATTTGGCTACGTATTTTACGACCGGCCGCCTGCCTGACGTCAACTTACCTTAGTCGTATTTTACGACTCCTCGGTAAGAAAGACGGTGGTCTATTTTACTCAACCGGATACCACACGGTGGGTCAACTTACCTTAGTCGCCTTTTACGACACCTCGGTAAGAAATGAGGGTGGTACTATTCTATTCAGCCGGATACCACACGGCATAATCCTACGAATAATATAAACTTCTCAAATTGTGTGTTTGATACATAACGGCTTTTCCTAAGAACCTAACTACCTGTACTTAAAATTTCATCATTATTACCTATATAATATGAATATACAATTTCATAAAAATCGGTCGGGTCGTTTCGGATGAGTCTGATAACTAACACTTACACAAGAATTGTATTTAGAAGATTGTTTTTGAATAGAATATTTTTGTATTTTTTAATTGTGAATAATTTTATTCATTTTAGTACTTTTCATTATTTTTAGTATATACACATTTGACAATATGCTATTTAAATTGCACAGCTAAAAAAATTTTTACTAAAGTGGCCGGCCAAAAATTTTTTTGTCCTTTTGGCCCGACCATTTCAAAGGTTGAGAACCCTTGGTCTATGACTATAACTTATATTCCTTATTTATATTTAGCGGTGCCAGCAGCCTCGCCCGCATAGAAATTAATGTGTTACAAATAAGTAATTACAATTAATAAATAAAATCCTGATATAATTGAAATTTTGAACATAAAAGTAGTTATTGTGAGTTAACCATAAGAGATAGAGACATGCTATCGCGGATTATTTTATATCTGCAATTCTCTAATACATAACTTTAGTGTATTTCTGCAGGATTACGCGACAAACTCGGCTAAAGCGAGTAAAATATGTGAGGAGCTCAATATCATTTAAAAATTACTGGAATAACATTGTAGAAGCTCCAGGCCTCTCTTTCCTCGAAAAAGAGTGGATTTTAGTGGATTTCCACAACTCGTCCGCTCGTTAAAGTCGCTAGAGTTGTTTGAGAAAACCATTGTGCAATGTTACGTCACCAATGTAAACTGAATCGTTAGTAATTGTTTCTAATTGCATTGAGGTATTGCAATAATGTTATATATACATATATATAGGTCGATAACAATTGCATTGCGTAATAATTCTTCATTCATATTCATTTTACAGAGTTCTGTGGGTTAATCGCGAAATGCACTTACAATCGTAATATCAATTGTTTCCTCGATAACATTTTACTTTGTACTTCGTAAAAAAAAGTAATATCTGATCGTTTGTTTATTGTAGATATTGTATGAATAAACGTGAGTGGGTGTGTGTTTTTTAGGTTTGTGTGATACCTATTTAATAATTTTATGAATATATTTGTTACATAAAATACATCATTTTAATTAAAATTTATTAAGTTGCAATTGAGTTTCTGCTTTCTGAAAATTAATTTCTTTATTTTTTCTTTCTATTGTACATAAATAAAAATGTAAGAGACAAAATACACTTTTTAAAAACTATTATTTTTTTTCATAGTGTATTATTTTTTAGTTAATTTTGTAATATAAGCGACTAGGTTGAGTCTTAAAAAAGTGGCTGACAGAAGCATATGACGGAAATTTATAGTCGATTAGACGTAATAAACGAATACTTCAGTATCCCGTAGCAAGGGTAATACTATTATTTCGATATTCTAACTGGGCACCACTGTATCACAAAGGGTACTAATCGGGTGACTCGTCAAAAACGTCGAACGTCAGTTTTGTATGGATTACAATGGATTTTTATTAACAGACGCGCCACCGTATTTTACTCGTATATCCATATAGCCATGTCTACGCACGACGAACTAAACATCGTTTTTCACGGACAAAAAAGTATGGTAACTTGACTCTTAAGGGGCGCACAAACTCTGGTCTTATATGTGAAATTAAACTTAGAAGATGAAAGGAATGTCTAATGATTTTTTTTCGAATTGACTAATGTTGCTAGCCCTAATGGCTTCGGCAGCGTCACCGGATGGACGGGCGAGCGCAGAAGCTTAGCCGGGTGAAATTGGTAAAAGTCCCTTGTCAACTCCCTGTCTCCTGCGAGACCGAATCTTTACTTTAATTAAAGCGGCGCGTTTTGGCGGACTGTATCTGACCATTGACTTTGAAGAAATCTGCATTACGGCGGCCGCTTAACACAAGCTAATGAATGTTGTTTGGCGGATAGTTCGACATACGATCAATTTTAAGTTTAGAAAAATTGCGCTAGTAAATAGAATTTGTATAATTTTTAATACTTACCTACATGAGCTCACCTATTTATAAATTGTTTTTAACTATCGTGAGTAGTATTCATAGAGTAAGACGTGAGTAAGTACAGCCGATTTCTAAACCTTAATTATTCTTCGCGATGGAAATTGTTATGATTCTGAATTTCAATGACACGTTCTGTAAAAGCCAGTCAGCGTACCGCTGTGTAAAAGCGTTCAGAGGATAGAACTTTCGAACTATGAAGTTTTACTCATGGCTTCTTTTCAGGTTTTAAATTATGTTCTGCGATTTTATTTTTTACGGTTTCCGTGTTTTGTAGTTCATGCTAGGCTATGGATCACTTACTCCATCGATTGAGTTTTAACATTCTGCTTTTATTATATTTGATGAAAATGACAAATTCAGCTTACCCTACGGTTTAGAAAAAAAATCGAAACATTGAGTATAAATAGAAGGCAGTGAAACAAGGCGTTTTGTGATGATGACTATTATAAGAAAAAACTACTCTGGATTCACCATAATGTCGCAATTCAAGCAAGTGTTTGTAAAAAATCCCATGTACTAAATCACGGTATAGGGAATTGGCATATCACGTTTCAATTTTAAATTTGCACTGTTCGCACGTGATCTTAAAGTCTATTTTCATTACTCATATAGTTGAAATTTTCCAGCGCTTCTCATGTTTATGGAGAAGATACTTGAACTGGCCTAGAAAAGGCACATATTTTATAAATATAAATTTGAAACTTATATGCCCCACAGAGTCAATAAAGTTTAGAATTGCTTATGAAGTGTCCGAATGTGGCTGATCGATGATAATCTATACTAATATATAAAGCTAAAGAGTTTGTTTGCTTAATTGTTTGAACGCACTAATCTCACTACTAGACGAATTTGAAAAACTCTTTGAGTGTAAGATAGTCCATTTATCAAGGGAGGCTTTAGGCTATATAACATCACGCTAAGAATAATAGGAGCAACATTAAAAATATTATGAAAACGGTCAAATTTAAAGTTTCCTTGAGTGCGCTAAGTAAACGGTGAAAGTTATTCAAAAATCATGTATTACAAAATTGTTCCCCTCTAAAAGATTCAAATAAAATTTCGCGATAGCATATGTCTAGCTTTTAAAGTTAAGCCAATTAAACCATTTTAACGGTTATCAAAATACTATATTACTGTTTTAATCTTTCCACGCGGGAGGAGCCGTTGGCGATTTCTAGTTACTTCATAAAATAGCATAAGTAAGAATCGATTTGTGAGGTAAAACTATATTTATTCATCCGAAGTCCCTAAGATCCTCGATAATTTCGTCAAAAATGGTGAGAGTATCATTTTTTATATCTATTTCATTACTTTTTTATTATAAAAACATAAAAAAGACAACAAATGTCAACCTACTAATATTACTTAATATACAGAAAATAAGGTAATTGAATTGCAAAATCTCAAGGTTATAGAAAAAACCTGTGGCGCGTGTATATTTGTACTAAATATCAACATAGTACAAGAGCGAAGAGTGACGAATAGAAACATTTTTTGTTACTTCAATGAAATTCTTGACGTCCACTAGTAATTCGTAATTACGTTGCCACTTAATAAGTTTACTAAACTTAAACACAAAGAAAATATCCTCCTGCCCATATCCCACTAAGGTGGGGTCGGCACAATACCTATATTATAAACATGCTGTCACATGATTTGGCTGTGTTTTTACGACCAGCCACCTGCCTGACGTCAACTTACCTTAGTCGTATTTTACGACACCTCGATAAGAAAGAGGGTGGTCTATTGTACTAAACCGGATACCACACAGTGGGTCAACTTACCTTAGTCGCCTTTTGCGACACCTCGGTAAAAAATGAGGGTAGTCTATTCTACTCAGCCGGATACCACACGGCGGGTCGACTTACCTTAGTCGCCTTTTACAACACCTCGGTAAGAAATGATGGTGGTACTATTCTATTCGGCCGGATACCACACGGCTGACATAAAGAAAATATCATTTAACTGAAAGAGTAAAATTAAATCTTAAAAAAAGACGATGAAATAAGTAGATATTTGTTATCAACTTATAATTCATCGAAAATTAAATGATAAAATATTTAGATCTGTATTAAATATTTATGTAAATATAATTAATAAAAATATATTAATTATTGAGTTTTAACGGTAAAAAAATATTATGGATTATATAGCAGATGATTTAGCTTGCTGACTAAGCGTTTTTATTCATATACAAGAAATAGATAAATGTTAACATTAATGGCGCAAAATTCACTCATTATAAAATAAAATTGACTCTTGTATTAAATCTCCGCTAGCCATAAGTAATATGATCATATTCATTATTATATGGTACAATTTTGAGCCCAAAGATTTGATTTCATTGGCTTTAGATCTGATTTTTGTATAAGCTGTGTGGTATCCGGCTTAATACCACCCTCATTTCTTACCGAGGTGTTGTAAAAGGCGACGAAGGTAAGTTGACCCACCGTGTGGTATTCGGTTAAGTAGTATAGCCCACCCTTTCTTAGCGAGGTTTCGTTGTATGTCCGTCTGTTTAACTTTTTAGGCTAATCCGCTGGAGCAATATTGATGAAATTTGGTTTAATCAAATATTATGCCGACCTAGCACAAATCCAAACACAGAAACAGAAAATAAACATAACTCTAGTACAGCTCGCCTATCATTAAAATAACATTCTTAAAAATAACATATTATAAATGGTCACGGTATGCTATCACATCATATAACTAAAATGATCACAAAATTATATTTCAAAATAACAAAAAAAAACTAATTTCCATATATAAAACAAAAAATATTAAATTTTCAAGTTAGTCTCAGAAAATAAAATGTGTAAATAAACGATGGACTTTTGGAATTAGAATATAGTGGAATGAAAACTAATTTTGTATGAGAAACCTGCGCTACGCATACAGAAGACCTTGGCAATAGAGAAGTTGCAAGCAAGGTTACTTTCCAATCAAACGGAGAGTAGATGTGACACACAAAGAGATGCGTAGAATAGACTTACACTGACTGGGTTTCTGAATTTATTGAAAGTACCTGGTTGGCCGAGCCTTGCTCGGTAATTTTTTACAAAATAAAAAAGAAAAATATTTTTTTTTTTACAAAATAAAGAAGAGAAATAGAATAGAAATAGAAGAAATAGAAATAAATAGGCAGGGCACGAACCTATATATTTTCATTTCTAAAAAATAAAATTCACAAATAAATAAGCCATACAGTTTTTGTTCTTCACCTTATACATCAAATATTACAAAAATCCAACAAGCATAATCTTCAAAAGCACTTTGTCACAATTTAAGCTAAGCATGACCTATTTAATTAAAAAGCTTATCGAAGCCTGGCAAGCGCTTGATGCTGGAATATTCATTAAGTCATGAATAGAAGTCGTGCTACTAAAAATGCTTGCAAGTTAGATTTTCTCATATGAGCTGAAAATAGTTTTTTTCCGTACACAAGGTCAGAGCGTTATTTTTATTTAAGTTAACATATCAACAGGCACAGGATTAAACATCACTCACCAAAAAAAATATTAGTTTAATTTAATTTGATATTTATATTTTTCATTAAATAGTCATAAAATTAAAAAATTATGTTTGTCTGTATGCCCTTTAGACTCCGACACGGCGGGACCGATTTTAATGAAATTTTCAGACAGTCGTTAGATTGACCCAGCAGATAGAAGATATAATGATGAAGATAGATGCTGTAAAGTTTTTTGGCGAACGGAGCATTTTTTAAACCGTTGAGTTGGGCTTTCGAAACCAGACTGCGCCACAGCAACGCGTGGCCGGTCAGCTAGTTATGTATAAATTTGTATATCATGATATGGATATCATGATTTGATAGTCAATAGCGTCAAATAAAGCTTTCTCACATAATTGTGGTCGAACTTCACACAGGTAAGTTCGTTTGACCTTTAATTTTTGACAGTCGTTTATCTTTTGGTAATAAGAAACAAAAACACATTGCATACTTAAATACCTTAACACGTGAAGATGACGTGAATGAAATTGCATGTACAACTAATCAAAATATATATACTTGAGATTTTAAATGTAAAGTATTATAAAGTAATATCTTACGCAAGGTAAACAATAGATTTACAATAAGGAAGGATACAGAAGAAGCTAAGGATTACAAATTACCAAAGCAATTTTTTAACAACGCCAATGGGATAACACCCTTAATATCTTTGTTTTCCTCTCAGTTTAAAGTACTCTTATAATATCTTAAGCTTCTTAATAATCGCTGTTTCGATAAAAATTCACTCATCCAATTAGCTGGGCCTATTACGATATTAATCGTTTACGTAATATTTATAAAACTTCACAAATGGACAGTATCGACATTATAGGGGCACTGTTTATACTTGCAGTGTTAACCGGAAAGTTAGAATTTTATTATGAAAATGAAAAAACTTCCTATTGATTATATTTTGTAGCTTTGACCCAGCTGATGGCCCAATACCAACTCGTAAGTAATATATCTCTACATATGGTATATAAAGGCAGTACCTGGGTGACAGAGCTTTTCCCGGTAATTTTTAAAGATATAAAAAGATCTAACGTGAAAAAAAAATTCGAAAGGTGGGGATTCATATCCGCGATAATTTCACTTCTTTAGTCCGCCCATGATCCACCAAGCTGTTAGAACTTTTCAAATGACAGCAAAAATATATTTTGCATTTTATTCTACCTTTCAGCATTTGATCAGTGTTCGAAAACAGGGAACAACATAAATAAAACCTAGGAAGATCGATTTTCCCCCCTAAATTTGAATCGTTGTCATGAAAATCGTTGGAGCCGTTTCCGAAATTCAGAAAAAATATATATACAAGTAACTTAAATATTAAAGATCTACGTTTCACCATAGTGCACATAATGATTTGAAATTACCAACTAAGCACAAGGTTTTGATAGAAAACCTATAGGTGCTTTCTCGGAGTATTCTAAGGCAGGGTCGTCAATTAAACGTTTGGTTATTACTTTTTTTTGTATAGAAATATTGATTAAATAGTACTGACGGCAAAGAAATATAAGCGTCTACAGGTATTATATGAATAAAAAAAGTATTTCACTTTAACTTTATTATTATGTAAGAATTTAACTATTAATTATGTGAGAAACTCTAGCCTTCAAACCCTATTATATAATGAAACTCACCAAACATTATTATATGTATTTTCTTTTGAATTCAATGATTTCCTTTTCCCCCTTTTTTTCTAAAAAAAGTCATATCATCCCTTGACATATTATTTCTTCTTTTTTATATCAAATCTTACGCTTGCAACATAATTTTAATACTTTGTGGACGCGAGATTTAAGATAACATAAATCTATATTAATATATAAAGCTGAAGAGTTTGTTTGATTGATTGTTTGATTGAACGCGTTAATCTCTGGAACTACTGGACCGATTTGAAAAATTCTTTGAGTGTAAGATAGTCCATTTATCTAGGAAGGCTATAGGCTTCATATAATATAATATCATGCATATAATATCATGCTAAGATGAATAGGAGAAGAGCAACAATAAAAAAATATTACGCAAACGGCAAAATTTAAAGCTTACCTTGCGTGCGCTGAGTAAACGGTGATAGTTATTCAAAAATCATGTATTACAAAATTGTTCCCCTCTAAAAGTTCTAAATAAAAGTCCGCGACAGCATACGTCTAGATTTTAAGGTTAACCCACTTTACCCATTTTTATGGTTATCAAAATACTACATTACGGTTTCAATCCTCCAACACGGGCGGAACCGCTGGCGATTGCTAGTATAGTATAATTAAGATTTAAAAAATCTGATGTTATCATAAATAAATAAATATTTGGGACACTTACACACGATCTTCCGCAAAGTAAGTGACTTAATACTTGTTAGGTGATAGACAAATGGTAAATATATACACAGACTCAAAGAATCAAGAAATTCCTAGGTAAAATTTTAACTCTTGGCGGGAATCGAATTCGCAATCCCTGTCAATTGCGCCAAGTAATGCCAACGGGCCAGTCGAAATGATACTGAATTCAGGGTTGAATAAAATAAAAAATATGGACTTTGTTACCAACAAATTTCAAATTACCTATTCTAAAAGCAATTACTTTATCATAGAAAAATCTGTCAGTTAGACAGCCCTAACCACGGGAATGCAATCCGCTTGAGCAATATTGATGAAATTTTATATAAGTTTATATACCGGGCTAGCATATCAAATAAAAATATCACGTATTTCTTTAAGAAACAGAATAAAACATACTACAGTAAATGATCCAGGCTACTTTAACTTTTAGGTTGATGTGAATCTAATCCGCTTAAATGCTCCAACGGATTAACGGCTTTATACGAAATATTACGTAAGTATAGATCTATACCTGGATTATCACAGAGGGTACATTTTAAGAGGAAATTATTGTACTGGAAAAGAAAAATTGATTTTTGCCAATACCTTGCTACGTAATCACGTTACGCATCTTGTCTACCTATTAACTATAACTATAGATAAAATTACGCCTCGTGGTATCCGGCTTAATAGAATAGTACCTCTTTTCTTACCGAGGTGTCGTAAAAGGCGACTAAGGTATGTCAACCCGCCGTGTGGTATTCGGCTGAGTAGAATAGACCACCCTCATTTCTTACCGAAGTGTCGTAAAAGGCGATTAAGATAAGTTCACGACAGGCAGGCGGCCGGTCATAAAATACGTAGCCAAATCATGTGACAACATGTTTATAACCCCGACCCCACTTACGAGTGGCATAAGAGCAGGAAGATGATGATATACATAAAATTACACTGTCACCCTCCGCGTCTAACGTATAATCATGCGGTTTTCTCCAATAAGAGTGATAAGTGAATATTAATAAAGGACTGCAATCATTTCAGAATATCATGATATTAGATTAAAAATAAATTAGAAAATCAGGATATTCAAGTCACCTGTTAGCTTTCATCGAAAACGCTGATTCAATCAATGTATAGTGGGACTATTAGTCTTCTACAGATCTATAAAAATATATATACCATTTTTCTATCTCATAAAGATAGCTTACTATACCTATTTTACCTGTAACTGGAAATAGTTACTGCTTTCAAAGTTATTTATTTTGCCGTAACTTTTCTTCTTGGTCGTATCTTCACAAATGAAGGTCGTGCCCAGTATTAGGATCTAAAAGACAATTTGCACCACGTTTTGCACAACATTCTGCCACATCGGCCATTTTGACGTATACAATACGATTAATAATCCTAATTATCTCAAATTTAGTTGAAGCATGTCATGCTTAACTTTAAAATATCAAACATAGTAAAAATTTAAATAAATATGCTAGGAGTTGACAAAATGAAAAGATTAAGCCATTTCAGGTCTCAATCAGGATATATATCCGTGCGAAGCTGGAGCGCTAAGGTTAGTAGAATATAATTCATAAATAACAACCTGAGTATTGATTGTATGGTGGTCCTACACCATGCGAGTGCTCGATAAATATAAACATTGTAATCAAATACGGTATTAAATTTTACAAAATTAATCCCATCGTACTAACACTCGAAAGCGGGGAGAAGGGGTTTATGCACTCAGTCAGTCAGAAATTTAAACAATTTATTCGAATCAGTTTGATTACTCAAGTATCATTATCGGAATTTCATTTCCGAAAGAGCTGGCAATTACAAATACCGTATGATACAAATTGAATAAAGTAAATTTTAAATTTGAATTTAACATTAACATCTGGAAATATGTAATGACTAGCGACCCGAGCCAGCTTCACACGTATAAAACACTAGCAGTCGCCAGCGGCTGCTCCCGCGTGGAAATATAACCATAAAAATTGTTAAAGTGGGTTTACCTTAAAAGCTAGACATATGCTGTCGCGGACTTTTATTTAGAACTTTTAGAGGGGAATAATTTTGTAATTTATGATTTTTGAATAACTTTCATCGTTTACTTAGCGCACGTAAGGAAAGTTTTAAATTTTGCCGTTTTCGTAATATTTCTTTATTGCTGCTCCACTCCTATTCATCTTAGCGTGATGTTATATGTCTATAGCCTTCCTCGATAAATGGACTATCTTACATTGAAAGATTTCGATCGATCGGATCGGAAAATCGGTCAGTAGTTCCTGAGATTAGCGCGTTCAAACAATTAAACAAACTCTTTCTATATTAGTATAGATAAACTCCACTAATCATTTTTTTCCTCTTCGCGTAGGAAAATCTAAGTTTTCGCCCTGTGTATGTTCATTTTGCGATAATCATAGAGATACCAATATTATTATATTATTTAAATTACGTAGTATAAGATCATATTGGAGCCTGCATTGCTTAAGTTAATCAACATATTTAAATTGATACTTATTAATAATGTGTCAATTTAAATAGTTTCCAATTGCGTACATCGCCATTTCTTAAGAAATTTGAATATATATAAAACCATGAGACATGAGTTTAAATGAATATTATGAAATAGTAAACTATCATTAAATGATAAATATATGCCGAAATAAATATAGAAGAGTTATGCCATAATACATTGTTTTGCCATATCTCAAAGGCATGAGGAAGCATTTTCAATTAAAGCACCCAGGCGACGAAACTTGTAACATTTTAAAAAACTATTATGATTTTGCACTCTATCTTTACATATAATAACATTAAGTATTTTTCATTAATAGAATCTACCATAACCGCTATTTTAGCCAGACCTAAATTATTTCGTATTATCACGTGTTTAGCGTGTGTATGACTCCGAGTGGAATTTGATATGAAAGTTCGATTTACAACTGCAAAATTTATATTAAACTTCTAAATTGATAGTTGAACCTTCAAACAGGATATAAGTTGAAGGAGTTTATATTCGAAATACGATTTCCTTTAACTAATATCCTGTTTAAGAGTCTGCGTCGGTGGTATGGAAAACAGTCTTTGTTTATGTCAGCAGCATCTAAAGTTTTCACTAAATCATAATATTTCTTTACTAGTTTCTGCCCGCGTTCTCATCGGCGCTACTTGAGGAGCGAAATGTTTTGACAAACTCCGAACAATAAAGTGGCCAAATATACGTATAATTTTACCTCTATTAAACCAACGTCGGAAAACTTGGTTTATCCAAGCTTAACGCTATGACACGTGGCAAAAGTTGCGAGATCTACGCATCGTCCTTATGATTTTTAGAATTTTTAACAAATTACGTTGATATTTATTCCAAATCGAGTCAAGTTCAAACTAAATCAAGTTCTATAGATTTAGAGTCAGTATCTATGTAACTACATCTAATTCTTTTGTTATATTATTCAATTTCATTAATTTCAACAAAATTATCATAGCAGTTGCCCATTCAAACTCATCGGTATTTCGGGGGGAAAAAAAAAATTAATACATTTTTAGAAATAAAAGCTTTGTTTCTTCATATATAATAAAACATCTCTTCTTTATAGTCCGTAGACCTACGTTAAGTAACGGATAGAATACTACCGATTAAGGAAATTTAGCATTACTCAAGTATAAACCATAAGCAACTCACCGCTAAGTGCATCTGTTTTAATATCTTTAAATACAATTTATACCAATTAATATATTAGCATGTAACTATTCAATTAATACAAATATATGATATTTGTCTGACCTTTCAATCTTAATAATCATGTTGCTGTAGAATGTGAATAAACAAAAAAATTAACATATATATATTCATACCTAACCAGCATTTGTTTTTGTAACAAAGTAGTTATCGCGTCAACAATCGAAAGAATATGTAAGCATGAAATGGACATTATAAAAATTTTACCAATCCGTACATATGCGAATTCTTTTGGCTATTTGTTAAGCTTTCACGACTAATCCGTTGGAGCTGGAATAAAATAGAGGACAAAATGGGGATGAAAACCACAAGACATAAAGGAAAATGGTGATACCATTATTTTGCTATAATATCTTTAATATTTAATGAGTTAATCTTGTATAAATATATTCCGAATCTCCGAAAAGGCTCCAACGATTTTCCTGGAATTCAGCATGTAGGGGGTTTTGGGGGAGAAAAAGAGATAAGTTTTATTTAAAAAAAAAATCGTTTTATCCCTGTTTTCGGGATCTAAAAATTTTTAAATTTACGTTGAATACAATCACAATTTTTCGCTGTTAAACGTAAAGTCATGGTGGTTCATTTGGGTAACGGGCGGTCTAGAGAGGTGAAAATACCTAGGATCGAGCCCCACCTGCCGTATTATTTTTTATTTCTCTTCAATTTTTTTTATTTTTCATTTTAAAAATTACCGAGCAAGGCTTGGTCACCCAGATACTCTAAATAATAAATCATTACTCGTGTATTACAGAACTCCACAAAGTAAGGCCTAATTATATATTCTATTACATAGTATTACCGTAGTTTTAATTTCAATAAAACTCAGTACAATATAAGTTTATAAAACGGAATAATATTCAGTATGTGAGAAATCCCGTTCTTTCAACATGAACATAAATCTATATATTTAAACTCGTTTAAATAAACTTTCTTTAAATATTAACCACTGTTAACCAAAAACACTACACTAATAATATAAAGAAATCGAAGTAATCGTCGGATTCTGTCGTCTTCCCTCCAGAGTAAGAATAAATACACAGTCTAAATAAGAAAATGTAACGAGTTTAAATAAAGATTCATATCGGAATGAAAACAAGGCTAAAATGGCTTTCCTTCAAACGTCCAAATATATATAATTTTTTTATTTTATCACAAGATGCGATAATCTGCTAATAAATGCGATAATCTGTCTGTAACGCCTTAATGACTAATCAACTAGACTTCGCTAGAGAACTATTGAAAGAATTTGATGCAAATGAATGTCATATACCGAGCTTGTATATAGGATAAAACAATCCCCTTTTTCGTCTGGAAAAGTATAACGAAGTATAAAGAACTTGAAAGTGATATTCGGAACTTTTTATCTCTTTATTGATAAAGTCGCAGGTAAACGTTAGTGTAGTCGTTAATTGCAACATTCTAGAAGCGATGCAACAATACATAACAAATGTAAGCCTTATCGGCCAGTCAAACATAACAACACCTATTTCAACAATATCACAATCGCGACCGCTGAGTGATTGGGTTTTAAAAATCAAACGAGACTTTAGACGCAATTTGTAAATCCAATAACAATTGTGTCGATAATCTTTGAGTGTGACTTATTTCTTGTCGCAAATATAATCTAATGTCGTATGTAATTCCTACATAATATAGAGTACATTTTAAATTAGCAGGCCTGGCAACATGCTGACTTCTGTTTTCGCCTTTTCTTCCCCTAATAGTTTGGCGCGCACTAGCTTTAATTTTGCGATAACTTCTGAGATATTCATTTTAATTTTCTACAGCAGAGATTATAACACTAAGTATGGAATGCTTAAGGCGAATAACGTATTAAAGTTGAGGATTGTTTCAATCTAAATAGCTTTGTAAATGACGCGTTTTACTTGACCATTTTCTGAGGTAACAACTTGACCGATTATCCCAATTTTGCAGTTTAATCTTTTTTTAGATTTTATACAACCCTACGAAAATTTTATGGCGTTTAAATTTTCTATTAAAAATGTAAAAAAAACTTATAATTTCAAGAAACATCCTTAAGTTGTCAAATTCTATCCTTTAGTGATTCTCACTCATATAAGAAAACCATCATTGGCTATGAGAGAGCAATGTTTTTATCAATTTTATTTTTCTTTGAAAAAGAATGTTCAACAGATTTTTCCTAAAATCTTAAATGGATATGAAGCTCATATATTAATATTTCAATTGACCCATTAGAATCTAAAGTGGCGTGACCGCCTATTGTGACGTCAACTAACCGTAGTCGTATTTTACGACACCTCGGTAAGAAAGAGGGTGGTCTATTTTACTAAACCGGATACTACCTGGTGGGTCAACTTACCTTAGTCGCCTTTTATGACACTTCGGTAAGAAAAGAGGTTGGTCAATTCCATTTTTTTTTAACAATGTAATGCCTAATCTAATGCAGGCTATCATAGACGATGATTGGCGAGTACCGCCGAGTATACCCTCTACACTATCGTCCTCTTGCTTAATCGTTTGTAATCGTCGATTATGAAGAGGAGCCGTAAGTCCCGTATGATTGTTGGAAATCGTTTTTTTTTGGTCCCAATTGTAAACTATGAAATACATTGAAAAAGAAAATAATTAACAGTTACCAGCAACGTTAGATATAACTCGCTCGCAGTATAAAGGATCAACAGCTATTTCAATTTAATTCTTCTGAAGGATGTTCACGAGCAGTCTCAGGCGAATCAGATCAAAAATAAACGAATTGCAGACTAACGATGAAACTTTTACACAATAATTAATTAATCTGTTATCACGCCCCAGTAGAATTGAAATTCAAACTTTGATCCTTATAAATCGTCTGAGCTGTTTCTTAGTTAATAATAAGAAAAAGTAAATATAATTAGAAAGTAAATTAACGCCGTGTAGTATCCGGCTGAATAGAATAGTACCACCCTCATTTCTTACCGATGTGTCGTAAAAGGCGACTAAGGTAAGTTTACCCACCGTGTGGTATCCGGTTTAGTAGAATAGACCACCCTCTTTCTTACCGAGGTGTTGTAAAATACGACAGAGGTAAGTTGACGTCAGGCAGGCGGCCGCTCGTAAAAATGCAGCCAAATCATGTGACAGCATGTTTATAACATGTGTGCCGACCCCACTTAGAGTGGGATAAGGGCAGGAAGATGATGATGAATTAGAAAGTAAATTAATATATACAAATAAATATACAAGACATATAATAGATTCCTAGAAATAAAACAGACAATAGATTCCTTCTTTTTTATGCACTAGAAATATATGTAATTTTTATATTCTCAAAATAAACATATTTTCGACATTAAATTACATAAAATGTTCTTACGTAAATTATCATGGAATTATATAAGTAATCAATCAAAGTATTTTGTAAACAATTTTGTAGATTTCTTTCCATTAATTTCTTAGCTAGAAAAATCATGGGAGCGTGGAGCAATTAAATTTACGTAGGCGGTTATGATTGCCCTAAGGGAATTAATATTTGCAATTTATCACAAGCTTTACTGTGGAGGAAACCGTAGTAAGTAAAGGTACATATTACTAGAGACGTAGAAAGGTAGGTATTCCTTGGAAGTAATTCTTAAAATTTAGAATAAGATTTTCTTTACTCTTAGGCCAAAGTTTCCAGAATTAAATGGAATCTTGCGTAAGTCACTTGAAGTGATAATTTTAATTTGGTACCGATGTGCCGGATTACACTTAGGTAGGTTGGTATTAAACCCACGTGACCACCGGCACAAGCTTTTTGTTACACCATCTTGGAAAGACCATCAAATCTATCTTCTTCATCAAATCTAGTACTGTATTGTTATTTAAATATACTGATACTATCATACAATGATCGACGAATTTAGATATTAATACCTGAGTGAGCCATACTCGGTTATTTTTAAAACGATGTAAAAAAAAAAATTGAAAAGAAAAATGAAAAAATAATAGGGCAGGTGGGGCTCGATCCTAGGTATTTTCAAATCTCTAGACCGCCCGTTCCCCAAATGAACTACCATGAATTTACGTTTGACAGCAAAAAAAATTGTGATTGTATTGTGTGGGCCCGAAATCAGGGATAAACCGACATTTTTTTAAATAAAACTTATCTATATCGATTTTTCTCCCCCCCAACCCCGGTCCATGCTGAATTTCAGGAAAATCGTTGGAGACGTTTCCGAGATTCCGAAAATATATATATACATCCAAGATTAACTCATTTAAATATTAAAGATCTGTCATCTTAACATTTGAATGCACACATCATATTTATTTTCATAGTAGCTTCCCTATAAACACCATAAACCAGTGCCTCAGTTGAACTTGCATTCGTAAATGATGCGACATTATTTCCATATTGTGAACATAAAACGAAAACAAATGAATCACTAAAATCAAACCAAAACTCTAGTCTAAATTAGAAAGACTTTGAATTTGGAATACAACAAAACGTAACAGGCATTTGAGATCAAAGTGGCCGGTTGCGATAAAATAGCAATTTCATAAGCAGCAAACTAATATGTTGAACGGTTGATAAATTCCGTCCCGGAGCGTCGAATTAATCCTTCTGGTACGACAAAATAGTCAATAACCTTAATTGCTTTAAGACGATTAGTTTTCAATCTTCTTTAACGGAACGGTATTGCTATAGTCTGTTAGTCATATATCCATCTACATTTATATTAAACATCAGTTTAGTTACATGGTTTCAATCCTTCCTCACTATTCATACCACATTGATCTAGCACTTCTTTCACTTCTTTTTCGCCTTTTCTATAATGGGTGCAACTTATAGACATTTCTATATATATATTTTATTTTCTCAGATCGTGTCACACCACATATCCTATACCTTATCGTTGTCATTATTTTCTATTTTATTAATACTGGTACAGTTTATAACCCTTTGAATGTACTTAACGTTTGATGTCGCAAATACAAAAACTACATTTCAATTGCAAAAACCTAAGCGGATTGGGTCGCGCCCTTTATGTCTGTGGATCGGATTCGCGACTGGCCTTTAATTAATAAAAAAAAAGTCTTACTAATACCGAACTAACCATCATTGTATAAAATTAATTAAAAATTAACTTTGTTTAAGTATAAAAGTTCTTTACAATCGACAACTATAATATATTGGCAATTCGGATAATTTCTCATGTCACTTCTAGAAACTCGAAGGTTGCTCTTTTCTTAATGTAATTGCATGCAGTCATATTAAGTCAATTTCAGTGGCACTTTGTAGAATTATTTAAAGTAAGTAAATAGAAGTTGGGCTCATAGAAGAGCTAGGTAATAACTTCTGCAGTTACTCTATTCTAAGTATAATTTTTATATCTGCATGAAGTAATGCTGAGCGGTTCTATGTTGGCTCAGGCGAGGAGGTCATTTAGTTTGTGCAAATCGGTCACACCTTACCAGTACGCGCTGTTAAGCGTCCGTATACACTGTCCATTATATTAACCATCTTTTGACAGATTGACGATAGTGATGTCCTAAAGATTCTCGTATGCGATACCATTCCGATTATAGTACCTACTATCATTAATCGAATTACGTACCTAAGTAATTCGATTAATGATAACCTACGTAAACTAGATTACTACTTGAGAAAAGAAATTCCAACTTTGAGAAAACTTATTGTTTCTTTGAAAAGAAGTGGTCTATTTCATGGTGAAAAATCTTCTTTGGTCAAAGTTTTGAACACAATTGGCTTTTCATATAAAAAGTTAAATAAAAGAAAATTATTAATGGAACGCACAGATATAGCTATAGCACGTTGTGATTTTTTAAGAGAGGCAAAGAAAATACAAGATTGGGCAAATATTGTTTTCACGGATGAAACATGGCTCAACGCTAACCACACACTATCTCGTTTCTGGACTGATGATACTGCTGATTCCACTTCCTCAGTACCAATGGGAAAAGGTGAGCGCCTAATCATTTGCCATGCAGGTACAGCAAAAGGATTTGTACAAGACGCACTGTTGGCATTTAAATCGAAGAAATCAAATGACTACCACGAAGAGATGAATGCAAATGTGTATGAAGAGTGGTTCAAAAAAATGCTCATTTCATTGGAAGAACCATCAATAATTTTTATTGATAATGCGCCCTACCACTCCCGTCAAATTGACAAAATGCCAACACAGGCTAATAAAAAGCATGAAATAATTAATTGGCTTCGGTACAATAGAGAAAATGTGGACGACTCAATGTTAAAAGTTGAATTAATAAAAATATTAAAAACCAAAAAGAGAGCAAAACGCTATGTAATCAATGAAATGGCAGCAGAATATGGCCATACTGTTCTTCGGATTCCTCCATACCACTGCCAGTACAACGCAATAGAACTTATATGGGCACAAGTAAAAGGGCATGCTGCGAGATGCAATACAAGCCCCCCATTCACAGCGAATAAAATGTTGCAATTGCTAAAAAATGCTTGCACCCACGTAACGGCCGAGAACTGGGCAAGTGTGGTGGAAAGAACTAAAAGAGTAATATTCTCTGATTGGGAACGTGATATTGCGTTTGATAATATATTATCTACACAAGAGCTAATAATAACTGCTACTGAAGACTCCTCATCGGAGGAGTCTAGTGTTGATTATCATTCCGACGACTCGTGCTAATAAAATAAGTTAAAATATCCTGATTGTTTTATTTGTATTCATGTATTAACTAAGAAGAAAGTAAAACTTTATATAATGTTATTAAATGTCTTTTAATACTCGTAACATCGATTTCTACCGATTATTTTTAATCTGTGGCATAATCGTAGAAACCATTATGTGTGACATCACTAAGTGGGCGGTACCCATCCATAAAGTACAAATATTATTTGTATGATATTTGTACGTAAGCAATACAAAACTTAATGAGCGTGAGCTGTCAAAAGACTGATAATATGATGGACGCAGTATAAGGATATTTCCTCCCCACGAGCGAGTGAGACAAAAAAATTTTTATCTCACATTATGTCATTCCTGTCGATCTATAACGAGTTATAGAGATGTAAATTGACCAAGAAATTACTTAATTGTTTTTGTTGTAAATTATTAGTATTTCTATAAGTATTAATATCTGAGTGACCGAGCCTTGCTCGGTCATTTTTTACAATAAAAAAACTTAAAAAAAAGAAAAAAAATGATTCGTTGGGGATCGTATTTACATTTCTCGAGGCTGTCCGTTCCCCGAACAAGCTACGCTGACTTGACAGTTAATGGCAAAAATTCAATTCAATATAAATTTTAAGTAATTTTAATGCCCACAAACAGGGATAAAACGATTTTTTGTACATAAAACCTAGCTAGATCAATTTTTCTCCTCTAAAACCCCCATACATGCTAAATTTCAGGAAAATCGTTGGAGCCGTTTCCGAGATTCCGAAAATATATATACATATATACATACAAGATTAACTCATTTAAATATTAAAGATACATAGAGTAGAGAAACCATTAGCAGGTTTGTAAGTGCGAGCGTCCAACAAACAATAGGAGACCGATACTCATCTTTGTCCAATCTTAGATAAAAAAAAGTAAAATAAGGTAGCATAATTATCATTTATTTTCGATGGCCACATTTTAGGCCGGCTCCCTTACTCTTGTATAATATGACTCTTCTACTATAGTTTGCTTCTGACACCCCTTGTCCGCCAATAGTATGTCATAATGAGTTAGCAACGTGCCGTTTGTATGAATCTGACAACCCTTCATCCAATGTCTACTGTTTTGCTAATAGCTATAATAATTTTAACTTCCATTAAAAATGGACTGTATTAAAATATTATTACAAGCTATTTTAGTTTAGCAAAAAGGAATACAAAATTCCTTTTTGCTAAGCTGTGATGGCCTAGCGGTGCGACCGTGTCTATCTCTAGAGACGATCATGGGTTCAAACCCGGACAGACACCAATGAGTTTATCTATTAAAACTTATGTGTCTAATTGATAATTGCAATTTATCACACGCTTTTCGGTGAAGGAAAACATCGTGAGGAAACCTGCATATCTCTAGAGAATTCCGGGGATATGTGTAACCTACCAATCCGCATTGGAGCAGCGTGGTAGGTCTTAGCTCCAACCCTTCTCTCCAAAAATGGAGAGAGGAGGCCTATGCCCAGCAGTGGGATAGTAACAGGCCGTTACTTACTTACTTACTTACTTTATTCCTTTTTGTACATCATAAATATTAGATACATCATAAGTTGACCAATCTCTTCTTACTGCCAATTTTTTTATTTTATATTGATGTTATCAATGAGATTGTCGTAATGAATATAAGCAGTGCCAGTTTAGAATGGTTGTGATGGTGGTTTGTAGTTGAGTGCAGTTGATAACACGTTTAAGGTGTAAAAACGTATAAAATATACACTTAGCATTAGGAATAGATGTCTTTCAGCGCGAATTATAACAACATAAATTTTATCGTTTCTTTTGTTAAGTACAAGCTACTTTGAACCAGAGATCGTTTATTTTGTACTGGACTTTGAACCAGTTAACCTCTGGTAATTTCCGCGTTCTAACCAAAAGGCTCTAAGCAAAGGCTAACACGAACTTTTTGTTTACCAGGCTTCGTATTTAATTTTAATACTCTGCTTCGAAATTGCACACGATGATTTATTTGTAAAATATGAACTTTTATGTAATAAGAATAAAAAGCAATAAGTGCAATAAATATTGTTGTGAAATTGTGATATCGAGCGGCAACTTATTTGTAAAACAATGAAATAAAATAGTACATCCGGTCACCCGAGATTGTCTACTGAAATTGATATGCTGCAGGGTTCGCCTAGTAAGCCATTATACGAGCCTGAACGCAGTGTTTATTTTATTATATTATCAATGTATCGATAATCTATATATAATATAATATTAATAAATGACTTAACATATTTTTTTAACATATACACATATCCCAATCCACATTTATATTTAACACTCGTTTGGTCACATGATTTTCATCCCTCCTCACTATGTCTGTATGTATCGGCCTGTTACTATATATATCCCACTGCTGAGAATAGGCCTCTTCTCTTCGTTTTTTTTGAAGAGAAGGTTGGGGCTAACATCTACCACGCTGTTCCAATGCGGATTGGTAGGTTACACATATCTCCAGAATTCTCTAGGGATATGCAGGTTTTCTCACGATGTTTTCCTTTACCGAAAAGCAATTGCAATTATCAATTAGACACATAAGTTTTAACAAAAAAACTCATTGGTGTCTGCCCGGGTTTGAAACCGTGACCTACTCGAAAGAGTCGCACGGTGTTAAGCTGGGCTACCACAGCTTATATTCTCACTATATGTCTATACTATCTTAATCTTGCACTTCTCATCTTTTCTATGATGGGCGCAACTTTATTCCCCTTATATACTTATTTCGTATTTATTCAGTCTTGCCCATACCACACATCCACCATACCATATTCATCTCATTTGTATGCACTTTACTTTCATCCGTCTTTTCATCTTCATCTTTGCCCAACATTCTAATCCATACAATGCGACAGGTCTTTGGACCGATGAATAAATACTTAAGTTTTCCCGTAACATTCGGGGGTCACATATTTTTCCTGAAACTTGCCGCCACTTCGTCCAACCTGCATTCATTCTTTTAACCACATCTCGATCTAATTCACCGTCCTATTCAAAAGCGAACCAAGGTACCGAAAATCAGAGCAGATACTCAAAGTTTTCCCATCCAAGTTGATCGGGAAGAAATTAGAGGTCAAATAATTAGTGCCAATTTTACTTGTGACATTTCACCAATCTGCTTTGGACCTCAGTTGGACCTTACCCAACAAGTCCTATATCAATAAGTGCATTTATTAGTAAAATAATCGTCTGTTACTCCGGCTTCAGACCGGACATGAGTACTAGGTCTGGCATAGATAAGAATTTTTCATATCGGTCCAGCAGTAGTAGTTCCTGAGATTAGCGCGTTCAATCAAACAAACAAGCAAACAAACTCTGCAGCTTTATATATTAGTATAGATTACAAGAATATAATGATAATAATGATTATTTATTTTTGCATACGGTAACAATGTTTATGATCATTTAGATTCACAACCTCTTTTGGAACAACAATTTCTTAACCTATGCAATAAATAATAAGGTTATCTGGAATAAATCGGTGCACCGTGATAAGGCCGCGTCAGTTACTTTATTAGTTATCTTGTAAATATGTCAAACCTGTTCTTATGCGATACACAATATGATTATAATAGAATAATTGGACATCGAGCTGTGATATTCCAGGGGTGAGACCGTACGACTCTCGAGAAGTTCACGGGTACAAACCCTGGGTAGGCCTGAGTTTGTCTGTTAATAATTCTTCTTGCGAAATTCTGTTGTTTTGTTTCTCTGTTCTCTGTGTCATTATTTTATATAAAAGTTGATGATTACAATTTATCACACCCTTTTCGGTTTAGGAAAATATCATGAGGAATCCTGCATCATTATAAAATTCTGGGCGTATTTGTGACCTACCAATCCTGGAGCATAATGCCATCTTAGCCTACAAAAACGGAGTGATAAAGGGTTATGTCCAGCAGTGGCAAAGTAACAGGCTGTTACATCTATTTTTAATTGGACATTACATTTCATAGTCTAGTTCCTACTAAGATGAATTATTTCTCTTTATTTTTTCTGTCTGTTTCGCTTTCAAAGTTAATTTCAATGCAACAATATAAACGAAATTTAGTACTATTAAAACATCTATATCAGACTAGCATATAGGGTAAAAAAATTTGTTTCAGGGAATGGGAAAAAACAATATGGTAATTAATCGAGGATAATTTAACACCAAAATCGACGCGAAAGAAGCCACAAGCACTACTACTAGTAAATAATTGAAGGTATTTTATCATTTGAGTTTACGCGACCGATGTATCGGTAATAGCTTGTAATAAATAAAAATCGTTACAAGACCAAAAGCTTTCCAACATTTCACGTTCTCAATTATTTGTTCTAATATCATGTGTGATTATGTGTGTGTGAGCGTTTGTACAGCTTTAACGCTGCAACGACTGAACAGATTTGCAGAAACGGTTATCCATATTTAGGTCGAAGTCTGGAATAATACACAGGTTACTTTTTATTAAAAAAATACCCAAATTTTGTTATGTAACTAGTTACCGATAGATAATGTATAATAATTGTACACACGACTTCATTCGCGTCAACTTACATGTCAAATTTTATTCCTGTTCCCGAAAAGAAAAAACAGGATTTTTAACCCATAATTTAGCCCGGTATATAAGCTCCATCACATTAATTTTCATCAAAATTGCTCCAGCCGTAGAATGCTAACAGATAGACAGAAAGCTAAAGTTACGATGGACGGAGTTTATAGAAGGAACAAAGTATTGCGATTGCGATTCGCCGCTTGACCAAAGAGTCTGTTTATTAAAATCGTCAACTTTCCAAAATATTTTTTTTATTTAATTGTTAACGGCGGGTTAGTAGATTTTATTCCCTTTAACGTAATGGAATTTCTTTTCAAATAAATTATAATATATAAAATAGATGAAATTGTCTTTTTAATTATATAAGATTCACGTGTGTATGTCTGTCTCTAGTAACGTAACTCCAAAACGGATTAATGGATTTCGATTTAGTTATAGTTTAGTTTAATTTTCCAAAGGAGATCAATAGTGTTCTTGAGTGATTTAATAAAACATTAATTTACGTGTTAAACCATTAGCCCTTTTGGCTGATGAGGTGATTGGAGCTCCTATACTTGACTGGGCTTTTTTTATTCCCTTAAATTATCTTTATATACTAGTAATCGGTCGGTGGTCATATTGTGACCAAATACAAAGTAAACCTTAAAACCGTGTAAACTCCTTTCACGAAAAAACGTTTCCAAGAAAGATAATTACAATTGCTAAAACATTATAATCGGTCTTCTGTTGGACACATCAATAATAAAAACGCAAAATAATACTAAAGTTTTTCGTATTTGACGTAAATAGATAAACAAAAGATCTTATCTTACTTCATTTGTTACACAAATCGACTTTAAATATTTGCACTTCTTCCCTATGTGAAACTTTAACTATGCCAAATCTCATATTTTCCGTGGGCGCAAGTTGCTTTAATAGTAATAAAGTAAGTATATATTACACAACCATATACATATAATGTATATTAAAAAACTATAGTTATTGATTATCACCTGTTAGGTCGCAGATTTACACCCCGGTCAGGCACTTACGCTTTTGTCATTGAAACTTGTGTTCAATTTTTTTTTTTTAAATAGTCTTGGTATTGATGTCAAATGAAAAAAAAAACAAATATCCATTAGACTAGTTCTATAGCAAAAGAGATTGTTTATTTATTTATATAAATTAACTAGATTTAAACTTTATTGTTACCGCCTTTCCGCCACTATATCACGTAAAATCCGGTCGAAAGAAAAAAAAGAATATATTAACACAGTTTTGCATTTATAATATTTTTTGTTAAATAATATGGATTGTATAGAAAAAAACGTTTCTGAATATTATTATATATTATTATATACCTATTATAAATTTAATAAATATAAATGGTTTTTTTTAATGAAATTTATAAAGCTTCATATATTTCTAACGGTGCTATTTGATAAATAACAAAAAGGTTATTTTAAATTTTGTATAAATTGTACGAAAAAGACGTTACGAGTTTTTTCGACTGACACATCGTTATCGAATAATTTTAAAATTGCGCTTCGCGAAATTAAAATATTATTAAGATTTATTAATAAAATAATATTCTTTATAGAAAGAAGATGTTTCTTTGCGGAATTACCAACAAAAAAGTAATGTTTAATTATATACGCGTAAAAACTCGGATTATAGATATAATTCTAACATTAATTTTGTAAATTATATCCGTTCATATAGTACGATAATAAATATAATTTATACATTACTTACTGCATATCATACTGGTAGGTATATTGCGGCAACGGCGGCTGCAAGTCTTGCAAATTTATAAAGTATTCGTGAATACGTGGATATTCGCGAGCCATAGCTACGTGCGGTCGTATCGCTAGTCTGAACCTAACTGAGATTCGCGCGTGACTGACAGAAGCGCCTTCCGCCCTCCGACACGAACCGCCCCCGAATACATCCCTAAGGCCCCCTGTTCACTTACCTTTGGTCGCTGAAAAAAACTACGTTAGCCGTGCTTCGACACTAATCACTGTATGCTTATTTGACCTTCTATATCACACGAACTGAAAGACGATGATAGTGATCGATGTAATTTTATTGCATACGGATTGTTAAAAGTTTGGATACTGACATTGTAGGGCAATGTTTCCCAACGTGAGGTCCATGACCCACTGGGGGGCAATTTGATGGTTAGGAGGAGGGGGCAATTTGATGGTTAGGAGGAGGGGGCAATTTGATAGTTGGGGGGCAACTTGACACGGGTCGCTCTGGGTCATTTAGGTGCAATGCCAGTTTTCGGTGCAAAAAAAGCAATTTTTCTTCCTAAAACCTATTATTTATGTTCTTAAAGTGGACAATTGAATTTTTAATATTAAAATTTATTAAGTACAATGCTAGGTTTCGGTTCCAAATTTAACAAAAATAAGCAATTTTTCTTCCTCAAACCTATTAGTTACGTTCTTTAAGTGGACACTTATTTATTAATAGTAAAATTTATGTATGTTACTTAGGGGGAAATATTTTTTAACGTGCGGCATGGATCAAAAAAGGTCGGGAAACACTGTTGTTAGAGTCTTTATATTTGTTCAAGTCTAGATTTTATTAGCAATTTAGTTGTAGTATAGTAAACCCAAAAATGAGTTTCGGATTTTCTGGAACGAAGTGACGTAGCCGTCGTAAGCTAATTTTCTTTAGGTTTTCTTTTAGTTTTTTGTCTTTTTTACGATATAAGTATATATTTTTAGGCAATTGTTTTTTGTTATTGCAATCCAGGCCAACAAATAAAAATAACAATAACAACAAACAATAAAAAATAGGACATACAGATGTGTAGGGGCGGTCTTATCACTAAGTCTTCTGTTGCAGATAAACGAACTTAGGTTTAAAAAAATAAAAAAACTTTTTATATAATTTTATGCGTTTACCTACGTTAAAAATATTTCATTCAATCATTTCGCTTCGTAGCAAAAGCATCGTCAGGGGATAGATTTTACAACAAATCGCAAATCGAGTTAGCGATTTTTGCAATTTTTGGTCAGATTGTGGTAGTGAATCTGTGCAGTGATAATGTATCTTGGTGTTGGTTTGTAGTGCATGGGTTTGACGAATCCTGCATGCTTAAGGTATGAACACGAATAGTACTTTTTAACCCTTTACTTTTAGCTATACATATTTATCTTATCGTGGTTTATAACGAAATAATTCATTGTCATAAACTCCTCAAAATAACACCTAATTCTATAAACTAATATATACTTATAAATATATATACTACGTAATTATTCCTAATAGTAGATATGTAAGGGTGACTCTTTAAAAAAAGGTATACCATTTTTAATAACCATAGACACGCCAACGCAATGCGAATTTTTTAATTTTCCACAACCTGTAGCTACCCGACAAAGTCGAATCCTGAAAGGGCTTCAGCAATTTTGCACTATTCATATACTGCTACATCTGCTACAGAAGACGTACAAGAATATATAGCCACTTTACGCGGCCATTGTCGAATGTTAGGAAGGAATTGAGTTTAAATTTGAAAATTGATTTCAATCTTTATATTATAAATCCGTCATAAATTCTGTCTGTCGGTTACGCGTTCACATTTCAAGTTCACGTACGAACTCGTGAGAACTCCACTAGATTAAACTATTCTTGTGGAATTAACTTTTGTTATTATATTATTATTATTCCTTTTAGTAAGTGAGGCTAACATCCAGTTACGATCTCGTCTGATGAAAAGCAAATTACACAGATCAAAGCGTACCGCGGCTGTCAATGTAGTGATTATTCAATTTATGATATTAAATAAATAAATAAATTTATAGGACACTTACACATTACACTTACAATTGAACCCGCGACGCGCGTAGGTGAAGGTAGTGTCACTACCCACTGCTCCAACGGGCCAGTCAAGTCAGTCAATATTATTATTGCTAAAAGCATTATAAAAAAAATTACACATAGGGCCCTCTTTTGCAATATATATTTTTTTAATATTTGCGCTTTTACCTTCCGTAAGGGAAAAATTATTACGCTTTTAACCACAAATAACCTAATTTCCCTTTATAAATAGATTCTTATACCCATCTTAATTTTTGCAATGCACCGTGTGAATTACGCAGGCACAGCTAGTTATTAAATACAAATGTGTAAACTGTAGTTTAAAAAAATCGATGTTATACTAAAATGTATAGGGCACTTTTATAAACTTACTTAGATACACGCTTAGATAAACGCAGAACATAATCCAAAAATCAAGAACAAAATACGTCTTTCAATTCTAATATTTACTCTCTTAATATTGGTTTCTCACAGATCAAAATCAAAAACATAATACTAAATTCCAAATGAAAAGTAAAATTGTAAAAAATTTAATTTCGATATTCGTAACAACATAAGAATCAATTTTCCTCTAAATTTATTTTTTAGTCAAATAATTTCGCTTGAGACATTATATGGGTTTGTAATTACTAAGGTTCACTTGAAACTTTTAATCTCAATTTGGGCAATTTATTTCCGTTTTAAAGTATGTTAAACTTAGACGAAGTCTTAATACATTGCCTTCAGTAATAAATAATTTAATTAATATTCTTCAAATAAGGCGTCAATGTAGAGGACGCAATGAAAATAGCCGTAAAACATAAAAAGGAGTTTCATCAGTACAAGATTAGGAGTTATTTTAAAATTAAAGGGAAAATTTCGGATTTGTGAACTTGTGATTGAATAAAACGCATTTCACCATTTTGTATACTAGATTTTCCCCTTCGCTTTATATGCGTGAAATCAAGATTGAGAGAAGCTAGTGTCACTCTTCCTTCTTTCAAATATCCCCTTTTAAAGAAAAATATCGTTCTGGGCGTGTCAAAGGAATATGCAAACACATGTGAATGTGCTTATTATTATCATTTTAAAATTTAATACATTGAATTTACGAGTACATACAAATTATAAACAAAGTACTCTGTGCGTCTGACCGCTTGTCTGAGAAACGTTATATCGGAGACTATTGCAATACTGGATCACGGTTTACTACCTACTTGTAGTGGAAAAAAAGTACGCGACTTCTGCCTAAAAACACGGAAATCATGACAATATTTACCGGTCACAGAGAGGTTATCACTATAAAACAGGTCGCTTGAATTATTCATCTAAATACTAAACATGAATTTTAGTAGTTACATCATCGAATGTAGATGGCGCTGTGTCCATATTTTTCACGCTATCGTTTGTCGTTTCTGTGGAGATGATATAGTACCGAGTCCCGTACTGAATCTAACACAAAACAACACAAACAAATTTTTTAATTTGCCGTTTTAGAGCGATCTAAAAGGCAATATTATATTAAACAGGAGTTCTTTTGAGAATCCATATCCATAATAAGGTTATAAATGCGAAAGTCTGGTCTGTTTATTACGTTTTTACGGTCAAATATTGATGAACTTTTTTCTTGTGCTTCATTTACCATTTTGAACATATAGGATAAAAATCTTATTTTTCCTTTGGAAACGGAAAATATATTTCAGAGTATTTTATTATTAAGCTACTCTGGTGAAACTTATATTAATAAAACTCAGTACTATTAATATCAGATGCGCTGTTTGTGAAATTGGATTAAAATGTGTAGTTTGGCTAAATTGGTTTCATTCAACAATATAAATCTAATAATAAAAAACCAAAAATGAGTAAAAAAGAAAAAGGGATACCTAAAAAATCGATTAAAAAAAAACGATTTTTGATGAAAAAATAATCGATTATTAAAAATGATTATTTTAAAAATCGATTATTTTTTCACATCGCTACTCATACAAGAAAAAATTAAGACTCAACAAAAATCTTACAACATTGAATTGTGAATAGTGTGATTAAAAATAAGTCTTCCTTATTATTTTCGTTTAATATCTACTATTAAACATTAAAATCTCCCCCCTAGAGGAATATTAACCAAAGTATCAACATATTATAAAAAGACGTTTTAATGATCAATTCTTAATATTCTTTACTGATTGCTTTAATCCAATATGCTTTAATATTACAAATATTTCTCCATAAGTACAGGTTTCGTCACAATTTCATCCTTAATCGTAAAACGCGTAATATTGTAAATGTTTGTAATATTAGAGCCAGGAAATTAAGTAATGACCCGCCTAATTCAAGGCATAACATATTACCTGTTCAAAGCCGGCGTAGGTCGCTAGTATAAAAATAAAGCATAACATTGTTTATTAATTGATTACAATTTTCATAAACTGTAGACGTGCATCAAATCAATAATTGAACTCACGTTTCCGGGTTACTAATAATAAAGCGCTGATATAAACTGAGTGAATTTATAACTGAGAAGTCGCGTAAATCTAAAGGTGACCAATGAACACTGTGATATACCGGGCTATCTCTGCTTTGTTGTTAACTTTTTGCTGTTTATTTCTTTCTAGAAATAACGTTGAGCTGCAGTGTATTATGTAAGATTGACTTGTAATACTCACGTGCAAGCGTGATTAAAGAAAAATTTAGCTAGTGTGCGAGTCTACTTCTAACAAAACCACGAATATCATTGTCCCTACTGAGGACTGAGGACATAAAAAAAAACTCTGGAATCATCAAAAATAAAGACGTCTTAGAGGCCTTTATTTATTCATTTATTTATTTCTTTTTATACATATCATATCATAAATTATCATAAATTGTTATGGTACCATGGAATCAGAATTAATTATAACTATTCTTAACTAAATGTTAACTGAGCGTCCACGATCATTATAATATTGTAAATCACATAACGGGTTCCCACGACACTGGCTTCCTAATGTGGGTCCCAATGGATAAACACATAAAATTGTAAATCTTTTTGAATTGAATAAAATATATATATATTTTTTATATATTTAGAAATGAGAAAAAAAAACCAGATGTACAAGGCGGACTTATCCCTAAAAGGGATCTCTTCCAGTCAACCTTTGAGTAGATAATAGAAGGAAAACGACAAGAATTGAAGAAGAAAGAGAACTCTCTCTTTTTCTTCTTCAATCATTCTCTCAATCTTCTTCATCATTCTTCAAAAGCCTTTAATGCGAGCTTGACTCACAAAGTACAGTTTTTTCGCAAGTGGTGACAGGGTCCTACTTTTCTGGTCGGTCCTGTCTTCGCGTCACGCTCTTGACGGCCTAATGACTAATCCCGGTCATACCAACCCTCCACTATATGTTGCTCTAATCCATGGTACGTCTACGTTACATAATCACCTTTAGGATGACGTTCTTCAACTATAGTAGAACTTCTAACTTAACTTGCCTTATTCTCTTCATTAGGCACCCTTGACGGCGCTTCTGCACTCGTCCGTCTAACAGAGTGACACTGTGAAAGCCGTTATGGCTAACAGTATATAGTCGATTTAAGTCGATGTAGAAAAAACTTCGTATGTGATATAATTCACTCACAGAAATCAAAATTAACATTACACTGATTAAAGTGACTGAACACTAATAATTGATAGGTCTGCTGGCAACTGTTTCAAATATACCTACATCTATTATTTCTTAAAAATTCAAATTATAAAGTTCCAGTTCCGATGTCCCTGGCATAAAACGGCATAATATCAATTTTGATTGGTCACCCTAATGCTAGATAATTAATCAATAAACGTTGAACAGGTTATGTATACTACAGATAATATAATATTATTTAATGGAAATAAAACGATTGGTTCAATAATATCACAGCGATGTTTATATCGGACGAAGCATGCATCTACTCGTGGATGATCTTTCAATTTTAATGTGGGGAGATTAAATGATCCGAACACCACTACACTCACAATCTCCGCCGCTTTGTTTGTCTGTTTGTGTCAAACATATTATCTTACAGTTTTCTCCAATAAGCAGAGCTATTCATAAGGAAGGTTTGTTTATCTTTAATCTTTAAATGAGCTAATCTGAATTTCTGAAACGGCTCCAACCACTATCATGAAACTTGTATTTATGTAAGGGCTTTGCGGGGCGATAAATTAATCTAGCTAAGTTTAATTAAATTAAATGTTTTATCTCTGTTTCAGGCGCTGAAAAACTGTTACAATATTATTAGGAAACAAACGTTAATTACGCTCAGTTGGGAACGGCCGGACTTAGGTGAAAATACCCGGATCATCTCCAGATATCACTAGCTCTTTTTTCCTTTTTTTCCATATTGCATCTTTTTTTTTAACCTTTTCAAAACATATCGAGCTTTACTGTGTAGATCGATGCGCCAGACGAAAAATAGGCGATTATAAGTTAGCTCAAACAAACAGAGCTTTCGCGCTTTTCCCTTCCTGAATCTATCTTCTCGGATGCTAAGATTTGCAAAAACACTGGCTATATAGGCATCGCCAAGCGTGGTCCACCTTAGGCTGCATCTTTCCATCAGGCGAGATCCTAGCCTTATCGTACTAAAAAAAAATAACTCTGTGCTAGCTCAGATGATATATAGATCAATGCGTTTTCATTTTACATAAAGGTTGTAGCGTATTAAATACTTTCGGTTGGAAATTGAATATCTTGCACGTCGCCTTGACCACAAAAAAAATGTTCTATACGATCCAAGTGGTTTTATTTCATTAAACGTCCATAGACCGACTTATATACAGTAATAAGAATATTTTCATGGATAAAATTGACCTAACTTCAATACTGCTCTGTATAATAAAAAAAAGTTATCTATACTAATATTATAAAGAGGGAAAATTTGTATGTAGTAATGTTTTCACACAAAACTACTGGACCGATTTTAAAAGTTCTTTCATCACTGGAAAGCTGCATCTTTACTGAGCAAGATAAGCTATATTACATTAAAAAATAGGGATCCGTATTAAAAATGTAATAAAGTGTAAAATATAAAAATTACATGGATGAAACCGCGGGATATTACTAGTATTATCTATCTAAGCAACATCACGTGACTGGTGACACACAACTCGTGGGGTCAGTAAAGTTACAACAAGCATATACCGTGTATAAACAAGATAAATATTAATCTGATCTAGAATCTGGGCATCTAACAATCATATGAGTCTAATTTCAAAACGAGACAAAATTTGGATTGGTTGCCTTCTTTGTTACTAGAAAGCATTTTACATTACATTTGGAAAACCTACTTCCGTTTTTAGAATTAACAACTTAAGACACAACAAATGATATTTGACTACTTCCTATTCCATCCTACATAATTATTTGTGTATACAAGTGTACGATGTGCGTTACTCATTTTTATAAGCGGTGTTTAGTAATGCATAATATCTAGTATTTCTGTAATAGTCTTACTTTGACCATTTAGTTTGACCTAAGACGCTGTTGTTGTGATCAAATTGACCAATCCAAATTTTATGCTTCTGTAGCAAATTTTCGATCTTTTTGATTCCATTAAAGATTTTTGTGGCAAATGTATTCTGATTTACGAAGCACGACAAGCTTGATTTATATTCGGTACCTACCATAATTTCGCACTTACACGTTTCATATGGGATAAATATGCAGCCGGTGCACGCCCCTGAACTTGGCCGAGATTTACGACCATAAATCACGACCGCAACAAACATCGATGGCTATTTATATTACACATTAATATTTTCTCAACATAAAGTGGTAATGTATGACGCGCAAATCCATCAACACGACGTCGACACGTGTCATACAAACTCCTACACGTGGCAAAGCTTGTAAACATAATATTACGCAATCGCATGAACACACAACGATGCTGAATGTAATCTATTAAAGTGGAAACATAAAACGCGGGGTTAACAACATGCGTGTATCCAAATGTAAGTTTGTGAGGTTGAAAATCTCAAAAAATCAGACTGATTCAGATTTTGATTATTCAGCTTGAAAGATGACTAAATTTGCTACAGGTATATATATAGTTTTGTTCATTTTTTTGATTAAGTAATAATAAAGTGCTTAGCTTATTCATTTCTCTTCACAGCACAGATGCAAAATATTCTCCTGACATTTACCTTTCCCACTGTTTATACTGGTATCCTTAAAGCAAGAGTGTACACACATTAACTGGGCACACGCCACATATTTGAATATTCTAGCATTATCGTTTTCATTTAAATTAAACTCTCGCCTATCACATCACAACAAAAAATTCACAATCGCTATCAAGGCGATAACAGCTGCAATATTTTGATTTGATTTGACGTCATTTCAGAAAATCTATATAATCTAATCGCCAATGTAACTTGATCAACGCAGTGTGCAAAGCCAAACTTGATATACCGATATACCTAGTAATTTGTATCTAACTACAGTATTGTAACACGAGTATATAATGGCAAAACGAGGAATTAACCCGCAGTACTTACTTATAGGTAAACGAATGTACTTTTAGTGTCCAATATAGTGACTCATAAGAAAGGTTTAGGCGTATAATTAGTTAAAGTATTGTGTAATTTGGTTAATATATGAAATAAACTTTCATACAATTATGTATAAAATTTCGGGAAAGTTGTCGCCTGGGGGCTTTCATAACTAATCCCTATGAGATATAACAAAACGATGTATGGTGTAAGTATTCATCTTTTACGCCGTGTTATCCGACTGAATAGAATAGTACCACCCTCATTTCTTACCGAGGTGTCGTAAAAGGCGACTAAGGTAAGACGACCCGCCGTGTGCTATCCGGGTGAGTAGAATAGACCAACCTCATTTCTTACCGAGGTGTCGTAAAAGGCGACTAAGGTAAGTTGACCCACCGTGTGGTATCCGGTTTAGTAAAATAGACCACCCTTTTTCTTACCGAGGTGTCGTAAAATACGACTGAGGTAAGTTGACGTCAGGCAGGCGGCCGGTCGTAAAAACGCAGCCAAATCATTTGACTATTATTATTCAACTAGTAGTCATTATTATTCAATTTAGGTAACACGAAAAATAGAAAACCGCAGCGTTTTATCACTCATTAGTCAGACGGAAAATCTAAAAAAAAATCGCATTGAATCGTGGGATCCACGCAGCGAATCAAGATCATGTAGCGTGAAAATCCCTTGTATGTTGTTTAAAAAGAAGATTTTATTTATAAGAATCTGCGTACAAATCAATTAAGGCTGAAACTATGTGCTGATGTGCCCTGTACATAAGTTAACTACATTCTCGTATAGAGGCCAAATCAATTTAAATATCTGGATCATTCAGCCCGAACGCACTTCAAATAACAACTCGAATATTGACTAATAGCTTTGGATTCGTGCGGTCAACGCCGATGATAAAATTGATAATAGACTGCGAGACCTATAATGGAAATATACCCAAAGAAGATAAAGGGCCTTTTAAGTTTCAACAGGCATTCTATTTCATTTTATATGTTGTGAATAAATTGAGTGTTTTATTGAATGACACTTTTATTTTATGTTCCATTTTTCAAAAGACTCCGAATTGTTGACTCATTATTTTTAATAACACCCGGTTAATTGCATCTTCAGGTGACAAGAGGTCTGGCACCTTTTTCGCACAAAGAATCAGCTTAGCGATTCAGCGCGGAAACGCTGCCAGTATTCTTGCGACCATTCCACGTGAGCATGATTTGTAAAGTCCTAGCGAGTAAGTAATTTAAGATAGATATAAGTTGTACATACATTTTTAACAACTAAATAATAAATAAAGATATTTTATATGTTACATTTACATTAACATAAATTAACACAAAACTTTTAACTTATACAAGTTATTACTATTTATAATTTATTTTGTAGTATATATAGATATTTGTCTGGTTTTGTATACTAACATTATCGTGTCGTTGTCAATAGCTATTTCATAACTTACTTTAAAGTACATACTATATAGTATAGCACAATGCAACGATAATACTGTTAACCGTATAATTGTATGTTGGCTTTGACTTCATTTCTCGTAGAACGTCAAAGAATTCAAGGGCTTCAAGGCACCTACTTTAAAACAAGTTAATATTTTGTTTAAACGTTTTACACTATTACGAGTTGTGCGATGTAAATCCCCATCGCTTTACTGGCTGTTACAGCAGGTGCCCTCACTTGAAAAAACCCCACGATATAGATCCATAGGTATATAATATATATTAAAAGGAAAAGGTGCTTTTAATCTATATATTTAGGTAAAATTACTTTAAAAAAATGGTGACAAAACTATAACAAAAAACAACTATCTTATAGGAGAAACAGCAGCAATTTTATTATGCATTACAAGAAAATTGACGATTCGAAAAAAGTATTAACCACAGTTTATATAATAATATCAGCCTGTCTCGCATATTCCGACATATACCCTGAGTTAGACATACCATTAATTAACCACAAAAATCTAAAAAACAACCGTTTTTGACCTTCTAGGTGTATATGTCCTTTTAACAAAAGTACCTGGGTGATCGAGCTTTGCTTGGTAATATTTTACAAGTCCTTTGCTTTCAATTCTTCATTTTAAATTTTTTTTTAATGCCCAATATTTTTTTTAAATAAAACCTAGCTAGATCGATTTGATTTGATTCGATTGTTTTCTCCCAAAACCCCTACATGCTGATTTTTAGGTAAATCGTTGGAGCCGTTTCCGAGATTCAGAAAAAATATTTATATATACTCGTACATATATATATATACATATATATATATATATATTTATATATATATATATATATATATATATATATATATATATATATATATATATATGAATGTATATATATATATATATATATATATATATATATATATACATTCAAGATTAACTTATTTAAATATTACAGATACGCCCACGCAAAGTCGCGGTAAGTTCTAATGTAGCATCGTTGAAAAACCAATCGAATGGAAAAAGTATAAAATCGATTACCGACCGGTGAGGGTAGCTCGCAACAATGTCCGACATATCTCTGATTACCAGAGTATCCTGTTAGCTGTAACGTAGCACTAATTGGCACTCGTTTTCTGCTCGAAAGCATTTAAATCCAACACAATAGTTTTATTACTATACCTTTCATTACACTACTCTATTTAATATGTTAGCGTTAATCGCTAGCAAAACAACTAAATCAATTTTTTTATGTAAATCGAACGTTGTTATTTATTTATTTATATATCACCAATAAAATACACACTTCACATTACTCTTATACATTGAACAACTTAAAATAAGTAGTATTTTATTAAAAGTAATAACAACTTTCAAACTAAGTTACGACAACTGAGAGATATAATTTAACTATAGTAATTTTATATAATCGTAAAGTTAAAAAAAAGAAAGAATTAATAAAAAAGAAAATTATACAACCTGTAAAAAAACTGATCTGAATTTGAGATCAGCACTTATCACTGATAGCCTGAAGTAAAGTAGCAGCAATTTAGCAGCAATTTAATAAAGCAGAAATTTACATGGTTGATATGTAATTTGTACACAAATTGTTAAATGTGACACTATTAAATCCTACGTAACAAAACACAGAACAAAGTATACTATTAATGAAATTATAATGTGTGCCTTCAATCAAACAAATCAAATTAAAATATTATAATAAGCTGTATCCAAGACTACTATGAGTTAGACTATGTTTCCTATTGACAAAAATATTTTTAGCCTACATGTAAGCTCGGTACAGCTTTCATTATTGACCAAATCTCTTTACTATTGATCCCGCGATTTAGCGATAACAATGCAACCGACGCACAGTTCGACGGGAAGACAGATAGACAGACTTTCCATATAAAATATTAGTAGATTACATGAATAAGATAAGTCATTTGAAGCTCATGATGACGATAATATGCTTTTTTACACGTGACAAACTGATGCGGATCACGGGTATAAAGTACATCATCATGTTCCTGCCCTTATCCCACTCTAAGTGGGGCCGGCACAACATGTTATAAACATGTCACATGATTTGGCTACGTATATTACGACCGCCCGTCTGCCAGACATCAACTTACCTCAGTCGTATTTTACGACACCTCGGTACGAAAGAGGATGGTCTATTCTAATTAACCGGATACCGATGGCAGATAACGGTGGGTCAACTTACTTTAGTCGCCTTTTACGACACCTCGGTAAGATATAAGGGTGGTGCTATTCTATTTAGCAGGATACCACACGGTCACTGGTATAAAATACATGATTGTTTAATGTAAGTTTATATTATATAAACGTTAAGTTCAATCAAAACAGGGATTAGTGTATGAGATCGAAAACCACAACTTGATCTACTCAAGACCAATATCTTACGGCTGTTTGGTTTGTTTGTTAATGTTCTATATATAATAGTTAAACGGATATTTTTATTTAACGACTAGTGGTACCCGCGAATTCATTCGCATCTACATTACCATAAATACCTTTAATCTGTACTTAAACTTTGGCAATGAAAAAGACAAATGAAAAATTGCATGATAATATTGAGGTGGATATGATAAGACTTCATAAAAGACGAAACGAGTAAACTAAAAGTTCCACCCATTAGAAAAGATTATATATTATATATATATATATATATATATATATATATATATATATATATATATATATATATATATATATATATATATATATATATATATATATATATATATATATATATATATATATATATATATATATATATATATATTTAGCATACTAACTAAAAGGTTTTATGTAAAAAAAATCGTTTTATCCCTGTTTTTGAACATTAAAAAATACTCAAATTTATATTAATTTTTACCATAAACTGTCAAGTCGGCGTAGTTTATTCGGGGAATGGGCAGTCTCGAGAAATGTAAATACCTTGGATCGATCCCCAACTACCTAATCATCTTTTTCTTTTTTTAAGATTATTTTTATAAAAATTACCGATCAAGGCTCGGTCACCAAGATATTGGATATAAAAGGAGAAGTGCCAGAGTTAACGAATGAAAGGAAAGAATGGAAGAGATAAACATGTGCCGACCTCGCTTAGAATGGAATAAGGGCAGGAGAACGATGACCTGTAATCTGTCCAGCTACTATTGGTCCAGCAAACAAAGAAACTTTTTCATTTATAATATTAGTATGTATTTTATGATTCACTAGGTAACAGTTCTGGCTTCGCAGGATTTGGGCGACAATAGGCGCAGCTAGTTTGTCTTATCAGGTGTAGTGACAAAGTACAAAGTATTAGCAAGAATATATTTTCGCGCGCGTTTTAATTTCTCGTAAGATCTCATCTTCCTGCCCTTATCCCACTCTGTCGGCACAACAAGTTACAAACATGTTGTCACATGATTTGGCTACCTATTCTACAACCGGCCGCCTGCCTGTCTTAACCGGATACCACACGGTGGGTCACCTTACCTTAGTCGCCTTTTACGGCACCTCGATAAGAAATGAGGACGGTCTACGCTACTCAGCCGGATACCACACGGCGGGTCGACTTACCTTAGTCGTCTTTTACGACACCTCGATAAGAAATGAGGGTGGTACTATTATATTCAGCCGGATACCACACGGAGTTTAATTTCTCTTAAGATATGCATTCAAAATGTATAGAGTATAGCATCGTAATATTAAGCATGAAATAATTCAAATAAGTAACGTTATATTAATTAATTAGAATGCAAATATACTTTAACGGTTTAAAAGTTTCAACTTTGCATTAACATTTAAGACATCAATTAAATTATGTAATGTATGATTATATTAAGCTTGAAATGCCACCGGTGAATAAGGAACTTCAGTTTTAATTGATTAATAGTATAAATAGCTGGCTAATATAACGTATTGTACGTAAGCATTTTCTAATAAGTTCAAACTTTTCGTAAAATATAAGACAAGTACCAATTTTTCTGTGGACATAAAACGAGGTAATAATCTCACCACCGAATATTTGTTACATCTAAAATAGAATAGACGTATCTTTCGCAGAAAGCTGCCAGGCAGTTTGAGTTTTTCCGCAATTATCGTTATGCTTCAGGCAATTTTGCACAAAACCTTAACAGAACAAAGCCTTCAGCAATTTTGAATTAATCGCTAACAATATACATACATGATTGGATACTTTGTTTTCATATTTAGTGATAATGATATGATATGACAAGTGTGTACGAAATCCGTGTGGTATCCGGTTGTGTAGAATAGAGCACCCTTATTTCTTACCGAGGTGTCGTAAAATATCTAGTCAAATCATGAACAACATTTTTTATAATATGTTGTGCGGACCTTACTTACGCCGTGTGGTATCCGGCTGAATAGAATAGTACCACCGTTATTTCTTACCGAGGTGTTGTAAAAGCCGACTAAGGTAAGTCGACCCGCCGTGTGGTATCCGGCTGAGTAGAATAGACCACCCTCTGTCTTACCGAGGTGTCGTAAAATAAGACTAAGGTAAGTTTACGTCAGGCAGGCGGCCGGTCGTAAAAACGTAGCCAAATCATGAAACAGCATATTTATAACATGTTGTGCCGACCCCACTTAGAGTGGGATAAGGGCAGAAGGATGTGCGGACCTTACTTAAAGTGGGATTAGGATAGGAGAATGATGATGATGATTATGAAAAGGATATAACAAATTTTTCGACACAATGCTGTACCATTGTATATATAGCAAAAGGCTGTCGGACGAAATATGCAAGTGATGGGCAGAATATCCGTTTCCAATAGTATCTCATTAAACTGTCAATATCATACGCACCCCCTGCAGACTCGAGCCACTTATATATATATCTACACTAGTTGCGCCTCGCAGTTTGTCAGCATTGCGAATGTAAAATATAGCTTTTTAGAAGCATGTTACAAACAAACCCAGTCTCTCTCTTTTTGGAGAGGAAAGTTGGAGCTTAGACCCACCATGCTTTTCAATTCGATTGGTAAGATACATATTTAACACCACACTGACACACAAAAAACACAAGAGAAGAACAGTCATCAAAAAAGCAACGAAGTAGACAAAATAAAAACACGCGTCATAATACAAAAAGACCGCTCCTTTTGGGTAGATGAATTTCTTTTATCCTATGGGTAATGGGACGAGATATTTATTAAAAACCGTAGCTTAAACGTCCAGTAAAAAAAAAACATAGGGAATATCGAATTTTATAATCTTCGGTTAATTGCTTTATCAGGTAACAAGAGGGATAGCTAATTTTACGCACAAAGAATGAGCTTAGAGATTGCGCTGCCAGCATTCTTGGGATGTGTTCTATGATTTGTATAGCAATAGAGCATGTAACTAACTAACTTATGATAGAAATAGTCTTAATATTTTCGTTAAAAATAAATTGTGCATATTTAAATTTAGATAAAATATAATACAATATATTATTCCAGATTTAAATTTCGTTTACTCTATGGTAAACACGAAACAGTTTGTCATTTTTGCCCCGAGATAAAATATTGACGCGTCGAATAAAGGAATTAGTGTCCCATAATACAGTTAACATCATCTTCCTGACCTTATCCCACTCTAAGTGGGGTTGGCACAACATGTTATAAACATGTTGTCACGTGATTTGACTGGGTTTTTACGACCAGACGCCTGCCTGACTTCAACTTACCTCTGTCGTATTTTACGACACCTCGGTAAGAAATAAGGTTGGTCTATTCTACTCAACCGGATAACACACAGTGAGTCAACTTATCTTAGTCGCCTTTGCCGACACCTCGGTAAGAAATGAGGTTGGTCTATTCTACTCAGCCGGATACCGCACGGTGTATCAACTAACCTTAGTCGCCTTTTACGACACATCGGTAATAAATGAGGGTGGTGCTATTCTATTCAGCCGGATACCACACAGCGTTCCCATAATACAGTTAACATAAAATTTAATATTTAGATTTAAATTTAATAGTATGCAATATGGTAACTTACGTAATGACCTTTATAAGCAATAAATATGTTTAGCAAAAATAATAAAACTGCATAACACCAAGGTTAGGGACAAACAAGTCTCAATATTCCAACAACTTGTTACGTAAAACTTGAAATACCTGTATTTGTTATAACAAACAGATATATAAAAATACTTTTTATTGTCACAAGTCTGCACTATTTAGAGACAAGCCGCATACCCCCGTTTCACTCGCAAATGTTATATAAACAATAAGATACTTAAATTAAAGTAAGTAGCGGCCTGTTACTATTCCACTGCTGAGAATAGGCCTCTTCTCTCCGTTTTTTTGGAGAGAAGGATTGGAGATAAGACATACCACGCTGTTCCAATGCGGATTGTTAGGTTACACATAATTCCAGAATTCTCTAGAGATATGCAGGTGTCCTCACTTAGTTTTCCTTCACCGAAAAGCGTGTGATAAAATGCAATTATTATATGAATTAGACACAAGTTTTAACAGAAAAACTCATTGGTGTCTGCCCGGGTTTGAACCAGTGAGTAAAGGTATTTATTTGACTAATAATAATAATGATACACGAAAATCGAGTTTCTAAATTAACTCGAGGTTTATAGATTGTCCGGAATAAAAATTGCTTATATATATTTTATAGACTAAACCTATTTAGACTTGCTCTTAAACAAAATTTCGAACAAAAATGTAATTTAAGAAATGGATGTTTGATTTAACTTTGAGTTTTATGTAAATAAAAGCTGATTCGAAATTATTTATCAACTATGATTTTTTTAATACAACTAAGATGGTGAGTGTATAGACGCCGTTATAAGTTATACAACGAAAATTTTCCAGTGCTGGCCTAATTTCCGTCCCTTTCACCCATAGACAACCCAAACAATCTATATTTGGAATTATTGTCAATAAACTAAATTAATATCAAATCAAATTCCACGTTTCTATAATTTAGTCCTTTGTAATTTAATTTGTTGATTCGACCTGTAGCAGACTCTATTAAATTAAGAACCAATTGATAACCTACATTTTGATATTTCATTGGTTTCGTTAACTGTTATCACGTGGTGGTGAAATGTGACATTGGTTTATTCAATAGACGGATAATTATAAACTGCTTAGTTACCAACACAGCGGATCGCAAAAATAGGAGTACGTAAAGGAAATATGAAATCAAATTAATTTTAATTGAAATATGTTTTGATAAGCACTTTTGAAGCGTCAACGATCAAATGTATTAATGGAGTTACCACTGGTTCGGATTATTGCTCTTACCGAAAAGAAACAGTAATAAAGTACTCGTTGTTTTCTATTTTTATACATCTTTCATTTACAAAATTAAGCTGCAGTCTTGTACGAAGGTGGAAAGATTTTGAAGACCAAGTAATTTTTACCATTAATATCATCAATCTTTGCTAATATTATAAATGCGAAAGTCTGTCTGTCTGTGACGTTGTCACGGCAAAACCACTGAAACAATATTTAAGAAATTTGGCACGATTTATGCTTATACACCGAGGTAATTAACAGACTTAAAAATCTTGTTAATTCAACAATTCTCGGTCGAACCTCCATGGCGACTTCAATTAACCAATGTTTTTACTAATTATGGTTATTACAAACATTATAAAACATTAAAAAACCTTCCTTTTAAATTCATTGTCTAATGGCGAAAACTGCGCGAGAATTTATTGATTAGTTTCCGAATTTATCGCGAACATACAGCCAGACAGATGCGACGGGGGAGTTTGTATTATAATACTTCAGAATAAAAGCTACGATTAAGGCTTTTTAAAGATTTTAGAAGAATAAGGCAAGACAAAATCAAAATAGATGATGTGTTTGTTTCGTATGCAAATTGATGTGTTTTTTTCATGTGCGGAGATATCAATAAAGGAAATATTTAAAAGAATGCAATTCTTTTATTTATATCACTATCCTTCTACTCATTTTGCCTGCCTTGTTGTGAGAGACAAAATAAATGGTACAGGTTTTGTATTTTACTATAGCCAAGGTCATATATCTGCGCATTATAATATGGTTGCTATATTATGACTCACATATATATCGTATCAGTTAATTAATTCCAAGTTAGATGTAGATTATTTACGATATAAATAATATATTATAATATAATAGTAAGAATGAAACAACGTTCGCAAGATGTAGATATTATATAACAACTCGATCTCGTATAGCCACTGAATTCAGCGGCTTATCTAGATTTTTTCTCCGTCTTTTGTACTGTCTAAGAAGATTTTGCAGAAGATCAACATACGTTTCACAGTGTGGCTTCGTCATTTCAACACCTTGAGATCCAAAACTCCAAGATTTCTTCGTACTATGATACGCCCATAGAATATTTTACAATAAGGGATGGGGAAGCCTTTGCCCAGCAGCGGGAAAGACCACATAAAGAAGACCACAGCCGGACACAAAACTCTTGTTAGTGTGTCAGTAATCCAATATACTTTGAGCTAATTACCATAGCTTTTGGAAAGCGAATTTGTCTCTTTCGAATACATGCTTTGCGACTACCTATTATTAGGATTTTTATGATTTTTTTACTTATTTTTTATACAATTTTCTACGACTACCGCAAGAAAACTGGTATACGCAAAAATGTCACGTGCCAGTAAGGTTTCGGATATCGCACTCTTTCGCCTGATACAGTTTAGATAAATAGGTACCTGATATGCCCGAACCGCGTCATGACTCGTGGCCGTAACGACCTCCCTTTGTTGTTTTACCTGAAAGTTAAATACGGCTCAAAATTTTCTATCATTAACAACTCTCAAAAGAGTTGGTGTGGCGAGCTTGCATTGTATATAGTGGTTCGCAGGCTTCTAAGTGCACAAACGCCTTTATCAAGGTTGTAGCGAATCTTGGTCATTGTGAAAACTCACAGATTTCCAGCTTCAGAATATTCCTAGGTCAAAAGCTTGACCGCGCATTACCGCGGATCAGGATATAGACTAACGGGTTATCTCATTAAAAATACGAAATTTTGGAAGGACTTTTTAAAAATTACGCAATTTTAACATTCCATACTTATGCCTTATACCTTTTATCTCATCATGTACCTATCTAAAATTTAAGAACCACTAAAAATAAAACAAATTATAAAAGACGAAATGGACTTCGGGTTTACATAAAACAATTTTATGTGCGGGAAATTGAATTGGTCTGAATATATTAAAATAAATGTTTGTCTTCGCAAGCTCCTAAACAGAATTTTCAGACAATCTTTAGAATGACCTAGTGGACGATCTTGTGAAGTTTGGTGGAAGTCGGAGTATTTTTTTTAAATGGTTTTAATTCCCCTCGAAACATAACTCAACAGAGTTCTATTTCATTAAAACCAGACTGAGTCAAAGCAACACGTGGCCGGATAGCTAGTATGATATAAATCTTGTATGTTTTATATGTAAAAAATAAGATAAATGAAGATAATTCGTAAAGTTAAACGTGTACTCGCTAAAAAGAGATCATTGCTCTATTGAAGTCATCGAATGAAGACCTCCAGAAAATAACACAATCCTATTACAGTGACAAAAGAATAAATTTGGCTTTCATACATTTTAATGGCAATAAGGAGTCAAAAGTCTAATTTAAATTTCAATGCAGACCCGAAATATATCGGGTGTTCTGAAACGAATAAATGAAAACCAATATACACGAGTCAATATTTTCATCTTATGACGAAGTTAAGTTTTTGAATCAACTGTAACCAAATCCACTGCGAAAATAACATCATTATTTTTGTTAAGTACAGAAAATAAAATTTATTAAGCCTTAAATTAAATAACATTAAACATTCATTGGATACATCTGACCTGTAAATATCAAACACGAAATTGTTTTTTGCCTTGACAAATAAAATTTTGAGGTAAGAAGAAACAACAAGATGTCCGTTATATACTTCAAATTTAGATATTTTCGATCACTCCAAAAAATGATGAAATTATGTTGAACAATATATTTTTTACGTCATTCAACTGCCATTATCCCACTTTAAGTGGGGTCGGCACAATATGAATTGGCTACGTATTTTACGACCGGCCACCTGCCTGACGTCAACCTATCTTAGTCGCCTTTTACGACACCTCGGTAAGTCGCCTCAGCTTATTAAAGACATGATGAAATTTAATCCTAACGTGAAAAAGAGAGAGGAAAAAACGCTACACTTACTACTAATTTAAATAGAAAATATATAGACTGTAAAGCTTATAAAAAGGCAACATTATTATTGAAGTTTAAAGTGCAGTTTGGTAATTTTAAGAACATTGGTCCATTACGAGTAAATACTATTGGATTTTGTATAGTCCACAAAATCTTCCAAAGTGTGGACACTTTAACTTAAACGTTTATATATTCAAATATTTTCTTCGTTTTCAAAATCAGAAATTCGAAAATCATACCTAATGCATGAATCTGTTTCCATTGTATGAATTAGGTTACATAATTCACGTGTTCTAGACCCATCTATCACGTGTCTCTATACGGTTATGTATGACTTAACGAGCTAAATAGTGATGTCTACGCATATAGGAAAATGTAGTCGCGGAACTGTTGCTATACAGAAATAAAACTACAATTAAATTATTTATCATTTAGAAAATAATTTTTCACAACATAATTTTCGTTCTGGCAAATTGAGCAATCGTCACTGAGCCTCGAGGAAGACCACCGGTCCATATTGATAACTACGAACTATAAGGACGACCCTGATCCCGGCGCAACTATTTGTCAACTTGGGGCTAAGCTAGGAACTTCCATACGAGTGTGTTAAAAATGCATGTAATAACAAAAGTAAAAAAATGGACTAATATGTACCGCACGAACTGAAGGAATTGTCGATGGCAGACCGCAGAGTGCGCAAGACCACATAAAGTTTTAATATCTGTTTACAAGTTAAATTCTCTAAATGAACTTTTACCACATCCTCCATAATTATCAGACATCTCACCGACCGACTAGTATTTCGTTACGTTAGTATTACGTTTTCGTTATTATTACTCGTAATTATACTCATAATTATAAACTATGGAAATTATTTCGATTAATAATAATAACATATGTTAAAAAGTAGCGCTTTTGAATTTTTATTTCTTTTCAACGCCCGTTTAATACTTTCCAACCTATATATTCTTCATTGAAGAGAGAAAACTTGGCACGTGTTCAATTACATCTAGTTAAAATTGATAGACTCGATTATTTTAAAACCGTCTCAAAAATTTCGTAGCAACAACGCGGCTTTGTATTATATTACAGTTACTTAGAAAAATTATTTGGTGAATATCACACTGCTGAGCATAGGCCTCTCTCAGCTTTTGGAGAGAAGGGATTGAGCTAAGCCATACCATCCGCAGTCGCATCCAAGAGTCGCACGGTCTAACCACTGGGCTATCACACACATATCCTTACTAGTATTATAAATGTCAAAGTTTGTCTGTCTGTCTGTTACGTTTTTAAGGCGAATCCGCTGAACCCTCGGATCGATCTAATTTTTGTGATGGAGATTTTTGCAGGGACGGTGAGTGACAAAAGCTACTGTTTATACCAAGACTCGACGGCCTACGTGAACGAAGTCGCAGGTTAAAAATAATTTACAGCAGCGTTAGTTGTGTTTATTCCAGTTCCAATTCATCAATTCAGTGTGGACAAACGGCATAATTTCTGAATTCTTTAGCTACCGGCCAAACTTATCCTACAGTTGCAATAAAAATAAAGAGGGACTGATGGGACTCAGCTGAATGTGTACTTGAAACTAATCCATGAAAGCAAATGAGAGAGGTTAACAAGCCTAATCGCTCAGTAACGATCCGTACATTCGCCTCTAGAGATTAACCAGTACCCCTAATGAACGTACCGAAGCGGACGCAAATATTACTATGCACAATTTATAGAATTAGGCGTTACTTTGCGGAGATTCATAATACAAAGGTAATAATATAATTATTTTGCTATAATTCGCGATGAAGTAAAATAGAAAATATATATAATGCTAAATTTAGAGTGGACAATACGTTTTTATACCACAAAATCGCAAAGCATTTTTCGTCGTGTAGTCTATCTCCTGATGATGCTTCGGTTGCGGGGCGACAACACAAGTATTAAGTTACTTAAGTTGGGTACGAAACCGTGTGTGTCATTGTCCCATATATTAATTCATTTATATTATAAATAATAGTGTGTCAGTAAGTGATAATTCACTTAGTTAACGTTAAATCGAAGAAAAAGTTAAGCTGATTTTTAACAATAATATTTCGAAAACATTACTGCAAACGCAAACTTTAACGATTCATCTTCAATACTGTCCAATCTGTAACAAAATTATGACATTCAAAGAATACGGGAACCTGAATAATGAACAGCTTTAATCTTAATATTTAAATGAGTTAATCTTGTATATATATATATTTTCCGAATCTCGGAAACGGCTCCAACGATTTTCCTGAAATTCAGCATGCAGGAGGTTTTGGGGGAGAAAAATTGATCTAGCTAGGTTTTATGTAAAAAAAATATTGTTTTATTCCTATTTTTGGGCATTAAAAAACACTAACATTTATATTGAATTGAATTTTCGCCATTAACTGTCAAGTCGACGTAGCTTATTCGGTTAGCGGGCAGCCTCGAGAAATGTGAGTGCCAAGGATCGATCCCAACTAAATAATTGTTTTTTTCTTTTTTTTTAAGTTTTTTTTTGTAAAAAATTACCGAGCGAAGCTCGGTCACCCAGATATTTATATTTATTTCAGTTGTTTTATTCTTAGCAATTTATTTTAGCATTCTATTTTTACCGATTCTACAAAGCCACACAAATAGTATCAAGAAGCCATGGATGTTTGAGTTCTATGGTAGTGGAATCCTCTATTCAAGTGTTACTTTATTTTAAACCATTTTGAATTTCGCAGCTATTGCACTTACTCTCAATTTTTCTGCGAAAAATGGACCCTATTACTAAAATAAACAGTAGCTTCTGTAACTCTCCAGCCTCGTAAATATCTCGCGTTAAATTGCATCACATCTACTATCACAATGATTCCGCTACTCGAAACGTCAAAGTTACATTTGGTTTCCTTCACGGCATTACTGCTAATTAGCAAAGATTTGCAATAAATTTTTTTCTAACAAACTAAAAAAATCGTAAAACCTCTAAGTCTGTTAAGTTGAGACTGCATTAGGTCTCCTCATTTAACAAAAAACATGACCCCAAAAAAGCCCTCATGTCGGTGAGATGATCTCACACACACACACATATATATATATATCTATATATATATGTGTGTGTGTGTGTGTGTGTGAATATATATATATATATATATATATATATATATATATATATATATATATATATATATATATATATATATATATATATTGCTTTGCATTGCTTTATATATTATATATACATTTGCATTGCATCATATTTGCATATATATTAGCATTGTTATATGCTGTAATAATGTTTTTAGGGTGTAAACATTAAATGACACCAGCGATATGCAGTTAATTGCTCTTTTTATTGAGTGATCGTCTCCAAAGTTTACATTTCTGTAGCACGCTCATAATCGACTGTAACATGTCTGGAAGACTGAGAGAGATTTATCATTACTATGCAGAGATCCATAATACAATAGTAATAATAAAATTATTTTGCTATAATCCATGATAAAGTAAATACAAATTATATATATATAGTGCTATATGGAGAGTAAACTATCCGTTTTTATACCTGAGACTTGCAGGATTTGTAAAAACACCTTCACAAACCTTCACCACCACCATAATACACAAGTACTATACATGTTCACTATCACAAACTCAAGAATGCCATTTTGTAATATGTTTATCCTTATACAACCAAGATGAAATTTGAACTTGTAATATATGATCTGTAATTGACAATTTAAAGCATGGGTAACCATCTCGAGTTGAAACTAAATTTGTTAAATAAAAAAAATATATATATTATGATGAGACTATGTGCAATACATCAACCCAGAAGACAGCACCATGATGGGTGCACAGAATTTGGTGGATATTGGAAATATGACATTAGAACATAGGCAGAAAAAGACTTGAATATGAATTAACGTAGGGTTCTTGTGAAACTTTTTTGGCATATTATTGTCAACAACAACAAAACTATCTCTGAAATATTTCTGTTGTATGTACACAATAAAGAAGTTCATATGGCTTAATAGGTTTGGTTATTATTATATTAATGATATGTACATAGCTGTTTGATTCATATTATATAATAGATTTTTATAGTTTGAAATTTGCTTGTTAAATATGTTCCTTACAACTTAAGCATATAAATTTAAAATGAAAGAAAATAGAAATTGTTTCAAAATCAGTAATCATAAATATTGCTAAGACAATATAAAATCCTTAATTTTCTATAAAGTATTTAGAAAAGTCAACAACTTTTGACATACACTATACTTGATACAAAACTTTTAAACTTCCCAAAAATTTATTCAAGTGTAAATATACTTACTGGCCACGTTTAGAAGTGCTGTGCTGTTTGTGTAAACCATCCATCCTATGTTATAAACCATGGAAACTTCAAGAAAAAATAAGCAATAACTCCTATACAAGTAGACAACTACTACACGTACACACACAACTGCGATTTTTTGCGTAAACAGTACTCGGAAAAGTTACTTTTTTATTTGTAATAAAAACTTTATATCTGTTAAACGCAAATATAATCTAAAAGTTTTGTTTTTAGTCACTTTTGTTCTTAATTAAACAGTGTTTACACTTCAAAATTAACTTATACGTAGATACAAAGTTTACTGGATATGACTTCAGCTCTTATTACGTATCAAATCCTATCAGTCAAGTTTGTTGGACATTTCCAGTTGTACAACTTTTTGGCATAGACTACTAAATTTTTTTTTGACATTGACATTGAGCCTGATAAAACCATAGAGTAATTATACATAGAGTAGAGAGGCCATTGGCAGGTCTGTGAATCGAGTCATAGTTATTATACTAGAGTAGTAAAGCCAGCCTAAATTTTTTGAATCCAATTAAGTTCACCTTACATCTTGAATTGATTTGATCCAATGAATGCTGATCCCAGTTGTTATTATTTATTAAGGCTTTGAAAAAGTTGATTATTAAAACTATAATTAGCCATATTCAGCAGAGGCCAATCGTGAACAAGATTGTAATAGTTAGCCATGCGATTATTATATATGAGATATGTTTGTTTATTGTTATGACTCTCAAACTGTTGATTATACGTTGTTGTTTTACCTAAAAAAGAATAGGTAATTCATTATTGCATGCAGAAATATATGAATGAATCAAAACATATACGTCTGGGATTTAAAAAATCTAGAACCAAAATATTCCACAGCTGTAAAATTTGTTTGAGCACGTAGAGTTTACATAGAAAATCTACTTATTGAAAGTCTTTTAATTATGAAATTTACACAAACAAATATTATTTCACCTAAGTAACGATTTTCGGAAAATGATCAATGAAATTTGTTATATGATTATTGTTTGGCTTAATGTGGATACGCCACATTAAATTTTTATATGATAAAATAAAGTTGATTAATGATTGTGCGTGTGATTTTAGTACTATAAGTTGTAATCTTTATAAAGCTGATTTTAATAATTTTATTTGTAATGTCTCTAAAGCTGATTATACACAATTGGTGTTTAGGGGTAAATCGATTATTATCGGGAATGATCACGAAATTTGATAAGAATGACCATTTAAAAAGCAAGCTTTGATTATTGTAATAATAAGAAACGGAAATATTCTATAATCCGCAAATAAGTAAATAGAAAATATATATAATGCTAAATGTAGAGTGGACAATCCGTTTTCATACTTGATACATGCAGGATTCGTTAAAACACATGCATAAGTTTCACCATCGCCACCACAATACACAGCATTACACACTTTCACTATCACAAATAAACATATACTCCATACGAGATAAACTTCACGACCAAATCGCAAAGTGACGCATCAACCAAAAAAATCATAGTTAACTTTTTTTTAATTAATTTTCTTAAGGACGTCCTCAATTAGTTTGAATACAGCAAGCATTGGGTATTTAAATTTATTGCAACCAAATTGCTTATTAACAAATATTAAAAAAAATTATCGGAATAACTCAGTAATTATTAATATAGGTCGCTTGAATACACTTTTTATGTATTAGTTTGATAGGCAATCGTTTTAGTATATCTGGATAGGTTCCTGTTAAGAAAGATAGGATTATTAAATAAGTAAAATACTGGTAATATGTGACATGTAGATGATTTTATTATTATACATATTACATTAAAACCTTTCGACGCAGTATGGAGACATAATTTTAGCCTGTGATATTGGAGACAAATAGGTACATCTATTGAAATGTAATTTTTCGTTACTTATTTTAAAATTATTCTTATGTTCAAATATGTTAATTGTATGAATTGATTATGAAATATTAGCTATTCTTACTGGGTTGTTAAAAAAATCATTGTTAAATTCAATTTCGTTGCTAAAGAAGTTTATACAATAGTTTCGTAAACTTTGTTTTGTTACAATTTTCCAAGACGTTTTACATATATTCTTACACCATTGAAATATGGATTTTTATTAGTTATTCTTTGTGCATTACTCACACACTGTTTAAAGATTGTGGATTTCACATCGTCCCTTTTTTTAACCTTCTTTTCGTTTCACAACAATTTTTTGTTTCTCTTTCTAATCCAATTTAGTTTAGCTTTAGCTTTAGTTAGCTTTCTTGATTTAGGGAAAGACAACTTATTAAACAAAATAGTTCATGAATTTTGTTAAATCTCTTGTTTAGATTATAGGCTTTATAAACATTTCTGTAATAGATTTTTTATAGGTTCAATAAATCTATATTAATTGTATCAATATGTATTATAATTTCTTTTATAAATATAATAGATTTTGTTTTTTTGTATTGTGTTTAACATGTATATGGTTAGCTAAGCAATTGCGGTTTTATGGTCTGATAAATGAAAGTATAGAACTAAACTTAATTTACATTATTAATAGTACTCAAAATCTGGTCCAAACATAATGAGGATCTGGTGGGTTCCTTGACATGAATTATAAAATTTAAAAAATATATATAATCATCGCGGTGCTTTGGCTTTGGTTGATAACAAAGTGTTAATGTTAAAATCTCCAAAGATATATATTTTTTATATTTATTTGTTAGGTTTTGTAGCAGATAGTAACGTATATTCGGAAAAAGGGTGGCATCAGATTTTGAGGTACGGTAAATACAAATTATAATAAGATTACGCTCTCTAAATGCAACATTATTCAAAATAGTTTGGTTTTGCCATTTGCGATAGGAAGTAAACATTTGCGATATCATATTTCAAGAATATGCACACCATCTCTATTAGTTGTAAGACAGTAGCTTGAATCTAGACGTAATTATTAAGAGATTCATTCCCAGATTTAAGCTAAAAGTAATTCATAAATATTAAACGGAATGATATAATAAAAACTATACAATACTATATATTCATTCGTGCTCAGTCATTCGTTTTAAAATAGCTATTAAAACCATATTATAGATTAAAATTAGACCAAAATTTAGTGCCAGTCATTAGTAATTAGTAAGTTTGCACACAGTTTATAGCAAATAAAACACCTCGCAATAAAACTATTAAAACTAGTTTTCAATCAATACATATTGTTTAACAGTTCTTAAATTAATCGGCAACCAGCGACAAAGTTAAGTTATACTCAATTTTGAAGAATGTATAGATAGACTTTGCGGTCTCAATAAAGTCTTGATTCAAAAGTAATAATAAAATTATTTCGCTATAATCCGCGATGAAATAAAATAGAAAATATATATATAATGCTAAATGTAGAGTGGACAATCCGTTTTCATATCTGATACATGCAGGATTCGTAAAAACACATGCTAAAACACCGCCACCGCCACCACAATACACAAGCACTACACACGTTCACTATCACAAACTCAACAATCGTTTCACCCCGTAACCAAATCATCATCAAGAGATAGACTCCACGATAAAATCGCATTTTGAAGAAGCTAAGGCGCAAAGCGACGAAACGATTGTTGAGTTTGTGATAGTGAACGTATATAATGCTTGTGTATTGTCGTGGCGGTGGTGAAGGTTTGTGCATGTTTTTACGAATCCTGCATGTATCAGGTATGAAAACGAATTGTCCACTCTACATTTAGCATTATATATATTTTCTATTTTACTTCATCGCGGATTATAGCGCAATAATTTATTATTACTTTTGTATTATGGATCTCCGAAAAATAACGCCTAATTCTGTAAATTATTTAAATCCTTGATTAGTTGAAGTCAAGTGAAGTTAAAATAACAAGTGAGCGATGAAACGAAACGACCGAGAGAACTACAATTAAATAAACGTTGAAGTTTTAATGTCCATTTTTGGTCGCTGGATGCCAGACATCAGAAAGCATTTAAAAATAACAAAAATACTTGCATACATTTCTTATATAACGCAATATTTATAAGTTCATTCATATTACGCTCAAGTATATTTACAAATACAAGCGCGACTTAAGTTATACATATTTTTTTCGGAGCGTGTTGATTAAATAATATAAGCAATATCCCTTATGCACAATGTTTTAACAATTATATATAATCTGAAATCAATTTACTAACTGAATTGCTGATTTATATAAAAATATATCATTTAAAATGTTTCAACAGTTTTATTTAATTTTTATAGTAACCAATTCCATTGAAATTTATTTATTTCATTTCTATCAGTTAAAATGAAGCTATGTCAGATAACATTGTTTTCAATATTTTGTATAGTTAAGCTAGGTTTACATTACAACACACTAGTTTGACGAAGAGTCTTTAGGCTGGGTATATTTTTATTTATTTTATTTATTTATTTATTTATTAAAAAAAAAAATATTTGAGCGTATTGATATTTTGGTATTGATAATTCTTTGTCCACTTTTCGATATGTATGGAAATGGATATAAAGTCATTTAGGACTATCTTAACTCATAGAAAACTTGCCGAAATACGTGCAGTTGTTATACCGAGTAGTCAGTATAAGTGTTATCTCACTTAGCCAAATTAACTAATTCTCTAGTCATATGGCGACATACCAAAGACACGCATATAAAATTTTGAGGTTTATTTTGATTATATGTGGTGTTTAAATTACGATAAAATATAGTCAAGTTACCAAATTTCAATATAATATATACCACGTAACTGTAACTGTTTCCAAATAAATGTAATTTACTAAATTTAATTCCGATTTATCCAAACCTTTAATGGTTTAATCAGTAATTGTGCCAAACAATTAAACGCAGCTTTTGAATTACAAGCAGTAATTTACGGTTAAGAAAAATAGAAAAACAAATTGTAATTTTTTAGATACTTTGTTCTCTATTGTGCATCATGTAACCCCAGCTTAACATTTATTTAAAACATCGCTAATTTATAATTGAATATGGTTTTGAATATATTTTATTTCTTAAAAAAATATTCCTTTCAACAATATATATTTTGTTTTTAAAAATATTCATCTTCACTTCAGTTAACAATTGTTTATTATCAAATTTGTATCCTCTGATTTATTTAACCTAATACTAAATTAATGTTAATTAATAAATAGTAAAAATCATAAGATATTATATACAATAAATTAAAAAAAAAAACTTCAAAAGACCGAGTTTATAATAATAATAAATTTAATATCCCTTTTTAAAATAATACTATAAAGCAATATATTAGTAAAAATATTGGAGTAAAATCTAAACTTAAATTTACTTAATATCAATTATGAAAGCAAATGATTTAAATATAAAAAAGGAAACGTAAGGTCTGGTAGAACATAATACTCAAACGTTATTTTAAATTAATCTTGTATCGATATCAATCAATATATATTATAACTTTGGTAGAGATAAATACCAAATACTGACATTTTTTATCAAAAATATTTTGGCATTCGTATTTAGGGATTTGAAAAAATATATGAGCATTGCTAAAATTGACTTATATATTATCTGATCATTACTTTATTTTTATCATCACGATTTTTTGACAACGTAACACTGCACTTTATATTTTGAATATGAAGGGGTCGAAGTCAAAAGAAAAGTAATAAAAATAAAATTTATATAGTCATAATTCTTTTCTTTCACTTTAAACGTTTTATATTATTTTAATAAAAATATATTTTATATTGAGAGATAAAATAAATCAACAGTGGCAAGCAACCCAGTATGCCATTTGTAGTCTTATAAAGCCAAGTGAAGTTCTTTCTCTAGTTTTATAGGCATGTTTTAAAGTTGCCAAAGTTTACAAGCGATGTTATGAAAAAATATGTGCGTTCATAGAGCTTAGCTTATTATTCTGATAATTATATTAGTGTAAATGTTACCTTAAATGAATAATTATCATAATTAATAATGTACTTTTATACGTGGATACAGAAATACTGTTAAAAAAAGGTCTTTCACAGTATCCTAATATTAGATTACGAAGTGTTGGATAGTAGAAGAAAAAAATGAGGAAATACGAGCTGATAGATGTTAATTTTGCAAGATCTTGGGGTGGTGACCCACAAACCGAAAATTGCATATTCTGTTTGCAAAAGGCGTAGATACACCCTACAGAGAATGTAAAGTCGAAAACAGACATATATATTTAAATTTGATTGGAAATTATATTTTATATTCTGCACAGACCCAGGTTTTATAAATATGACGTTCACATGAATTTAAGGGGTGGGTGAAGTATGACGAAAGAACCTGAATGATTTCAGTTCTTTGAGTTCGATGGCTTGTTCTGGGAAGATTCCTTCAACGGTATCTGAAATGAAAACAAGCAATCTATTAATAAATCTATACTAATATATAATACTGAAGAGTTTGTTTGTTTGAACGCGCTAATCTCAGGAACTATTAAACCAATTTGAAAAATTCTTTCAGTGTAAGATAGTCCATATATCGAGGAATGCTATAGGCTATATAACATCACGCTAAGATGAATAGGAGAGGAGCAGTTATAAAAGTAGTACGAAAACGGCAAAATTTAAAGCTTTCCTTGCGTCCGCTGAGTAAACGGTAATACTTATTCAAAAATTATTACAAAAATGTTCCCCTATAAAAGTTTTAAATAAAAGTCCGCGACAGCATATGTCTAGCTTTTAAGGTTGACCCACTAACCTTTTTATGGTTATCAAAAGACTATATTATGGTTTCAATTTTTCCACGCGGGGGGAGCCGTTGGCGATTGCTAGTATAATACAAAAATACAATATAAAATATTACATTAGTTGGTGCTATGTGTTTGGTTATGGGCACTGATATTTATAAACCATGTTTCCTTTTTTATAAACGTAAAATAATTCTTGTGGTTAAAATACTTCACTGAATTAACTGATTGTTTTCTGTGTAGGTACTAAAAGTAAAATTAATGTCGTATGGTCGATACCTTCCTGTATATAATTCATTTGTATTAAATTTCATGAATATTCTCTATATAATCTCTATTGAATAACAATATTAATAATGCACTATATATTATACATGTTTCTGATAGCCAAAAGATATAAATTTAGGAGACAAGAGAGAAGAAAAGGATGTGAAAATTAACAGCTTACATGAGCCCTCTGATCTTCCATGCGCCCGGACTGAGCGCGCATCAAATGGTTGAAAAAGTCATCCTCCACAGATTGCTTGGACGAAGTTTGATCTTCAGGTTTGGTGCGAGGCAGCTCAGAACGTTGATCATCAAGCCTAGTTCCCTATAATAAGGCGTAAATAAATTTAAACATGTTTCTCAATATACGCTTGTGTGTATTTACTAAACTCGTCTGGTTTATGTGGACTGGAGTCGGCATAACTCGAATCAGCGTAACCAACTAAAGCGTGAAAGGCTAGACAGTGAACGCGCTGAATTATGTCGACTGGTGCTATGTTTACTTGATTGACCGTGATATTCGGATGGCGGTATACATAGTGAACTCATGTCGACTACTGTAAAATTTACATGATTGTACGTGATATCTAGGTGTGGCGGTTTAGATAGTGGACTCATGCCGACTAGAGTCAAGTTTAAATGATTGAGCGTGATATCCGGGTGTGGCGGTTTAGATAGTGGACTCATGCCGACCAGAGTCAAGTTTAAGTGATTGATCGTGATATCCGCGTGTGATGGTTTAGATAGTGGACTCATGCCGACTAGAGTCAAGTTTAAATGATTGAGCGTAATATCCGGGTGTGGCGGTTTAGATAGTGGACTCATGCCGACCAGAGTCAAGTTTAAGTGATTGATCGTGATATCCGCGTGTGATGGTGTAGATAGTGGACTCATGCCGACTAGAGTCAGATTTAGATGATTGAGCGTGATATTTGGGTGTGGCGGTTTAGATAGTGGACTCATGCCGACTAGAGTCAGGATTAAATGATTGAGCGTGATATTTGGGTGTGGCGGTTTAGATAGTGGACTCAAGTGGACTAGTGTCAAATTTACATGATTAAGCGTGATATTCGGATGACACGGTTTGATTACGGCCGCTCAACCCTATGACCTATATAGTATGACTTGCGGATGAAATTTAAATGACTCTTAATAAAGAATAATATAATGTATAATTCTCTTTATGTATCAAAATAAAGACCGTTTCACACCTCAGAACTATTAATTCAACGGCGCATTATTATCCCACTGCTGAGCATAGAGTTCCCCTTGCTTTTGGAGCGTAGACCCATCACGCCGTTGTTAATATTTCATTTGTAAATATTTCAAATACGTTGCTTAAGATGCTATTTGAATTGCACAGCTAAAATACTGTATACTGTTACTATATTGGCCCGCAAAGATTTTCGTACTGTCCGTTTGGCCCAACCGTTAAAAAAGAGCGCTCTTGTTTTTACGCTTTACCTGAATGAGCCGGGTGTGGCAGTTTAGATAGTGAACTCACTGAATTATGTCGATTTATATGACTAAATAGTGTTAAGTTTAGCTGATTCAGCGTGATCCGAGTTAGACGGTTTAGATGTGTTTCCCGACCGTTTTTGGTCGATGCCCGATGCGTTAAAGATTAATTTGCCCCCCTAAGTAACATACATAAATTTTAATATTAAAAAATTGAATTGTCCACTTAAAGAACATAAATAATAGGTTTTAGAAAAAATTGCTTTGTTTGTTAAATTTGGCACCGAAATCAAGCATCCGAAGCATTGCACTTAAATGGTCCAGAGCGAAAGGCATAAACTCGTGTCGAGTTGCCCCACTCTTAACCATCAAATTGCCCCCCTGTGGGTCGCGGGCCACGTTGGGAAACACTGGTTTAGATAGTAAACTTGTTGAAGTATGTTAATGGTGTGACATTAAATATTAGTCATAATAATCATAGTTTACCTGGACGCGTGCAATCATGTCGAGGAAATCATCCTCCGGACGAGTGCTAGTAGTCGGCATTGGACGCAGTCCAGGCAAGGATGTCGCCTTCGTCTCTTTGGGTGACTTCTTGACCGGGCGCAGTTCAGCCCGCTGAGAGTCCATACGCTCGGACTGAAGGTCCGAGATCATATTCAACATCTCAAGCATGCTGTCCGGAGGGCTGTAAAGAGATGTTTATTGTCTTGAATGAATGAACTTTGAATTGAATTTTAAACTCTCTCCGCAGACAAGTGAAAAGTAAAGGATATAAATGGTAAAAATACATGAAGTTCAATTGCCAATGCCGTAAAACCTGTTGGCGAATTGACATAGCTCAGGCAATTGAACATTTGGAAACGTTGAAGTACAGAAGTACGCTGGGATTTTAAAATACTGACGTGTGGAACCACACTGGAACACAGACGTTGATGAAAAGATAGTCTTAAAAAGCATGCGGAACCGTTAGAAAAAACTCAACTAAAAATAAAAGAAATAGGTCGAAAATGTACAAAATAGACGTGTTTTAATATGCCACCTCACTATCACTATAGATCGGAGAAAATGTAAAATCATTTTGCTAGTTATTTTACAGCATATTCCAGAAAGTAGGCCACGGAGTTGCTATATAGGGACTCGTCAAGGAAGTGCTTATCCCCAACATCATTTTGTATATATAGAGGTCTTAGTATTTGTCAAATACAAAGAACATCTCATTTTTCATCATCTTTCGAAAGTTCTCTGGTGATTACATACAATGTTGATACATCAATACGTATTATATAACGAAGTCTCCCGCCACATCAGTTTCTGTTTGCGATAAACAGCAAACTACTGAGCGGATTTTAATTTAGTATTCTTTAATAGAGAAAGTCATTTGTTAGTTTTAGATAGGTATATAATTCAGTAAGTAAGTAGTAAGTAACGGCCTGTTACTATCCCACTGCTGGGCATAGGCCTCTTCTCTCCGTTTTTTTTTTGGAGAGAAGGATTGGAGCTAAGACCTACCATGCTGCTCCAATGCGGATTGGTACACGGTTGCGGTTACACATATCCCCAGAATTGTCTAGGATATGCAGGTTTCCTCACGATGTTTTCCTTCACCGAAAAGCTTGTGATAAATTGCAATTATCAATTAGACACATAAGTTTTACTAGAAAACTCATTGGTGCCCGGGGTTTGAACCCTAGACCTCCTCGAAAGAGGCGCACGGTGTTACCACTGGGCTACCACAGCTAATTTAGTAAGAGTTTGTGTAAATTGGATAATTGTTAGAAATGTCGAAAAAGTCAATGTGCTTAGAAGCTTTCATCTTTCTTAATTTTTCGAAAATACAGCAAAAAGATGGTGGGAGAATTTATCTATAAATAACTTCCGGGCGTTGTTTATCAATGTTTTAGATAGCTTATGGTACCTATTCTATTCTAAGAAAATGGTCATGTACAATGCCCTTAAGACGAATACATTATTAATCATTATCGACCTAAATATAGTCGATAATGATATAAATATAAATATACTACAGTTATCTTATGAAATTTATGCTTAACATATGATCTCTTATGTACCATCAAATTTAAATATATTTGGAGAATAATTAATGGCAGATCTCATTATTAATATTGTTCTACTGCTCGTGAGTAGGCAGGTCAGGTCGGCCAGCAGTAAACAATCAATCGATCGGGACAAATATAAATGGATAACTGAGATCGACGGATTAACACGCTCTCTGTATTCAGCTTCCATCTAAATTTCGGTCACCCAATCCTGCTCACGACACCGTTACTAACAACGGAATCAGATTAGTTACGTCGTTATAATTTAGCTTTACTCAGGGCAAATAACCAAATAATATTAGAATAGCAAGAACCACCTTACAAATTCTACATCTTTTAACGATTCCTGTCAGTAGTTTTATGTATATGGTATTTCGTGTTACTAATACTTTTTCATGTACGACAAAGTCTGTTATGTTTTCACAGGTAATCCGCATTGATTTTAATGAAAATGAGTAGTTAGGATGATTAATGGTAAATTGAAGTTATATTTCTAGCTAATATATGCGATAAAAATATCCACATTTTTCAATCAGAAATAGGATATAGTTAAATACATCCTTCCTATTCTTAAGGCTTTTGAAGCTCAAAATATATAATAATAATCAGCTCATGAAATGTTGAGAAAAATTTTGTACACTTGCACATGTGCTATATAAAAAAACTATTATTCCATCGGGAAGAAGGAGTAAAAGTAAATGATAGGAATATTTTAAAATGTAAGCTATCGCAAACAAATCTGGGGTAAAGATCAGTTATAAAAAAAACACAAACCAATCAAATTAGTGCTGGTTGTGAAAAAAATTGTAAAAAAAATTACTTAATTTTTCTTTGTAAATCTGAACACCCTAGGCCTGTTAGCTAGTTAACTTAAAAAGATCTCGTATAATCTTTTTCAAGTGTACAATCTCAATGTTTACACTGTAAAATTGATTTTTCCGTTATTCCTCCGGTGAGTATTTTAGCAAACAGCTTTGGATACAGAGTCGCGCGATTCAATTATGTTGTGGTCGAACCATAATGTTTACCTTAACCTTCTCAAGAGTAAGGCAATTGCACTTAAACTTTTTATATACCTACAGACTACTTTGAAAGCGACTTTATTTTGGACGAAATCCGTACTTCGTTCGTGGAAAATTATTATGAGTTTTAATATATATAATATTTTATAAACGTGATGTTCAGACATTGAAACCAGGCCAGGACCTTTTCTAATACAACTTATTAAAATTATGTGCATAATTGATATTTACAATTTATCTTACAATTTTCGGTGAAGGAGAGCTTAGTAAACCTGTGTATAGTAACTCTCCAAAAAATTATACATCCAAACAGTAAACTGCGACGCTCTGCTAACGTGGAGTGGAAGATTACTTACTCGTATATCACAAGAAATATCGTGAGATTAGCAGGTTTGCTCACGATTTATTATTCACTAATAAAAGTGCGATATATATATATATATATATATATATATATATATGTGTATATATGTATATATATATATATATATATATATATATATATATATAATTTATTTATTTATAAATATAAAATTATTTTGCTATAAACCGCCAGCGGTAGCACCTTGCGACTCTTTCGAGGTTCAAACCCGGGCAGACACCAATGAGTTTTTCTGTTAAAAGTTATGTGTCTAATTGATAATTGTAATTTATCATACGCTTTTTGGTGAAGGAAAATATCGTGAGGAAACCTGCATATCTCTAGAGAATTCTAGGGCCATGGACCTAACAATCCGCATTGGAGCAGCGTGGTAGCTCCAATCCTTCTCTCCAAAACCGGAGAGAGGAGGACTATGTCCCGCAGTAGGATAAATCAGCTATCATGTATTTCTCATGTCTGTATTTTTTTTTGAAGTCAGATTTGTCTTCCGCTGTATCCTTTTATGATATCTCTTAAGCTTGGAGTGAAGTTTAATTGAAAAACACCATTAGCCTAGTTTATCGTGGAATACAATAGAGGCATATCGAATTACTACGTATTATGCTTTCGATAATCTTATTACACGCGTTGAATACTCTTGTAGTGACATCTGATGTCATTACAATAGGTGCGTAGTACTCATCGATTATCCTACTTATATTATAAAGTCGTATGTTTGTTAAGATGTGTGTTACCACACACACTCATCCTTTATCAGGCTTTAAAATTCAAAACCAAACAAAAAACCCTGTATAACAAAATCAAAATATTATTTACTACCTGCTACTTTTTTAACGCCAACTTAAATATTTGAATACATTCAATGAAGCAATTTATTTCCGTGTTTCCGCGAAAAAACAAAATACATATGTTTTTCTAAATTTTCAAGATTTTAAATTTCATCAATATTGGTCCAAAAGATTAGCCATGAAAACGAAACAGATTTTCAAATATATAAATAAGGATTTCTAAAATAAAATTGAAAACCAGTACATTAGAGCCAGCAATATATACAATGGTTGTTCTTTTAATAATATAATTCGTATAACTAGTTACATTTTGTTATTCTTATTTTGCTTAAACTGTGATAGCCAAGCGATGTGACCCTGCGACTCTTTCGAGAGGGTCACAAGATCAAACCCCGGCAGGCACCAATAAGTTTTTCTATTAAAACTTATGTGTCTAATCGATAATTGCAATTTATCACAAGGAAAACATCTTGAGGAAACTTGTATATCTCTACAGAAATCTGGGGATATGTGTAACCTACCAATACGCATTGGAGCAGCGTGGTAGGTCTTAGCTCCAACCCTTCTCTCCAGCAACGGAGAGAGGAGGCCTATGCCCAGCAGTGGGATTGTAACAGGCCGTTACTTCAGTTATTCTTATTTTGTGCAAGTTCGGAGAGTAGTTAAATCAGCTATAATAATTGTGTAAATTAGAAATTTTTAAAAGATTCATAGTTAATTTCATTACAGATTCTTCTTGACAAGAACAACAAAATGCCTAACCAGTGGTGCATTAAATCTAATCGACGCTTGATGATTCAGTGCAAGCACAAACTTATTGGAATAAAGTTTATTTTGATTTCATTTGAATTGATTAAATTTGAAACATGTGGCAACTTTAACCACAATCAATTCTGCATAGTTTCAGTTAAATTACAGACATGGTAGAGTCTTCGAGCGATAAAACTGGATCGTTTGGCTGGACAGAATTGCAAAGGGGTATCGCTCACTTATCAATTACAGAGCAGGTAACTGTCAACCAAGAATAATTCGATTTGTAAACAAGGCATTTGATTGAATTTACATCCATGATTTATAGAAACAGGCGTTATTTTGCGGAGTTCTATAGTACAGAAGTTACAATAAAATTATTTTGCTGTAATCCGCGTTTGTTAAACAACAAACAAAAAAGTTTACAGCAAATAAATTTTATTGTAACTTCTGTAAGTACATCCGATTACATTGATTTTATGATGCAGAAAATCACATTACATTGATTTTGTGATGCAAAATGGGTCCGACTAAACACGCACAATGATTAGTCAAGAGGTCATAAAGAAAGCGGTTCGGCTCATCTTTCCTCATGCGTACAGCAAAGGCTTGGAATTCCCTCCCCGCATCTATGTTCCCGGACTCCTACGATTTGGGAATGTGGGAAGTGGTGTGGGTAGAAGGCACTACACTGGCAAGCGCGGTCCATCTTAGGCTACATCTATGCCTTTCCATTAGGCAAGATCGTAGCCAGGCGCTAGCCTTATCACATAAAAAAAAATGACGTATTATTTGTAATTTATATGTTCAAAAGTCTTTATATTGCAAATTCAAGTAAACTTGTAAGCAATTGCTTTTGAATCGTCAAGTATTGCTGGTTCGGAAAGCTGTTCCTACCGTAAAGAGCTAGCAAGAAACTAAGCGGTTGCACTTTTCTAAATATAATTCTCATAACTAGTTCATTTAGTCATTGCTATCGAATACAGGGTCGAAGAGAAGCTATATCCACGCATCTCAGTAATTCTAAACAGTAAAGTAGGCTTTGTGTATCGTATCAGCTTCTTTTTAACAGTAGTTATAAACGGCTGCAATGGTAAAGCAAAATTGCGGAATATTATGATAAAACGCGTGGCCTGGAAAGCTGAATCTAAATATAGTAGAATAATAATTAATTGAAACTCCGACATATATCAAAATGTGTATTCTCTATTGTGTGTAATGTTCGTCACATAGATTATAAAATTATCTTGTAGTATGGAATATTACAGAATAACGTAAACTTTTATAAATTATTCATGTCTGAACAACCTCAGCAAAATATTAATTATGCATATGACCTGATATGCATAATTAATATTTTATTAGGAACAACAACGATGATGTCATTATCGTTTAGAAAGAGGTTGCCTCCTACAATGTGTCTTATGAAGCGTAAGATGTAAACATAAATTCTGCCCTCCTATAATATACCTATGTGGTATTTATTATACCTATTTAATATTATAAGTTTTCCTAATCTAAGCGCCGTGTGGTATCCGGCTGAATAGAATAGTACCACCCTCATTTGTTACCGAGGTGTCGTAAAAGGCGACTAAGGTAAGTTGACCCACCGTGTGGTATCCGGTTTAGTAGAATAGACCACCCTCTTTCTTACCGAGGTGTCGTAAAATACGACAGAGGTAAGTTGACATCAGGCAGGCGGCCTGCCTTAAAAACGCAGTCAAATCTGCTGTCACATGTTGACACAGCATGTTTATATCATGTTGTGCCGACCCCACTTAGAGTGGGATAAAGGCAGGAAGATGATGATGAAGTTTTCCTAATCTAAATGTTGCAACTAACTTATTGTCTAATCAAAACATTTAGTTACCTAAAAAAAACAATAACACTATTTTTCTATAATCTGCGATCTATAGCAAAATAATTTTATAATTATTTTTGTATTATGGACCTCCGTAAAATAACGCCTACTTTTTTAAATTTAATTATCTATGTTGTAGTGAACACTGAAGTGTATAAATGAATAAAATAAATGTAATATTATAGCAAAGCTGTGTATAAGATTGATATTCACAGAAAGGGCTCAAGCACTAAGTAGTTAGGATTCTTGAATGAGGAATCTCACTTTTCAAGGTATTTTACATTCAAATATTTAACACAGTTCACCTCGAGTTTACTTTGCATACGGTTGTGTTATAGAAAGTGTCGTAATTCTACCCCCAGTATGGTAATAAAAAAGTGCACGTATTGCAAAAAAAATGTTACTAAAAAGTCACCTGGGCTGGAATGTAGTAGATGCAATAAGATTACTCATGCCGATCCAAGCTGTGCTAAACTTTCGAACAAGCAACTAAATACCCTACGGAATTCTAATAATATTGAGTGGAGCTGTGAAGAATGCTTACGAAACATATCTCATAGAACCTCCTTTATTATCCCAGAAGATGATGAGGAATCCGAAAGCGGGTGTAATAATTCTGACGAAGCATTTGACACGCGTAAAATTGTACAGGATATCTCTCGGGAGCTTAAAAAGACTATCCGTGAAGAAATATCAGGGCTCGAATCTTCACTCGAATTTATAAGCGAACAAATGAACTCTATGGAAGAATCTATTACAAATCAGAATATAAAAATTAAAGAGCTAGAAAATAAAAATTCAGACTTACAGAACAAAAATAAAAACTTAGAACTTCGTGTTAGCGTGCTAGAGAAAGAACTTCAAAACATTGAACAAAAGTTTCTTTCGTCATCGTTGGAGATAAATAACCTACCTAATAACCCTTCGATAAGTGTGAATCGCATTGTATCAAGTGTAGCTTTAAATTTAGACATGCACGAAAATGATATTCAAACGGTAAGGCGGTTACCAGGTAATAAAAACAAACCCAGTTCTATTCTTGTTCAGATGAAATCGGAACTAGCTCAAAAGAAGTGGCTTACAGCCAGTAAAGAAAAAGGTATTATTACTGTGGGAAGTATTTTACCAGATACTCCGAAAGAGACTTTTCAAAATCGAATTTTTATATGCGAAGCACTCACCAAGCACACAAAAACTCTTTTGTATAACACTAAACAACAATTACGATCATTATATAAGTTTATATGGCATAAGGAGGGAAATATTTGTGTCAGGAAGACTGAAAACAGTAAAATTTATTATATTAGGAGCCTAAAAGACATTAAACAACTCGAAAACCCCGAATCAACACCTTAAATAATATTTGGCAGACGGCTATTGGTAATTAGTTAATTGATATATTTTGTGTAATAATGGAAGTATTATCCATTAAAGAACTAACCGACTGTTTTACATTTAACGCCTTTTTTCAGCAATTACCGGTTAATAAAAATATGAAATTCTCTTGTCTCCATATAAATATTAGATCGCTTGTTAAAAATTACCCTAAACTCTTGCAGGTTATACAAAGTTGTCCTTTTCCACTCGATGTAATTGTTATTTCGGAAGCTGGCATATCTGACACTATTGCTCAACTGTTTAATATACCCGGTTATAACATGTATTCTAAGCTGCGACTAAATAAGAAAGGTGGTGGTATAGCTGTATACGTAAAAAATCATCTCAAATTTACACCACTTCCCTGCAATACGTCTACCTTTGAAAACCTGACGGGTATACTAAGCATAGAAAACGGACAAAAAATAGGTATTTGTTCAATATATAGACCACCAAGCACTAATATAAATATCTTTATAAAGGAACTACGTAGGTATATCTTTAAATTCAATCACATATCCAATATATTATTAATTGGTGATACCAATGTAGATCTGAAATGCATAAACTCATACAAAAACTCATATTTGGAAGCACTTAGCGAGCTAGGACTAATGTGTGGAATCACTGATTACACCAGAGTTGAAAAAAGAATAGATGTTATCACTAAATCGTGTATAGATCACATTTTCGCTCGTTTCCCTACATTAAGTCCATACTCGGCCGCTGTTGATATCGTACTAGCTGATCACAGAGCCATTATTATAACTTGTATGGACAACGCTTCGTCAAACTGTCATGTACAGGAAGTCTCAAAATCTTACTATAATAAAATTGATTCTGAAAAACTCAATAACACTCAATGGGATTTAACTAATAATATGAAATGTCCTAATAAAATTTTAAATTTCATTCACGAATCATTTAATAGAATCCGAACGCATCTTAATAATCGCAAAATTAAACTAAGGCGAAAGCCATTTCGCGTACCCTGGATGAATGAAAATATATTACGACTATGTAATAAACGGGATCATTTATACAGTGCGTGGAAAAAAGACCCTAATAACATAAAACTCCAACTCGAATATAAAAAGCTTCGGAATAAAAGTCACAAAGTATTGGAAAATAGTAGAAACGCATATTACAAAAGAGAATTACAAAATAATTTCAAAAATTTTCGAAAATTATACCAAATCTTAAATCAAATATTAGGCCGATTGTCGTTGTCCCTCGATCAGGTAATTGAAAGAGCATTTAAAGCCCAGGGTCACTCAAAGAAGGAAATAGCTGATAATTTTGCTCAAGTATTTAATGACGGTGTTAAAAAAATTATACCGCGATGTAAAATAAATTTTTTAAATGAAAAAACTTATTTAAGGCCTATAGATACTAGTATAAGTTATGATCCGGCTACAAGTAGTCAAATATACAAGATTATTAAAAATCTGAAGTCCAATAAAGCCCCGGGCTTTGACAGTGTAAGAGCATCCTATATTAAAATAGCTCCTAGTATTTCTGTAGCTATTGCAAATTTGATTAATACTAGTATATCATCAGGAGTTTATCCGGATGCTTTAAAGAAAGGATGCGTTCGACCAATCTTGAAAAAGGGACGACGTCATTGTGACTATAATAATTACCGACCCATTACGCTATTGTCGTCCATAAACAAAATTGTCGAAAAATATATATCACAACAAATTTACAATTTCTATAATAAACATGGAGTTTTAACTGCTAATCAATATGGTTTTCAGCAAAGTAAGAATACTACTAAACTTCTTTCACAATTTACAGATGAGGTAAATAAGTATATTAATAAAAAGGAACATGTGTTAGCTCTTTTCATTGATTTTACTCAGGCTTTTGATACCCTAGACCATAATATATTATTGAATAAGCTAAACACATGTGGTGTTCGAGGCCCTTTACTAGAATGGTGCAAAAGTTATTTGAGTAACCGTACTTATGCTGTAAAAATTTGTGATACCACTAGTGATGTTATTGAGGTCACGCAAGGAACGGCTCAAGGTTCTGTCTTAGGCCCTTTATTTTTTCTGACGTATGTCAACGATATGTGCAATTTCATCAAACACTGTACATGCTACCAATTTGCAGATGACACATGTTTGCTAATAGCAGGTAAGAATTTGCCTGAAATCTATGAGACACTTCAGGCAGATTTCAATGCGCTTTCTAAATGGTGTCACGACGCTGGTTTGGTAATTAATGCAAATAAAACTGAGCTCCTTCATATTAAGTCACCATATATATCATCACCACTTACGCAAGATATAATAGCACATGTACACAGTTGTCTACATGATTCAACTACGAATACATGTATATGCCCTGCCATAGAAATAGTGAAAAAATATACTTACCTTGGACTGACAGTAGACGATAAACTAAATTGGAGTTATCATATCGACCATGTGTGTAGTAAATTGCGGCAATTCCTGTCTATTATTAAAATCGTAAGAGATCGTATCCCCTACAAAATTAGATTAATATTATACAACTCACTTGCAGAATCATACATACAATACGGTTTGAGTAGTTATGGTCGGACGTTCAATAGTTACTTAAATAAAATATTAAAAATTCAAACCAGTATTCTCAAAACAATCGTGTCTAAAAATATTCGATCCAAATATTATAATGATGATATAGGTCTCTTCAAACACTGCAATAAACTACCGGTACATCATTCAGTTAAATATAACATACTCAAAGAAGAGTTTTTTAATCCAACATATAACATAAAAATAAAACATCCTGTTTGTACACGAGCGATGACTCAAAACCTGCGGCGCACGATTAGAGCGAACAATAAGTACGGTGAAAGAACCTTGCAGTTCCTCGTGCCGCGCCTTATTAATAATTTACCCTCCGATTTGAGAAATACCATAACACAGAAAAATATTAAATTTAAACTGAAATCTTATTTTATAGAAAACTTAAAAGTAATATAGAATTTATACCTACTTAGTTCCTAGAGCATAAATGTAAATGGATCTTGTAATGTTTATTTCTTTATTATTAAGTTTAAATTTTTATCTAGAAATATATAACATAATTTGTAGTAATTTAAACAACAGGTGAATTGATTGTAGCGTTAGCGACAAACCTTAGTGGTTTTTTTTTAATGCTATATTATATTTTTATTGTATTTATGTATTTTTTAAAACGTTAAATAAATTAAAAAAAAAAAAAAAAAAAAAAAAAAAAAAAAAAAAAAAAAAAAAAAAAAAACAAATGTCTCTTGCAATGTTGGTCGAAGCACTTCGCTACTAGACCATTAATGGAAACAAAAATAGAAAGAATTATTGCTAATTATTCTACATGGCAGTTATCTATTATTGTGTGGAATTGCATATGAGTATCCAAATATTAAGGATTATTTTATTTTATTAATCCTATGATTAGGAATAAAGAACACTAACATAGTCGATAAGAGATTCCTCAGTGTTTCCCGTACGTTTAAGAAATCGGCAGATTCCTGCCAAGTCTTTTGTATAACTATCAAACGACCCCGGACGATCGGAATACACATCGTGTTCTACTTCCATTTATAGACTATTTGCTTTCAGTTCCAACTAATCGCGGCCCGCATTTGAAGAAAATCGGCGGAGCAAAATTCTTCTCTTACCTAGGAGATAAAAATAGAACTTCAAAATTTGAGCACGTTGAATAATTAAAGGGAGTATGTTTTACAAAAGTTACATAATATTATTTTGCTAAAATTCGTTATAGAAGCAAATAGAAAATATCTATATCTTTAATATTTAAATGAGTTAATCTTGTATGTTTTATATATATTTTCGGAATCTCGGAAACGGTTCCAACGTTTTTCCTGAAATTCAGTATGTAGGAGGTGTTGGGGGAGAAAAATTAATCTCAGTTGTTTTTGTTTTTTTTTTAAACTCGTTTTATTCCTGTTTTCGGGAAAATAGTAAAATTTATGTTGAATACAAAAGATAATTTTTGCTATCAAATATCAAGTCATGACAGCTCATTTAAGGAACGGGCGGTCTAGAGAGGTGAAAATACCTAAGTTCGAGCCCTTCTTAACTATTTTTTTCTCAATTTCAATTTTTTAATTTCTTTATATCTTTAAAAAAACCACCCGGTCACCCAGGTACTGTTATTCTAAATATGATTGTACTATCCGTTTCCATTAGAGGATATATAGGGTAGATAATAATAACGTCTGATGCGTGAACCTCCCGAATCAATATCGATGAAAACTCACATATATTTACATTTACGTACAAACAATATGAAATACTCACGTATTTATTTAATTGTGAAATTCACATCAACGCGAACATATTATAGTAAAACCAAATAAAGTGGCGATTGTTTGACATAATTCCGTCGAAATAAGGTCATAATAATAGATTATTTGAATTTCTCCCATGAGTCCATTATTAATGGATTTATGAATATTTTTTTAGCTTGTGCCCGTGACTTTGTCGGCATAAACCTTAGTAGTGAAATGGAGTTCAATAACGTTACTTTACGGCCATTCCACGTCTAAATAAAGAAAAATTAAGTCGATACATACATAGCAATATGTCCTATGGAATATTGCTATGGGGTAATTGCGCGGATAGTGAAAAAGTTTTTTTTTTACAAAAAAGACCTATACGTGGCATTTATAATTTAAGACCGCGTGATTCACTGCGAGAGAAGTTTAAGGAAACAGGTATTCTTACATTAGCTTCACAGTATATTGTAAGCAATTTAATTTATGTACATAAAAATATAAAGAATTATAAAACGATAGGTGATGTATACAATAGACAAAGCAGGAACCGACATAAGCTTGCGGCTCTTGCTTTGCGCCTTGCAAAAGTGCGTAACTTGTTTGTGGGTTTTGGTATAAGATTCTATAATAAAATTCCGCAATCAATTTCAGCACTGCCATTACAGCAGTTTAAAAACACTGTTAAAAAGAGGCTGATACAGAAAGCCTACTATACTCTTGAAGATTATTTAGAAGATAAGAATGTGTGGATATAGCTCTCTTTGAACCTGTACAAGACAGTAACGACTTAATGTAAATAATATTAATAATTATATTTATAAAAGAGCAACCGCCGAGTTTTTTGCGGGCTCTTCTCGGTAGGAACAGCTTTCCGAACCAGCAGTAGAGTTGACGATTCAAAAGCACTTGTTTACAAGTTTATTTGAAAAAAGAATATTTTGAATTTGAATTTGAATACATTGCATGATACATTTATTTACTTGTTTATTAATTTGGAAATCCAGTTGTTGTTGCACATAATTACTTAAACATGACAAATAACTTACACATAATTAAAATAGACACTTCAGAAAAATACTTTACCATTTACAACTTATAAAGAGGGTATGCAGTAAATAATTATTAAAAAATATAAATAAGAAATTTAAGTATAAAAAGTCAACCTGTAGAAAACATGATAAAAATCAAATGAGATTTGCTAATTGAAGCTTCTTCTACTACTAAGTACTAGCTACTACTTACCTGTAGGAGATCGCTGTAAGCGATAAGGACGCCTTTATACGCTTTTATAACTCATGTCATATACATATAATAATATATGGGTCCAGGACGCCTTTATACGCTTTTATAACTCATGTCATATACATATAATAATATATGGGTCCAGGACGCCTTTATACGCTTTTATAACTCATGTCATATACATATAATAATATATGGGTCCAGGACGCCTTTATACGCTTTTATAACTCATGTCATATACATATAATAATATATGACCACGCCTTGCTCGGTAATTTTTTACAATTAAATTAATATAAAAAAATAATACGGTAGGTGGGGCTAGATCCTATGTATTTTCATTTCTCGCGACCAGTCGTTCCCTGAATAAGCTACGCTGACTTGACAGTTAAATTTTAGTATTTTTTAATGCCCAAAAACAGGGATAAAATATATATATATATATATATATATATATATATATATATATATATATATATATATATATATATATATATTAAACCTAGCGACATCGATTTTTCTCTCCCAAAACCCTCTACATGCTGAATTTCAGGAAAATCTTTGGAGCCGTTTCCGAGATTCCGAATATATATATATATAAATGAATAAATAAGTCGAGACGACCAAAATCGCGGTTTACACTTAAATTAGTATAGTTAGTAGATAGATTTTAAAACTATTAAAGAATCTTTGGTGCATTCAGATTTAGTAAATATCAACCATTGTATAGAAATCCTACTTTCAGCTGGACAACCCGATCTCGTAGACGACGCGCGCGCGCCGCGTGCTACGAGTGAATTATATTGCTACGAATCCGAAGCTTCGGATTCGTAGCGCATTCTATGCACGAAGTGGCTACGTTATGACTACGAATTATTGATGTAATGAAATGATGTGAAATGGAAAATTACTGTTAACAGTTGAATTGTCCGAAATTTTCATTCACATAACAGCGTACTTTCAAAAGGCACTGAATTTAGATAGGAAGTGAGCGTGCCATTAGCATCTATTATGGTTTTACGCCGTTAAGCCTACCGGAAACTATATATTTTCGTACGTGATTTGACAGATTTAAGGATTTAAATATCTACACGGAAAGTTTTAACTTTAGTAATTTATTTTTCTTAGTATAATAAGAGGAAAATTATTAATCATTTTACGTTTTTTCATTTTATGTTTTGTCTTCTTATTTTTTAGCTGATCTAAGTGCTGGATAAGTCTCTTTAAGGGATTTCCTCTACATATGAGTACTAACATATGCTTGAATTTTGCAGCTTTTAGCAAATTTTTAGGAGTTGCTAACAGCGCTGTTTTTCGCTATTCCAACATTTTAAACCCCCATTGTACAAAGACTCTAATATTTGCATGCCTAAATAAATAACAATAAGCACTACGAAAAAAATTTAAAAAGAACTTTTTTACACAACTATTTGGTAGAATACAGATTTTTTTTTATTTCACAAGACAACATTTTAATTTTTATATGTATTGGACATAAAAAACCTTCTGCCACAACACTATTTGTAGACTACTAAAGTTTATATTGATTTTCAATCGAATCAAAATGGAGTCACCGTTTGTCTTACTCTATATTCGCACATGGTGTGACAGTGCATAATAATACGTAATTTAGACGCTCTTTGCGGATTTTACGCTACAATACTCCATGTGTGTTCGATGGTTTAGTTCTCACGATAAAATCACGTGCCGCCGTAAAGCGACTAATAAATTATCAATATCAATTAAGTAAAGTGTTAATAGACAATTCCTAGGTGCCCGCCGTGTGGTATCCGGCTGAGTAAAATAGAACAACGTCATTTCTTATCGGGGTGTCGTAAAATACGACTGAGGTAAGTTGATATCAGGCAGGCGGCCGGTCGTAAAAACTCAGCAAAATCATGTGACAGCATGTTTATAACATGTTGTGCCGACCCCACTTAGAGTGGGATAAGGGCAGGAAGATGATGATGAGACAATTCCTAGGTGCATGTGCTTTTAAGTTAAGAAACTTGTGTAAAGATCACGTACTATTAAGCCATTACAGCGTCGTTCTTAGAAAACCTACTCAAAATTCAAACACAAAGTTGTAAATAAGTACTTTTGAATCGCCAACTCTACAACATTGCTCTCACAGCTAAACTCTAATCGCTTTGCTAAGTTTCTTTATCGAATGTTAAAGCTGAAAGCTCTTCACTTTAGCTTCGACATAAAGCTTTTGCATTCTCTACACATAAACAACACTTAAGATGTAGTGTAAACATTACCTTAATGCACCGGTATTTAAATTACTTGTAGTTTAACAAGGTTTAAGTAACAACTTTGTTCGCAGATTTCCTTGTTCGTACCTATCCTAAAGTACTTCATTTGTATAACATTTTTGTTAATTTCATTTGTGTTTTTCGTTTATCATGAGCACTGAGTTTTTTTTCTAATGTTTTATAATCGACCCGAACCGACATTCGCCGAAAACAGAGCAAGCATGTTAAGTGTGAGTGCTAGATTTAATTTTCGCGCTTGTTAGTTTTAATTTTATTATAGCTCCTACGATATTTAAATTATATGATATAAACTATTATAATCTAATAAGGCATTTTCCGATTTGCCCTTATTTCAATTTATCAGCCGTTATATGAGCTCTACTTCTATTTGATCAGTGCAGTTACTCTAAGACATTTCAACTCCAATCTATGAGTAATTCGAATAATATGACATCAATACGACAAAATGCCTTCAGCATTCATAATTAGCGAGTAAGTCGTGTCTGGTTATATAGGGAACTCTTCAATTGACTATATTACGGAAAGAGTTCCGAGTAATCCTTCTTTTAACGTCTGATTATAGAAACATTTTTCGATATGTCTGACTGCATTATCAACAACTACGTACCGTTAACCTCATTATACTGCCGTTATCAGTAAAATATGATCGTGTACATTAAATAATTTAAATTACTCTTAGTTATAATTTATAAAAAGTTGTGCTAACAATATTAACGTATCTTGTCAACGTAGCCTTATAGACCATGTAATTGTGTAACAGTAACATTTATAAATACTACACGGCATCTATATATAAGGGGACGGAAGGATGCGTAAAAATATTATTTGTATCATTAATAACTACAATAAATATAAGAGGACCGAGGTAGGAACCCTGTGGCACACCGACGGAATGAGTACAAAAGATGTGCAATATTCATTGTTAGATCCTGAGCCTGATCACATTTGTCCGGGTCGTAAAGCCCAAAGCTCTTTTACACCTCCTTTAGCTTAGTTTACCAACTTTAGGACTAACTAGGAAAGCTCTTAATGTAGTTTTATTAGTGTGGTTTAAAAATTTTTTTCACATTCATCTATACTAATATATAAAGCTGAAAAGTTTGTTTGTTTGATTGTTTGAACGCGCTAATCTCAGGAACCACGGACCTGCTTGAAAAATTCTTTCAGTGTAAGATAGTCCATATATTGTGGAAGGCTATAGGATATATAACATCACGCTAAAATAAATAGGAGAGGAACAGTAATAAAAATAGTACGAAATAATTTAAAGCTTACCTTGCGTGCGCTGAGTAAACGGTAATAGTTATTCAAAAATCATGTATTAAAAAATTGTTCCCCTCTGAAAGTTCTAAATAAAATTCTGTGATAGCATATGTCTAGCTTTTTAACCTACTGTAACCATTTTTTGGTTATCCTATATTACGGTTGTAATCTTTCCACGCGGGCGGAGCCGCTGGCGATTGTTAGTCATTTATAACTGAATATCAATATTCTTCCGTGATTTTGATTTAGGGTCCTGTGTTTTGGATGGTATCGCAATATATGCCTATTTTAGTCGAAGTAAATTTTCTTACTTCGAGAGTAGTTTCAATATTCGCGGATATTAAATTATGCTCCTGCAGGCGACTCTAACTAGATTTTCTCGAAGAGCATCTCAATATACCCTTCATGTTGTTGATTTTATTCAAATATTATAAATAAGGTGTAAGTTTTGAATAGGTTTTACAATTCAGAGTTCCTGCCGCGATAACGTCTTGTAAATAGCTGAACAAGTGCATCGGATGGGTTTGAAACTAGTCGGGCTAACCCGATAGAATAAGATGTGATTATACCATGTTTCTATACATTAACTGTGAATACTAATCACGATAATTTAAATTTAAGGATTTAATAATTGTATAAGATGGAATATATAAATACTTATTATTCATGGCATGTCTATCATATCTAGCGACATTTCACAATTCCTACGTTCATTAAATAAAAACACTATGTAATATTGGAACAATTACTATATATATATATATATTTATATATATAACTTAAAAAACAACCTTTATAATGGGAACAAATAAAATTACATTCTACAATCAAGAAATAACTGAGTTCAATATTATATATTTATTTGAGTTCAATATTATTATAGAAACAAGTAATGTTTTATTTTACATAAATTAATGTATTAAAATTTAATTTCAATTAAATAAAATTTAATTTAATTAAAATGCTTTCAATTAATTACATAAATTAATTTTTATAATAATTAAAAAATAATCTTTACTATATTATAAGTGTGATGATGTATTGATTGTGATTCTGCACCTGTTTTAACATAACATAGTAAAGAACTTTTAAGCTCCTAGCAGAAGCACAGTTGAACTTTGTTCTCAAAGCTTACTTAAGTACAGTACTAGTGAAGTTTCGACTTTCTGACGTTACTAGTCTATTCGAGCGACTGCGTCACCTGATCGCGTTCACAGATATTTCTGACATCAAAGGAACTGTTGCATTGAAGATTCTTTAGAAATTTATTCATTCGTATTTAAAACAATTGTTGTTTTAAATACGAATGAATAAATCGTTTTGAATCTTGCTTATATAATTTAAAAAAATTATATTTTTTTCTTAATTTAAAGGTATTGCCATTTTTTAAAGAGCACTATCTGATTTTTTGCTTTTATATAAAAAAAATATTCGCTGAGCCGTATCACCTGCGGTCCATATTTGTAAAAATAGATATAGTTGATATAAAGTTCCTACGCTAAAATAAGGTTACTTTTCCATAGGACTACGTAATTAACAAAAATAAACAAATCTATATGTTTAACCAGGATTAGACTTAAGCTGTATGCAAAATATCGCACAATCAAGATTTTCGAGCATTAAATCCTTACAAACAAGCACTCTTAAACGTTCGCCTTTATTATATTAGTAGTGGTAAACTTATAAATTTTATTAGCAACAAGAGGCATCTGCTGTACTAATAGGAACCTTCAGTCTCGTTTCCCGGATGTGAAACAATTAATAGCGCAGCAAAAAGTTTGCAACAGTGATTTAAACTATAATGGATCGATCGATGCTTAGATGGAATAGGTTCCATCAAATTCTGGTTTTAATTTCCTATTGCTTAAATTATTATAACTAGAAATAAGGCTGATTTCAGCAGGTACTTTAATGATGGTGATTTCCAAACGTACATCCAATTAGGACGTACGTTTTGAAATATTCGAATATACTTTATTCAAATAATCTTTTGAACAGACCTTTTGAAGCATGAAATCTATTGATGCATCCAAAAATTTCTTCTATCTAGAAGAAATATTAAAAAAACCTTGTTGCTACTGTTTTCAAAATATTTTTTTATATATATTACGCTTTATTAGTTTTTCCACATAAAATAACTCGACAGCACAATCGCCTTCAGTATATTCTTTTAATTTATTAATAAAATATTAAAAAAGAAGTAAATATTACATCAAGATTTTCTTCAGTGAAAAGTGCATATTCAATTGTAAAAATGAAGTACGTCTCATATATTTTTATAGGAAACTTGTACGTGACTGCTTGGAGTTTAAACAAAGAGATTCCTGATAATTAGCACTCGAACTTTCAGTTTTGAATCCGTAGTGTAAAGTTTTTAATTAACGCCTGAGCATGCATTAAAGAAAAAAATATATTAAAATTTTTAGATGCTATTTGTTCACAAAATTCTACCGTATTCGTATGACTGACACACTTATGTTGCTCCGGTTTAATTGTGTTAAACTTCATCAACATTAATCCAACGGACCAGCCGTGACAGAGTAACAGACAGAAAGACTGACATTTATAGTATTAGTATGGATATGGATTAGTAAATAAGAACATTTTCGTCTTTACAATATTTTAAGAAGCATGTTTTTTACTGATTGTAGGCTTGCCTTTATAAAAATATAAAGAAATATAAGCAATATTTTTACTTATTATATAAAATAACAAGTTTAGAGTCAGGACTATCTGTAAGTCGATATATAATTTTTTTTCGCAAAATAGAATATCATAAGAGGGATTCAATTATTTAATGTGGTAACAAGACTACAAATATTGAGTACCATAAAATTTTAAGGAATATTTCTCTTTTCGATTAAAAAAATTATAAAGTATTGCTATTCTAGGTTTAGCAAGAAAAAATATTACTACTTTATTTTTTAATATGGATCTCCGCAAAAAAAGCTCGACACTATTAATTATTTAAAAACTTTTAAATTAAATTTAAATTAGATTTAAAATTTTTAGCAATGCTTTTAAATGTAGAAATTTAAAATTTTTCGCTTTGGCTAGTAAAAGAAATATCATTCAGCACCTGATTAATGTAATATTGGATCAATTATTAAAAAAATATATATATGAAACTTAAAACACCTTTATAAACATAATAATGGGAACAAATAAAATTACATTGTACAATCAAGTAATAACTGAGTTGAAAATTATATAAACAAGTAATGTTTTATTTTAAAGAAATTAATGTATTCAAATTTAATTTCAATTGATTAAAATTTAATTTAAATAATTTCAATTAATTACATAAATTACATAATATTTTTTATAATAATTAAAAAGTAATAATTTAAAAAATATTTTTTTATAATTTTAAAAAACAAGTTTTAAAAAAGCAGTAAGCTTTATTATAATTATTATGATCACGAAATAAACCTTAGAAGAAAGAAAATCACTAAAAAAAAAATATTATTCACCCACAAAAATTAAAAAAAAAAATCGATTAAAGTTCTCACTGTGAATTCAAAGTTTAAAGTGCAAAAATCGCGCAATCCTTTACAAAAAAAAATATTAAATCATTTTGAGAACTAAAACAATATTCGCCATGGCAATAATTTATTCGCTTATAGTTTTAAAATGAAAAAACATCTATGCTTAAGTTAATTACTAGAAATATAAACATAAATTTAAAAAAAAGTACATTCAGGTGCCGCAAATTTTTTATATTAATAGAAAAGTAAAAAAGAAACAATTAAAATATACGAAAGTTAACTTAAAATTAAATTAACTCACCTATCTGGGCACCGCTCCGGTGTATCGTCTCTCTTATTGCACCGTCTACCCTTACACATAGTAAACCAACTCAACATTGTTATTGTTGTTTTTTATTAAACAGAGCTTTAATCTTTAAGTATTTAATATACCACGGAGAGTTTCCGAAAACGCGCACCGGATAGTCGCAACGTCCCTATGGACGAAAATTCAGATACCTATATTCGCGAGTACCGCAAGCGAGTGCACGCTACGGTGTCCGATAGAGGTGTGATGCAGCCTAGTGAAATTCAACGTACGCATGTACGAGGGGGTGGGGTGGCAATGATAACTGAAAGTCTCTAGGTAACCTAGTTTCAATTTCCTGCGAATTTGCTTATATCAGGAATATATATTTTTGAAAATTTAAACGAGAAAGTTGAGCTTTTTTAAATTATTATTAATATCATAACTACGCAGTATGTAATTTGCGGTGGCCTAATTATTAAAGGATGTGATCCTTGCCTTAATTATGGAAACTCCGGGGTTCATTGATTTGCTTAATTTATGTTTAGTATATGATGATAGTAATCGAACCCGATAAAAATAAGATTTTATTTATGATGATTATTGTAATTGTTATATAATTATAAAATTAAAATATGCTTTATCATAAAATTTTAGTATTCTTATAAAACTATGAGATTTTCGGATAAATAAACAAATTGAATTGAATTATTATTTTCTTTTACATTAAATATAATTAGTTTTTAAAATCAAAATATTTTTGGAGGAATAATTGGCAAAAATTGTTTAAATTCAAACATTTGCTGAAAAAATAAAAAAATAACAAAGAAAAAACGAAATATTTGAAAGGCCATCGCCCTTACAGGTATCCGCCCCTTTTCTCAGCACAATCTTGTGAATACGAGTATATTGAGAAAAGGAAGATATACCTTTAATAGGGAATCACACGCGCTCTTGTGGAATTTGGCGATATTGTACTTTGCTCTTTAGAGATTTTTCGCTTATTATGCACGTATTGATTTGTTGTTTGCAACTTTTAAATAAATCTCTTAGCTATTAGCAGTTAATAACAGCTACATCGAGGGATTTTCTGATTGTGCTGGTTGTATATATGAATTATCAAGTATTTGCTTTAATACAACTTAATATACCAATTCGCTATTCAAATAATACCACATGGGTTCTTATAATGGAATTCTGCAAAATATACGTTGTATGTTTACTCCTAGAATATTTTTTTTAATAATAATTGAAATCATTTTGATTACAATTCGAATAGTAAAGTGGCTTTTATATAGTACTTCTTATTTTAAGTACGCAAATCATGTACATTTTAGATCGGATATATTATCTTTTCTTTGTATTATTTCGCTTTTATTGTTATACACGTGCCTCCCTGATGTTTACAAAAGGAGCTTGATCTTTTGAGATTATAAATTATACAAGCTCATTCACACTGAAAACTTATAAGGTACTTTTCAAGATAGCATCTTCGACTTCTTGATAAAAATGAATCTTTATTATTCAATAAACAATATATACACAAGCAATTTTTATAATTTGGCGTTACTTTTTCGAGTTTTAGAATAGAAAAATAATTAACTTATTTTTTTACAATCTACGATTAGAGAAAATCGATGTCATACAAACGTAGAGATTCAGAAACAAAATCGATATTCTTTTGGGAATAGGGATAACATATAATTAAGGGAATTTCAAAAATTATGTTTAATTAGGATGCAAAGTCAACCAGCTTACTATTTTAGAAGTTGGATACAACAAATATTTAAAAATATGTACTTTGGTCTTCATATCGACTTTTATATTATTTGAACAGTGTTTATTTGTTATTGTTATTAATTTCTGCAACTACAACTGACATTTAATTTGAACCCCGATTTTTAACATGTAAGAATTTTACACTATTTGTCCATATAAAAATTAGAAATCTAATTTTTTGTCTAAAAGCTTTTACTTTAGCTTTTACTATATCTTTCTGTCTAAAACAGGAAGTAGGGCAGAACTTTATGCCCTACCTTGTTCAGAATAATTAATAATTTAATTAGTTTAACGTCTTAGTTTTGAATATAAAGTAAAAGCGTGTAGTTTTAATTGAATTAAAAGGTTCCTGTGGCTGATGCCTGCTGCAATCTACGACATATCCAACACAGGTATTTGTTCGTAGAACTATTAATTAATTTAGTGTTCGTAGTTGCTCTCCCACCGCTTTGTTAAACTTTAAGAACCCAGTATTGCTGCACCGAAATTAATTATAGTTTGACATGTTGTTATAAACTTTCCTATTGTGGGAATGACATCCGTATGTTTTTTAATGAAAAATTTTTTGCGAAATACATTTTAACAAGCTACGAATGTGAGATCGTTTTAAATTTTTCTGATGTTTAATGATACGGATTTCGACGATGGAAAAAGATGGTATATCTTTTCTCATATAGAGGCTATTAATTAAATTTAAAATTGTCTATATTATAGACCATTTTTTAATTTTAAGATTTTCGAATTTTAATTTTCAATTTTTTTTTATCTCTAGCACATGATAGAACTTCGACTTCTATGTTTTCTTATGAAAATAATATATCGCCGTTGCTATATACATATACTAATATTATAAATGCGAAAGTCTGTCAGTCTATAGCCTATTTAGTGTTTATTCGCTGGAGCAGTTGAAGATTATATAGGCTATTATATTGGTTAAAAATTCCCATTAACTTTGAAGAAAACTTCTCCCGAAAAAAAATAAGTTAAAAAATAAATATAACAGACCATTTTTTAATTTCAATCAGGTTGGCTGGAAGAGATTCCGATTCCGGAATAAGCTAATTGCAAATTGTTGTTTTTTATTATTATTTCTATTTGAATTAATGCAATAAAGAGATTACAAACAAACAAACCATAAAGAGCTTTAGCAGCGACTTCGGTGTGATCAACTCAAATGTAAAACTGCCTTTTGTGATGCAATAGGTGTTTTTAGATGTCCCCGATAGAAAAAAAACACAAAGGTCCAGCGGTATAAGACATTAAAGCTTAACAGACGTATATATATTATATTGTATTGTATTAATGTGTGTCGTATATTATACGTACGATCGTTGTACGTGTCCAAATCAGAGATGAGCAATTCGGTTTAATACGGATTTGCTCATCTCAGCAGACAAAGCGGTGAGTGGTTATCGATAGATATGAGTGACAACCCCTCATTGGCAGATTTAGTAGCGTGAACCTATCGTATCGATACCTATATACCTCAAACTAGGTCGTCTGACAACCTCAAGTGGGTGGCAAAGAGCCCCCTTAAATCGATCTTAGTCCATCATCGGTTGTCCATTGCAATCAAGTACAAGAAGAGTCATACATTTAATTTTTTTTTACTCTAGTACATGATAGCTGTGTAACCCAGCGGTGACACCGTGCGACACTTTCAAGGACGTCACGGGTTCGAACCCGGGCAGACACCAATGAGTTTTTCTGTTAAAACTTATGTGTCTAATTGATAATTGCAATTTAGCACACGCTTTTCGGTGAAGGGAAACATCGTGAGGAAACCTGCATATTTCTAGAGAATTCTGGAGATATGTGTAACCTACCAATCCGCATTGGAGCAGCGTGGTAGGTTTTAGCTCCATACCTTCTCTCCAAAAACGGAGAGAAGAGGGCCTTTTGCTCAGTAGTGGGATAGTAACAGATCGCTACTTACTTACATGATAGAACTTCGACTTGTATGTTTTCTTATGAAAATAATATTTTGTCGTTGCAATATATACATACTCATATTATAAATGCAAAAGTCTGTCAGTGTATTGCCTTTTTAGTGTATATTCGCTGGAGCAGTTTAGATTATATAGGCTATTACTTTTGTATTATAGATCTCCGCAAAGTAATGTCTTATTCTATAAATAAGCTATTATAGTGGTTAAAAAATTAACTAACCGTTAACTAAGAAGAGAACTTCTCCCGAAAAAAAATAAGTTCAGGGCACATAAAATAATATTGTACATAATTGCGGGTTATTAACGCTTAAGTTAACGCGAACTTAGGGTCGCGAACAAATCTATACTTATTATAAAACAAAGTCCCCGAAAGGTGTCTGTCTGTATGTAATCAATTTTTTCAAAATCTACTCAAGGGATTTTTGTATGGTTTTTACTAAAAGATAATACGGAAGATTTAGGTTATTAGTACATTATCGTTTTATATAAATTGTGTTAAAGAAGTTGCCCGGTTTTAAAAATCTATTGCTGGGAGCTTTAGTCGCGTGCGCTGCGTAACACACACACACAACACACAAACAACACAGACACACTCAAGTTATGTACTAGAGAATTGTAACCTACAAAAATATTAGAAAAAGTCCGCGACAGCATGTATCATGATTCTTATGATTAAGTCACCATATATACTTATAAGTTTAACGCCGTGTGGTATCCGGCTGAATAGAATAGTACCACCCTCATTTCTTACCGAGGTGTCGTAAAAGGCGACTAAGGTAAGTTGACCCACCGTGTGGTATCCGGTTTAGTAGAATAGACCACCCTCTTTCTCACTAAGGTGTCGTAAAATACGACTGAGGTAAGTTGACGTCAGGCAGGCGGCGGGTCGTAAAAACGCAGCCAAATCATGTGACAGCATGTTTATAACATGTTGTGCCGACCCCACTTAGAGTGGGATAAGGGTAGGAGGATGGTATACTTTTATGTACGAATAGTGGAAAAACTTTGTGATACACATAAGTGTATATTTCCACGAGGGCGAAATATCTGGCATAGCTAGTTATAATATACATTCTTGCATGTAATAAGATTGATTTTTATAAATTTTGCGTCTGTAAGTTTATTTGCACCGTGTATTAGAATTCTTATTAACATTTGGCATGTCAGACGTGTTGGTTTAGATGTTTTTGTTACTAGTGTTGACGGTTTAATGTACGTACTTTCTAGCGTTTAAGAAGAGTAGAAGTATAACAGAGATGTACGAAAGTAAAGTTCTAAGCTTCCGGAATCGGAGTCGAAGCTCCGTAAGATTTCGTAACAATGAGGTGTTCTGTACGCGCATGTATGTGTGCAGCAAATGTTATTTTTGAATATGGTTTTTATATCACTTTTTTAATCTAATATAAAATGAAATAATTTACCTGGTAGTTGACATTTTCGTAGACTATTTCACTTCAACGACAGGATTTTATATATATTCACTGAAAATTAAAGAAACTTCAAAGCAAGTGTTGCTAGAAGATTAATGCGCAGTCAAATTATGAACTATACTTCTCAATGCTCAACCACATAAGCGAGTAGCCTTTGCCTATTTTAGACTGAAGTGTTAAATATTCAAGTACATGATATTAGCGATAATCTTTGAGATAAGACGGAGATGTCACGAGGCGATGTTTTGGGATTTAATTACGTAACGCGATCGTTATTATTTCAATCAATAACCATAAATAAAGTTTATAATAAAATTCAATAAATATATGTAAGTATATAACCCGTAAATATTTCAAAGATATGTAACGTTTGAAGCGTTCGATTATACAAGATATTGTGAGTTTACGGGTTCAAATCCCGGTTAAGATTCAATATATGTAAGATATTCTCTAAGTAATGATGGCCGAACGATGTAAGCACGTCCATTATTATTAGAATGTAGTGAGTGCAAACCCCAGGCAGGCTCTTGTGGCTTTCCTATAAACACACATTGGTTTATTCATATTATATTTTCGGTAAAGTGAAACATCGCGAAAAAATCAGCCAATCTCTATAGAACTCCTGTTTTCCTAAGTATGGCCTACATTGAAACGGTTTACGGGTCTAAGCTATAACCTGTCTTTCTAAAAGGAGAGAGGAGGCTTTTGTCCATCTCAAGGATAGTAACCGTCTTTTACTATATATATAACTTATAGTGCAATATTTTAAAAATAATAAAGCTCGACTACATTTTACCGTCTCTATAATCTAGAAATATGTAAATTGTAATATTACATCGGAACTCCATTTAGCTGTTAAAACGCCGAGAATTTGATTGTAACTATCAAACTTAAATAATTGATGATACAACAATAATATCATAGTGTGTGGCTACTCGTCCGAAACTTAAATGACTTTCTATATAGTGACCAACAAACTTTGTAAACTTGCGTAGGTGATGTGGTACAAAAGACGAAATAACCTATTTTTTTATTTATATCTTAAAGGGATTAGGCAATGTTTTATATGAGCTACCGGTTGGCTTAACTAATTCGACATATACAAAATCTTTTTTTATATCTCAACAAATTCAAACAAAACCTCTATAAACAATATTTAATATTTTCATGATCCACTCTGTCTTTTGTTAAAAAAAAAAACCATGAAAATCAGTTCGGAGTTTATGGCGATCAATGCAGTGACAAAAACTATAATTATAATCACTTATGAAGAAAATATTACGTAATCAGGGATTTGAGATATCTTATTGTTCACACATTACAAGGCGTAAGTTTGACTACCTGGATTCGGTTATTTACTACAATATAATATATTTTAGTGAGATTTTCTGTACACTTTACATACGTATTTAAATATGTTTGAAGGGAGTACGGTATATTTGTGACATCATAAGAAAACATCGTAAAGAACTTGGTTATTTCTGGAGAATTGTTGCGACATTTGTAATCTTTCCAATTCCTATTGGATCAGCGTGGTAGGTCAAAGTATAAAACTTCTCTTCAAAAGAGAAAGGATTTTTAATTAGCAGTAGGAAGGCATCAAGCCGCTTTTCTTTTTTACTTATGCACCATAATTTTTTTTTACGGAGAATAACTTATCTGTATAATCAAATTAAATATCCCTAATATTTGACTGTAGTTATAGACTCCCTACATTGTAATTAAAATTTCGTTTGCCTTGATATTTACATTTGACTGAAGACAATGAACACTAATAATTTATTGACCTGCGTATAACAATCTTGTATATTGTAGCTAGGAATCGAAAGCAAAGCTCCTTAAAAGTTTACGGTGCTTTGCTTTTGATTCCGGAAGATCGAAAGTTTTTTAATTTACTTCGTGGCTTCGAACTTCTGCTCCGATTATATCTTGTACTTAATAAATTTCTAGTTAACTAAACTAAATTTAACTAGAATTAAATTAGAATTTTAGAGTAACTAAATTTTGTTGCCTATCTTGTTATTTACGTATAACAGATTAAAGAAACTGAGTAATAATTTATTGAATCGCGCTTAACTTTTCTACATGTCTACACCGAATCTGCCTAAACTTACGACTATTGAAATTTAATATCTTCAGTTCGAACTACGGTTCTGGTAAACCCACCTCCGTAACTTTCTACCCTACCTATAGATATATTTCTCAAAGTGAGACGCATAAGGTCCATTGTCAACATCAGGCTAATCTCAGTTTTCCATTACCTACTTAAACCCACCGAGCTTGTTTTAAGTCTAAGAATTGTTTTTTAATTTAGGTACGAAGACACAGAATTGGATAAGACCGTATGTACTGCCACTAATTTTCTCATTACTAGAATGGTGAGCAATGACTTCAGTGTTATGCTTATAAAAGATTTTAGCCTCTAAGATAGGTGTTACGTTATCGTTTGACTCTTTTGATTATAATAATATCTGTATTAAATTATATGCGATCTTATGCTTCTCTTTTGAAGAATGTTATATTTAAGTTTAAATATGATATACTCGAATGCTTCGCACTTTTATAACAAATGACGGCTTTCTACATGAGACTGTTTGCCTATAAAATGTGCTACTTAGTGGTTGAAGACAATTATTTTAGTGACAAAAAATTCAGGCATTTTAACTTTATCCGTGCATATTACACTTTCATGTTGTATATTTGTCCGCCATCAGACGGGACTACTTTGGCGTATCTATTGAAAGCAGTTCTCTGTAGCGATATTCTTGACCGCAACGGACATTTAACGACTAATACAATCAATCAATTTTGCATGACGGCTATTTACTGTACGTTGAAAATATGTCTAACATATTAATCGCCTTACAATTGAAATAAGGAAATAAAAAGCATCTCAGCTCAAAAACTTACCTTTGTTAATTATATTACTGTATATCTCTACTGTCATGTGGAGTATATATAAACTTCATAATCTTTTATTTTCAGCAAAAGTTATTATAAGAGTTAAAATGACCGACTCGTGACATTAAACCAATTAAGTCTTATAGTAAAAGAAAATAAATATAGTAAGGTTTGTTCTTTGGTTTTGACGAGTTTAAGACTTAAAATTTGTATATGAAAACCTTATGAAAATTCTGTAGGTATAACAATGACAAAACAAGTATGGTAAGGATTATACTTAAATTTATAATCAAAAAAACCAAAAAAACCTTCACAGTTGCTAATACTGAGCAATGACGACGAAGAAATTCAATTAAGAAGTTCAAGTAAATTTGTGTTGCGTTAGATTAATTTTTTTTTTTATCTAACTAAAAGTTAAGAACTTACTTACTTTAAGAACTTTTCATACTACTTAAATACTTTCAGAAATATTTTTTTACTTTGTGCTGTACAAACATTTATATTTCAAATAAAAAATAATTGTTTGTAGAATTATTTTTTTTTTTATTGTACCTAGTATTTGGAACGAAACCCCCTTTTCGTACTACCTCTGGGTCGCATATAACACGGTTTCACACCACACGGCATTTTCTAGGAACCTAACTACCGTGTTATAAAAGAATTATATGTACTTGCACGCGTTATGAGCGTGTGAATGCGTGCAAGTTAACGTGCATGCGTGCGAGTAGACATTTGTAACGTTTCGTTTTTTATGACGTGCACTATGTCAACATATACATTTGTTATTCAGATCATCTCTGGCATAATAAGATCGTGTCATAATTAAGTTTGAGGTGAAAAAATAAAATTTTATTTCTAAAGTTTATTATTCACGAATGCACTGGTTTGAATATATGCCAGCGGTTTGTTAGGACTCTATAGAAAATCCTATGCATACAGTTCATTATAAAAAATGAAGGAAAACTATATTTAAATATATATATGGGTATTGTTTGTAATGTTGTCGCCAATGACTTCCTCTTTGTATTTTACAGCAACACAGTCATGAAACAAGAGTTTTGCGCCCTTTTAGATTAAAATGATGGCAACACTGTGCTGTTATTGTATCCGGTGGAGTCTTCCTATTGATAAAACGTTTCAGTGACAGTCAGTCCGTCATTCAAGAGAAGTGTATTTCGCATTTCGAGTGGTATTCTATTATATCGTGTTATTGGATAGTGTGCGCTAACATTAATGACTCAAAAATATGATTGCACTTTTTCACTTCGACACGGATCGGAAATCATTTCTGGTCTTTATAGAAACATGTTCGCGCTTAACGTGTTAACGGGATTTCGTTTCCATCAACTTAAGTATTTAAGTAACCTTGTATTTTTATCCTGTAGCAAAACGGGACATTTACGCTAAACCTCAGCACGATAAAAAAGCTTTAAGTGTTACAAATTTTATCAATAATTGTCCAGCGGATTAGTCTTGACATCGAAAGAAAAACATAAAGAGAGAAAGGCACAGATTTTCGCATTTATATTATTAGTATTGATATTCAGCCGATACCAGACGGCGTATTTTATATTTAAAAGTATCTACTCTAAAAATTCTCTATTTATTTGCCGAGACAGTTCTTATCAAAGATTCCGTATAACAATGCTTTTATTTTTAACAAAGTTTTACAAAGGAAACGTGATATACGTTTTGCATAACTATTCAAGCAGACTTGAGAGTCAAAGGCTGAAAATCCTGATATAATCTGTGTTTTGTTATGAGATATACTAGTTTTTTTCAGCGGTTAGACTCAATAACTCTAATGGAAGGCCCATAGCTATATCGTTTCACTAATAATTGTTATGGTGTGATAGCAGGATTATAAAAATAATTTGACGATGTACGTAAAAAACGTAGTAGAAATCGATACAAGCTTTTCGGTTGCTTTGTAAAAAAGTACATAATATATCGCCTTCAGATTTTGGTATTCGATTCTATAGAAATACCACAATTATTTTATCTTTGCCATTACAGCAGTTCAAAATAACAAATAAAAGGGGGCTGATAAAACCTATATCTTGCGGACTGCATAAATTATTAAGATGAGTAAATTTAACAACTCTCCAGCCTTGCACAAGACAGCTATAATAGAATGTAAGTAGTTATAAGAATTATATTTTGGAAAGAGCAACCGCCGAGCAATTTTCCGAACCAGCAGTAGAGTTGACGGCTCGTAAGTTGTTTACAAATTTATTTATTTATATAATATAATATATGGGCCAGTTACACACACGGTCGTACGTCCCCAAAGTAATTTAATACTTGTGTCATGGATGAGAGACAACTGGTAAATATAAAAATACATATTTAAATACAAATATACACCCAGGCTCGAAGAACCAACAAATTCTTTTTATAGAAAATGTTGGCCCTCAGCGGGAATCGAATCCGCGACCCGCAGAGCTGAAGGTGATTTGCATTAAGATTGCATTGTATCAATCAAGCATTTTATCAAGCATATAAATTTGCTTTAAATAAATTTTATCAAGACGCCGTAAGGTATCCGGAATCCGGTATCCTGAATAGAATAGTACCACCCTCATTTCTTACCGAGGTGTCGTAAAAGGCGATTAAGGTAAGTCGACCCGCCATGTGGTATCCGGCTGAGTAGAATATACCAACCTCATTTCTTACCGAGGTGTCGTAATAGGCGACTAAGGTAAGTTGACCCACCGTGTGGTATCCGGTTGAGTAAAATAGACCACCCTCTTTCTTACCGAGGAGTCGTAAAATACGACTCAGGTAAGTTGACGTCAGGCAGGCGGTCGGTCGTAAAATACGTAGCCAAATCATGTGACAACATGTTTGTAACATGTTGTGCCGACCCCACTTAGAGTGGCATAAGGGCAGAAGGATGATAAATAAATTTTATCAAGCTGGTTAGACATTTTGTCGGATATAGGACGTAGCCTGGTAACATCTATAAATACCTGAAACCTAGCTATACCTAAGTGCTCTCCACTAACCTACTCGAGATCAAGCTTTCAGGCCGTTAAGCTGTTGAATGATTTACTAGTATAACCTAGAAAAATCCTTCCCTATCGGAATTTATATAAGACTAGAAAATATTTGTGTTATAATAGTATCTTTATTCATCTAGATTTCATAATTTAAGTTGTGGTAGCCCAGCGGTAACACCGTGTGACTCTTTCGAGGAGGTCACGGCTTCAAACCTGGGCAGACACCAATGAGTTTTTCTGTTAAAACTTATGTGTCTAATTGATGATTGAAATTTATAACACGCTTTTCGGTGAAGCATAACATCGTGAGGAAACCTGCATATTTCTGGAGAACCCTGGAGATATGTGTAACCTACCAATCCGCATTGGAGCAGCGTGGTAGGTCTTAGCTCCAATCGGCAATAGTAGATTGGCATTGAATGCCTATTCTCAGCAATATAATAGAAATACTGTAATTTTTGAGGTGTCTGTAAATAATTACATTTTTTTCCGCTTACATTGCAAACGCTGGCTAAGCCCTACGAGATTTATCAAAATGATGTACTAAGTATTTGTACACCTTGAAAAGGTCTACAGAAAAGTCCGCAATGGTATGTGTCTATCTCTTATGGATAACCCACAATAGCATTTTTTGTCATTTACTTTTTACGGAAAAAAACGCCTTATTTTTGAAGCAATTTTTATACGCTACAGCATTAATCCTTATCCAATTAAGTACTTTAAATAAATTGTTGATTTAAGATCAATATGGCCGTTTACAGCATGTAATTTAAGTGAACATTTTCGGAGATGATGCCGTGAGGACGCCGCGCTTCGCCCTATAGCACTTCGCATTTAACACCTATATGTCGTTGTTTCAAGAGTTTGTTTAATGACAAGAAAGCTGTGAATGTAGTATATAAGGACATTCTGTAATTAATTTTAAAAGTAAAATACATGTTGTATATGTAATGTACTATATGAATTTAGATATTAGATATAGCAGGAAATTTTCTTGGTATAGGGAGAGGAAATTGTTTTTCTCCAAATTAGACGCTTGCGGACCACGGGCAGTAATGAATAAATCAAAACTACTGGATTGATTTTAATCATTTTTTTTACACTGAATGACGTGGGATATATATTTTATACCTTTGCGATTGCTGTGGTAGCCCAGCGGTATAACCGTGCGCCTCTTTCGAGAAGGTCTAGGGTTCAAACCCCGGGCAGGCACCAATGAGTTTTCTAGTAAAACTTATGTGTCTAAGTCGACCCCACTTAGAGTGGGATAAGGGCAGGAGGATGATGATGAAGTGTGAGTAACATCGCAGAAATACGCGATGCAAATCAGTTCGTATGTTCTTGCGATGCGACGTCGGACCGCAGTTTTGTGTACAAGCCTTAAATAGATTGATACTTATATCTCTTAGCAATAGGTACTTACGGGTTCTTGTTGCCAATGCTGCTCGACCTCTGCAGCTTGGACCTTGGCCTGTTCTCCTTGTCCAGGGTAGCACGCTGCTCGTCCATGCGATCCGATTGACACTTCGCCACTAGCTCTATAAACGTTTCAGCAGGATTCTCGCCTTCTTCAGATTCACCTCGCACCATCTCCCTATTTTGTTTCTCATCACTATCCTTTTTCTTCGCATCGGGGGTTATCTGGTAACAAAATACTCCCATTAAACTCCAGATCCGTTTTGCTGAAAATCGAAGTATGTAATTCATGATTATGAAGACACCATTAGATCTGTGTCTCTGAAAACTTAACTAAGCACTTCATGATCATAATAGTACATAAAGGACCCTTACGTACCAGTAACTAAAAATAAAAAGGGCATTATTGATTACAACAATATTTAAGGACCCTAAATAATATGGTATTAGAGAGTTACTTTCTATTCAATACTATTTTTTTTTAAAGGTTTTCATGATTATAAAGGTATCAACGATACTAAAGAATACGTATCAAAAGGTTTATTTATGGCTAACATGTATATAAAAAAAGTGTAAGAAAAGTCTAGAAGTCCATAACAATGCTTAACATTCTTAAACGACGACATGTAAAATATAGTTTTAAGTATCGGCGAATGGTGATGTCCAGCATAGTACCAAGCAAAGCTCGTATCACCCGCTGGGTGAATCTGATCATATGAGGCCCATAGTAACCATGTAGATCCATAAATCATACATAACAACATGACTTATGGGTTGGGATACCAATGAACTTTGTCTTTTTTCTTTCACTTACCTTTTATCATCATTCTTATCCGTTATTCCAATCTAAGTGTAGTAAGCACAATGTCATCATCGTCCATTCCCTTCAATCATTTGTCAACTCTGTCGCTACTTCCATTCATATCATGCATATCATACATCGCACATTCCAACCATCATTTTTGGCCTCATTATTATCACATTATTATTATCATTTATTTTTCTTAATCCTAACTTTTTACATTTTTAAATATTTTTAATAAAAAAAAATTATAATTTAAAAAAACATTTAAAAATATAAAAAAAACGTCCGCCGGGAACGGAAATATCCCGAGTTGCCGGTGGTTAGGGGTCCAGAGAGAGGAACTTCCTCACAATGCGCGCCATTTCAAGCAATATTGCCTTCTGCATCCGACACTTGATCCAACTGTTTAGCGAAAGCCTCTGAAGATGTTGGTCGAGGCTCTTCGCAATCAGACCGTTAACCGACACAACAATAGGAACAATTATTGTTGAGTCAACATTCCACATGGCGGTTATCTCATAAGAAAGGTCTAAATATTTAGTTAATTTTTCTTTTCCGCCTTTTATGAGATTATCGTCATGCGGAATGGTGACATCAACAATAATTGCACGGCGCGCTAACCGGTCTACTAACACTATATCAGGTTTATTGGCAGCAATAAACCTATCAGTGATAATAGACCGATCCCAGTAGAGCATAGCACGACTATTTTCAAGAACTGACGCACATTATTATTTTTATTATTATTATATTATATATCCATCCACATTCATATTTAACTTACCTGTATAAGTGATAATTGTTCCATACTCTGCCTCCTAACACGGAGTGCGTTAAATGGTGTGCGTGGCGCGGCCGCAGGCTCCTGAGGGAGCGAAGGCGCCGCGTCCACTGGAAGCCCTAGGACTTTGCACAGATCGCCGATGTTCATCTGTGCTGTCGCCATACCTAACACATCGCCGAGCTGTACAAGAACAATCTATATTAGAACAATCTATCTAGAACAATAACAATCACAATCAAAATAAATCTTTATTTTAGACAACCAGTGTCCACTTTGTTAGTAATACATTTTGTCAAAATTTTTAAAAGAAAAAATAATAATAAAAAATATAGTTTAAAATAGATTTAATAAAATGTTAGTAGTCAAAGAAAATTTAAAAAAAAACACTTCAGGACTGCCACACAAGCACCTTCGTAAAATGATGCAGGATAGACAAGTCCATCTTACATATTAACGTCTTCAGAATACTATTGGAGCTGGACCACAGTCTTGTTAGTAAAGATCCGGTCTTCTTCCTATTATATTAGGTAAAATCTCATATCCTACAAAACGGGGGTTGCGGTTAGAAGAGGTTCTGTTTCTTATTCTTCAACCGATGAAAGTTCACAGCTGGACATAGGTCTTTTCATGGGATCTCCACAACAGACGATTAGATGCCGCTTGTATCTAGCGGCACATAATCTCCCCTTTTTGAGGTCGTCAGTCGAACTCATAGACGGTCTACCCATACTACGCTTTCCGATGCGGGGTTGCCATTCCAACACCTTGAGACCCCAACGCCCATCGGATCTCCGCACTATGTGCCTATTGCCACTTCAGCTTCGCGACACAAAACGTTACAATATTGCTATCAACACAGAAAATCGACCGGCTCCCCGCGACCTTCTTGGGGTCGTCAGTCCATCTCGTAGAGGGTCTACTCATACTGCACTTTCCGTTGCAGGGTTGCCATTCCAACACCTTGAGACCCCAACGCCCATCGAATCTCCGCACTATGTGCCCATCGCCACTTCAGCTTAAGCAGGACATCGCCACTTCAGCAGGTATAAATATGAATTGTAAATTTCAGGCCTTTTGCGTCCAAAGTGGTACTGTTAAGAAATTTTTAAATACTTAAACGACCAATATCCTTATTTGCGCTATCAATAAACTTAACTATTCAAGTGCGGAAACGCTTCCAACATTCTTGGGACTATTTCACGTGGGCATAGTATGTATGGTAATGGCATGTAATTGTATTTATATTTTCGTTGTGACTATTTCACGTGGGCATAGTATGAATGGTAATGGCATGTAATTGTATTTATATTTTCGTTGTAAATAAATAATACTAAGTACATTAACATCAGTCGAACATACAAGCCTACTTCTCTTATAAATTTACCAAGACAATAATTAAGTTTAGATGAAATATTATTTGAACAAACTATTTTTACATTTGAAATTAAGAACCTTAATCATCGCAAAAAAAATCGCATTTCTGTTAATACATTTTTTATTATTGTTTATAGTCAATCGCTTGACTGTAACCATGCCTGATGGTAAGCAATAATACAGTCTAAGATGGAGCGCGCTTGCCTAGAAGATGCCTATTCTATTCACTCTTCACGTTCCAATTGTTTAAAATCCGCGGTATTTAAGGATATAGATAGGATAGTACTAGATAGTAGTAGTAGATACTTACTTCCTTAGAAATATTATAATGTTCCTTAGCATAATAAAGCGCTTTTTCATGGTTCCCTAGAGCAGCGTGTGCGTTCCCGAGTGACCAGCACGCTCTGCCTTCACCAACTCTGTCCTGCAGCTTTCTAGCTGCTGACAGATGCCGGGCGTGGTATTCCTCCGCCGTTCGATACTCCCGCAGCAATGTATATGTGTTCCCTAGGGAGTAGCACGCTTGAGCTTCCACGGCAGCATCACCCAGGTCTTCAGCTAATGCTAACGTGCGCCTGGGGATAGAGGGATACATATTAACCTTTGTCGGTGTATACGCAGCAACTGGCGCCCTCTATTGGCGCTTACAAAGGTACCCAAGTTGAGGATCTGACAAATATCTCCTTCAGGGATATTATCAGGTTCGTAAAAGCTACGGGTAGATTAGAGCAGGTGACACTGTCGGGACAGCAGTGAAACCCTTGTCCCAACATGGGGAAATGGGTGGAATAGTCCGGAATAGGAGCTGACCACCCGCCCTGCACCGACAGGGGTCCCCGAAATTAGATAGATAGATAGAAGGTACCGTCCATGAAATACATTGTCACAAATCTTGTATCAATACCTAAGCCGCGTACTCATAGATAATACATTATCGATAATAGATAAGAAACTCCTACGTATTAATCGAATAATGAGAGGAAACTGTTTTAGGCCACGTTACCGTAATAATTCACTAGATGGCGCTCTACTGCACTCTTATAGAGATCCATTTAATAGTAAGTAACTGGTTGGCCGAGCTTTGCTCAGTTTTTTTTTATAAATAATTAAAAGATGCAATTTGAAAAACAGCAAAAAGGGTTAAATGGGCTGGTGATATATGGATTCGATTCGATTAATCTTAATTTTAAACTTGCCCATTTCCAACTGAGCTGTAGTGACTTTACAAATGACAGCGTAATAAAAACTTGGATTTCTAATAATATTGTTGACATTGCGACATCTTAAGCACTTGTATAAAACCTCCTTTTTGAAATATTTATAAAATTTGATACATATAAATCTTATATACCGACCTAATATGAAGGTTTAAAAATTCCCGCTTATAATTTTGGGAATAAGTAAAAATATATGGTACATAATTCTAGTTATTTTAACGTTTAGGTTAACGCGAACGAAGTTACGGGCACAGCTTGTTTCATTATATATGTATATGTCTGTCATACGCTTTCACGACAAGTAAGCTATAGCAATATTGATAGAATCTAATACCATTGATACTTATATACTAAGCCAGCTTGCTTACTTACTTTATGTTGCACTACAACCCTTTAAGGGTCCTGGCCTCCTCAACGAGCCTTTTCCACTTCGATCTGTCCGTAGCCTCCCGTCTCCAAGATGCCCATGCAATACTGAGCCAGCATAAAGTATTAAAACAAAATTGTAACCCTCTAACTTTCTTAAATTCGAAGTACAAACGAAACGCAAAGCTATACAAACCTCATGGCACCGTCTGACCTAATCCTGTTTAATTTTAATTGATATACAGAAGCTCTTTATTCGCGGGGCATAATATGACGCGAATACAGAAACCGTGAATACGGAAAGGTAATTTATATAGGGTTATAGAGGATAGGTTCCTAAGCGACGAAATAAAAAAGCAAAAACATAAAAACCTGTTTAAAATACAATAATTTTTTGACTTTACATTTTGATAAGTCACATATATATCTTCAGATTAAGGCAATGGTTTAAAAAATTTAGTAATTTAGTAATGTTTTGAGTAATAAATTTGTTTTATCTAAATATTCTGTTTGTTTATAACAACACCAACCGCGGCAGAGGCGGCTTACCTCGAAAGAACCGTCAAACGAAACACACAACGCCGATAGCTTTAGAAAACGCAATCTAGGCCTAGTTATAATAAGATCTATTTTATTTATCTTTTTATTAGTCCACTGGACGAGGCGTTGACAAAGGATATCACATGCTTTTATTTAGGTACATATGTATGTACCGATGTACCGATTCGATCCGCGAATAAAGAAATCTTAGACCGCGAATATAGGACTTGAGTCCCAATTTTTCAGTCCGCGAACAGTGAAAACGCGAATAAAGAGCTTCTACTGTATCTCAAAAATTACGGAAATTAAGTGGATATTATTTTTTCCAAAAATGAACGCAATCAACACTTTTAAATTGCTGTATCTATTTTGTGGATTTGCGATAAATGAAGGTAGCTCAAAGCTGCGCGCACGCGGCCGTTGCGTGACCTTTCTAACTAACAAGGGATTAGTTTGTCCGGTGTCTATTTAATATAATTGAGTATCATCACATATGTAGACACATTACAGTGGTCAACGACATATCGGTTTAATTCATTAAAAAAATTATTGAATACTATCAAATTAGTTGAATGTTAGAAACTAAAAGTGTACTCATCTCATGTATCGACCAGATTTTAAAGGTATTAAAAATATTTGATTACTAACTTGTAATGTTCGGCTGCATTCTCAAATTGTCCCAGAAATATGTGAGAGTTTCCTAAATTGCTGTTGGCACGTCTCTCCGCAGCCCGATCACCAACTTCCTGTGCTATCCTAAGCCGCTCCGTGTGATATCTGATGGCTCTGGTGAAATCACCAAGTAGATAGCAAGTGTTTCCAAGATTACCGCAAGCCCTACCCATGGCCTGACGGTCACCGAGACTACGCATCAACTCTAAATTCTCTCTGTAATAATACATAATACAATTAAAGCACCATGGAGTCAAAGTACAAAGAAAAACTTATCCATTTTATTATAACGGTTAATTGCCTCTTCAGGTGATTCAACTGGTAGCTAGCAGCTATTTTACGTACAAATTCAAATTCAAAATATTCTTATATCGTCGTAGTCGTTACGTGAAATCGAATTACCTTTGTATAAGGTTTAACGATTGATGCGGGAACTCTGCCGAAACGTCGAACCTTATACAAAGGTAATTCGATTTAACGCGATGTGACCCGTATGTTTATAACATAATCAGTATGAATTGCGATAGTTTAAAATTAAAATATTCTTTATTCAAGTGGACTGTTTTCAGTACTTTTGAATCGTCAGATGTTTTAAAGAAGGTACCACTGATTTGGAAGTTTCGGACCGAGAAGAACCAGCAAGAAACTCGGCGGCTAATCTTTAAAAAAAATAATAACAATTTGATATTATTTGATGGTCACTAGTTAATCGTTGCAGCTTCGAGTATAGCTTACTGCAGTTAAGATATGCTACTATCACTCAAAATATAATCCTCAATTGTATAGTAAGCAAATACACAAATAAACAACTTAGCGATTCGAAATGCTGCAAGCTTTCTTGGGACTGTTGTGGGCAATGATTTATATACTAGCGTGTAAGTAACTAAGGATAACTTGTATGTTTTATTCATATATTCATAAATAATGGTTATTCATCGCAATTTTAAGTATTAATGTAATCTATTATACCAGGTGACGAGATGACCTATGCATGCTTTAATCATTTCTGTTTTTACGATATACATCGTTATGTATGTCGTAAAAGGCGATTAAGGTAAGTAGACCCGCCGTGTGGTATCCGGCTGAGTAGAATAGACCACCCTCTTTTCTTACCGAGGTGTCGTAAAAGGCGACTAAGGTAAGTTGACACGCCGTGTGGTATCCGGTTGAGTAAAATAGACCACCCTCTTTCTTACCGAGATGTCGTAAAATATGACGAGGTAAGTTGATGTCAGGCAGACGGCAGGTCGTAAAATACGTAGCCAAATCATGTGACAACATGTTTGCAACATGTTGTGCCGACCCCACTTAGAGTGGGATAAGGGCAGGAGGTTTTGACATTGTTCTTTATGTCTATTTGATAGTTACAATATAACATCTGCTTTTTCCTGATGGAAAATCATAATAGAGAAAATATCGTGAGAAACCTTCATATCTAAAGAGAATTCTGGGTATACGTAGCCTGTACCAATTAATCCACATTGGAACAGTGTAGTGAATCTTTTCTCCAAGAAAGGAGTAGAGGAGGCCTTTTCGAGCAGTGGGATAGTAAAGCGACAAACAAAGCAAACAAACTTACTCATAATAAGCCACAGCTTGCAAAAGGCAGTCTCTTACTTCTTGCGGGAAATGTCCGGGGTCGTTTTGCCCGACCCTCCCCAACTGTTTACCCTGGGCGTGGTAAACGTTGCCTAAATTGTATAAAGCACGACCCTCGCTAAGTCTATCGCCCAGCATCCGCGAGATCTCCAGATGCCGTTTGCAGCACTGTATAGCTTCATTAAATTTGCCCATCACTTTCAACGTGTTGCCCAGGTTTCCCGATGCTTTGGCCTCGCCAAGTTTGTCGTTCATAGTTCTGGAATTTAAATAAATATATTACTTAGCTACATATTAATATTAATAATCTATATAATAACACCTGGAGCAAAAACTTTGTATGCTTTTTTACGAAAATTACGCAGACAAAGGAGTATGAAATTTGGTACAGTTTAGTTTTATATAGGAGTGATGGAAACTAATATTTTTTTCATAATAGAGAAAAAATACAATAACTCAATAAACAAATCATTATATATACTACCATACATTTGACACACACACCACACACGAGTATATACCTCTTTTGTTTATGGGCAAAATTATGTGCTTAAATAATAAGATATAAATTATTTAATTTTAATATTACGTGTTTATGATGAATCATGGTCGCTGAGTGATCACAAATACAATACACATTACATCATTTTTTTTAAAAATTTGGTTTCGTTTTTTCACTACCTGTTTTGTGTCCAAAATAAATAAAGATACTTATTTAAAAAAAGTTGTGATAACCCAGCGGTAACACTGTGCGATTCTTTCGAGAAGGTCACGGGTTCAAACCCCAGGCAGGCACCATTGAGTTTCTATTAAAAACTTATGTGTCTAATTGATATATGCAAATTATCACACGCTTTTCGGTGAAAAACATGGTAAGGAAACCTACATATCTCTAGAGAATTCTGGGGATATATGTAACCTAAACCGCATTTGAGCAGCGAGGTAGGTCTTAGCTCCAAAGCTTCTCTCCAAAAACGGAGAAAGGAGGCCTTTCCACAGCAGTGGAATATTAACAGGCCGTTACGTTACGTTACTTACTTGAAAAACTGAGCACAAAATCATAATACCTTGTTTGTTTCAATCATAACTATTAAAAATGGAAAAAATTAAAAAATAATCTCACCTAGCTAACGTTAGATCGTGTTTATGGTACTGCATCGCTTTGCTATAATCTCCCAAATAGAAGTACGCGTTTCCCAACTGGCTATAGATCGCGCTGAGGGTGCGGAGGTCGTCTGTGCCCGCTTGGATTGCCGCCTTAAAGAACGCCACTCCAGCGCGACAATCTCCCGCTTTGCATAGCCTCTCTCCCTCAAGCGCCAGTTCCAGACACATCGATCCGCCATCGCAACTCTGTGAGGGGCAAACGAAAAATTACATATAGATATTTACTAGTTTAGGGACACGTATAGTAGGAGGAGTATAGGGAGTCAAGCTGTGATAGCCCAGCGGTGTCAGCATGTGACTCTTTCGAGAGGGTCACGAGTTCAAACCCCGACAGGCGCCATGACCAGCAGTGGGATAGGAACAGCCCATAACTACTTACAGAAAGATATCGAAACATATTCCCTCTACTCCCCTTATTTCAGATACTAAGAAATGTTTTGAGTTTATCGTACCCCTGCGAGGGTGCGTTATACTATAAAGTGGCAGGTGGCAGAGTATTTTCTTTTGAAAAATAAAACAATCTAATGTAATAACTTATTAATTTTATTCCGTTTAAAACACAGTATGTTAACGTTAAGGAACAACCCGCGAGATGAGGTGGGACACTTTTACTATACCACAAGCTCGGTAAAGCTTTCTTGGTTTTTTTAATTGTTTAATAGGCGAGCGCTTGACTGCAATCATGCCTGATGGTAAGTAGTGACATAGTCTAAGGTGGAACGCGCATGCCTATAAGATGCCTATTTACCCTTGCTTTGAAGGTACCCATATCATAAGTAAACTTCTGGAGGAGAAAGTATTAGAGCTTAGACACATTGCACTGCTTCAATGCGGATTTGTAGTTTGTAGAGATATGCATGTTTCTTTAGGATGTTTATAAATATTCATGGGGCATAGAGGTTTTAGTAAAAATAAAAATAGTGCCTACCTGGGTTTGACCCTTGACCCCATGGTAGGAATAAAACGGTCTAAAGGGGCTGAATACAATTTTGGCCTGCTCTTAAAAGTTTCTACATTGACATTTTGAATTCGGCTTTGACCCCATTACCGGTATAGCTTCGAGACATCTCTAATTGAGACAAAATGCAACCCTTCCATCATAATCAATTTATAGGTACTATTTGAAATAATCTGTTAGTCACGTAAGTTTATAGTAACAAACAGCGATGATACAACGAAAGTTGAATTAGCATTAGCAAAATAGGATATTGGGTAACAATCAGGATCGCATGTTTATGCAAGTGCAGCGTATCAAATTCAACTTAGCGTTGCTTAAATAATATTTTTATAAGTACACATTCATAGAATTATACAAGACATTTGCACAGGACTGCATTAGTTGTTATCAGGTCTAATACATTACTAGCGTCATCAGTAAAAGTAATTCTAAGAACTAGAATATCTGTTTGAAGAAACGGTACGTTCAATCTATACTATTAATAAGAATATAATGTAACTACAGAAATGGGTTTTGCTGAGATTGTGTTTTCTACCAAGTATATATATCAACCCACAGGCATTTAAAAGTTGAGTAAAAAACGAATGTGCTTAATTAATATTTCATAATTTTTTTCTTTTGAAAAAAATTATTATGAAGGAATCTGCATATCATTATTTTCCCTCAGGAATCACTAACAGAACCCTTCTTTTAATAGCTCTATGCAAGTGAGATTCCCTGTGGCGCACATTACTAAGCCAACAGGAAGTTAAATATTTACTAGGGTGTGAACTTTCATGAACAAAAGTCGACTCTATTTGATTGTCACTTCTAAAAAAGTAAAATATAAAGCTTACCTAAAGTCAATAATGTCCTTTTCAAGTGTTTAATTCGCTTGTTTTATAATTTATTTATTTATTTATTTATATACTATAAAAAATGTTGGAAAAAAAACATTGTTGGTAAAAAAGTGTACAAGCTTAAGTTACTAAACTCATAATAGAAACCATAATTTATCTTTTTTTTAACAACCAAGGTTAAAAACAATACTTCGATACATCCAAGCCTACTTATATCAGTAGCTTCCACTTACACTTCAATAAGAACAACACACAGAATGTTTGTGGTGTAAAAGCGTCCTATTTGATCATGTGAAACAAATTAAAATGGTGACCACCATCACACGTGAAACATAACATCTTTGGTGGAATAAGAGAGTTTATAGTTTCACTACATTCAACCCTTGTATATTATGTAACTTTAGAGATTTACCTGATACATAAGACATAAAAATGTCTTATGTCTTAGTCATAAGGCATAGGCTGAAAAACAGCTTTATAGCTGAGTCTACGACCTTTTCCTCAGCATATGTTCATATATGTATATAAAAATGTTTTAAATAATCTGTGTTGATTTTGTTGAAATGTTAAATGTATGAAATATGTTGTTGAATAAAGTTCTTTTTATTTATTTATTTATCATGGTGCAAGAACTAGTCACACTTACACCGCCAGCTTCCTACACATCTTTCTTTTTTCTTTTAAGAAGAGTATTTGAAAATTTGCTTTATAATATTTTAGTCAAAGGTTAACCTTGTGCCTCATGCTTTATCTCTCTAGAGGAGCTTTGATGCAACAAATCGCTTCAAATACAGATAGGCCGGCAAAACTCACAACTTCAGAATTCACCAGAAATATGCAGGTTTCTTCTTATGTTATCCTCCATAGTAAAGTGCATACTGGATTTTAAATATCAATTAAGAAATAAAACTTATTTTTGCCTGGATGGGGATTGATCAATATCCTATAATAAGCCTCAAGCAGTTTTAACTGTTGAATACTCATGGCTTTTTATAATTTATGTACTTGTAAAATTAGAATACTTAATATTGTTTATATTATATATAAACTAGTGTATGTCTAAGTGTAATAATTAGTTCCATTCCAGTAATAAAAACTGATTATGCAGTTGCATGTTTCATAACTTATTACAACATTGCAAATGTCAAATCATGTAATCAACTGGAAATATTTAAATATGTATTTTACATTTTATCTGTAATTTCTATTACTTTTACTGATATTTAAGTCTGAAATTTATGATTATTTTTTTTTTTTGGTCATTTTCAAACTTTTTATTCACACTTATCAAGTAAAGTTGCTTGTACGACAATGAAACCAAAATTATAGTTTATAGATTTACATACTTTGACTTCTACATTTAGGTTTCTTTTAAAAATGTCGATAATCATGTTTAACAGGTGTGTTGGTGATCATCTTTTATCGTGGAATAGTCCGGAATAGGAGCTGACCACCCGCCCTGCACCGACAGGCGTCCCCGAAATTAGATAGATCATCTTTTAGTTTACAACTATAATGCAGACATCAGCTTATGTAAATGTTAATGCTGCTGTTAGTCAACCCAGCTGTACATTTGCTCATCGTCAGGGTATATCACCAGAAACTGAGGTTAGTAGCATAATGGTTTGAGCTTTAAGCTTACCTGTTTCTTCCATGCTTACAGTATAGATTTAGAATAATTAGAAATTAAGTACAGGGATATTGTCAGATAAATGTAAAATATCTTTCACAAATAGCATTCCATAAACTATGTTATGTGTTTAGTGTTTGTTTGTGATAGATGGAATTTTTTAATTAAATAGAATAGAACTCTTATGTTGTGGTTGGTGCATGTGTAAAATATAATATTGATACATTTTAGACTAGTGGCAGTAAGACTCCATATTGAAAAGTGCTATGCTCAACATGTAGTGCAATTACCACAATGATAGTGACAAGACAAACTCCTAGCATTGTAGAACCTAGAACCTCTTACTAGTTACTATGCATGGGATTTAACATTCTGAACGTTTATAAGCGTTCATGTGGCAATTAATAGAAATACATACGCCAAGCTGACTGCCAACCTTTGCAAAGGCATGTAATGAAGAATAATAATAGTTACATATCATATAGAAGGTGTATCATGTACAGAAAAATATTTAATGGAATATATTCGAAATTTCTTATATAGAATAACATCACTTTAAAGCTAAGTAGGCTCATGAGAAAGTTACAAGCTGCAAAGGACTTACAACTAAACATTGATTGCTCTGCACCCATACTTCTACAAAATAACATGTTATGCTACATACAAACATGTTTAAAGATTGTATAACATTTAACTGCTCTGAAATTTTGCATTCCCAACACTCAATAAGAAAGGCAAAGGCACAATTTAAGTGGACTTAATAATGAGGGACAGACACCATTAAATTCTAATTTATAACATGAAACTCTACATACAAAAGTATGAAGAAACATTTACCTACTGTTATTTGAAATACATTTATGAAGTAAAATTTGTATTAACGTTTTTAATATAACTTTAAAAAGTATTTTTTATGCATAAGTATTTAGCAAACAGCTACTATTACAATTACAAACGACACAAGCTGTTATTAAAAATAAACATTTTAATTTTTAATTGTATGCAATGAAGAATTTTATGACTTGTAAGGAATAGGTCCTTACATCATCCCATCTTTATAAACTTCCTGTGTTTTATTTATTTTTAAAGTATTCACTTAAAAATGCATGTATCTAAGAAATAAAATATAGTATTTGAATTTAAACACTCAGGTACTTTAAAAATAATACAATGTTTAAATTATAGACAAAACAGTGGAATTTAAGGAAAAGAGCTACAGTGAGCTGTCTAATCTCTATTCCTAGAAATAGTTTACTTAATTCCTAGCATTTCTGGATGCTAAGTAGTAAGTAGATAACTCTGATTAGACAGTATTCATAAATATTTCACACTGCCTGTTAAATAAGTGCCTAAAATTAACAAAGAATTGGAATAAAAGAAGATTCCTTATGTTTAAAGTGTAGAGAAAACAGGTAAAGGATGATAAACACAGGATAATTCTTTTAAGTGAATCATTAATTTTTAATTTATTTATATTTTATTTTATATAATTTCAGTTAATATAATTATCATCACTATATCCACGTTTTGGATGAATCTAAATAACATTTAAAACTAAAACATTCTTAAATGTTTTTTACACTTCAAATAGGTTTTTTATTTATCCATCCTTATATTTACACTTTCAGCAGAGATAGGGATCAAGCGAAAAATTGTTATAATTAAAATAAATATACATACTTATAGCTTTTAATTAGGCTTTCAAGATAACCGTCAACTTAGCATTAATAGCTATCTCACGAGTGTTTAAGCTCGCTTGGAGTCGCGTGATAACCTATACAAATGGATAATTCATTCACGACGATTGAATAACGCTCTTAGAGGCAAGTAATATGCGTATATGGCCCGCTACTTCCGTATTAGGGATATTATGAATGACTCATGGACTACGTCCTGTGTGCATTAAATGAACTCAAGTATTCAGGGAAGCAGGCAAATAATATATGCCTACGTGCTCTATATAATAATGAAATAAAAAATAAAAAATGGAATACATAATGCAGTACATAAAAATTATTACTCGAAAAAGTTTCAGCCAAACTTTTTCAAATTGTACGTACCTGGGCATCAGTTGAAAGATTTTCTGCACTCGCACTGACAGACATTTTAAATTAAGAAAACGATCAACACAACAGAAACAAAAAATAAAACGGAAAGTGATTTGTCAGATAATTCGCATAGTTATGGCTTTGTTATGATTCTATTACGATGGGCGTACACAAGCGCCAATTTACTACAAAAGTTTGCCGTATAAGCGTAATACAGTTACAAATGTTTTTTGTTTGACAACCAGTGTTGCTAGTTCTATTATTTTTAAACTCTAAATACGGGAAATATTGCTGTAATATCAGATTATTGAAATCTATCTTGATTTTAAAATACTTATAAAACTTTTTTCAATAATTGTTTTTTTAATACTATTTCGTTTAGTAATATAGGTAGTGTAAAAATTATTAATCATATTTTTAGGGAAGTAACACTTTATATTCAAATGGCAATTTTAAAATGATCACAGATTACAATTTACAGTAGATTTTTATTACTTGACTTAAACGTTCCGAATTTTTATTATATATTCATATTGTGAGCATAAATTTATCGTTAAATAAGAAATTTAAAATTATAAATTTATTATAAATTTAAGGATGAATGAATAATTTATTTATTTATGTAAAAATAATTTGACATTGTTAGTGAAACTATTAAACAAACGGGTTTGACAAGTTATATTACAAACAGCAAAACCAATTTGAACAACCGAATGTAAAAATAATTATAGACATAACACTACTATATCTCTACATAAAGTACAATGTTCATTCTGTTACGTATCTGTATTAGTAATATCTTACTTTATCCATAGATGGCAGTAGAGAGTATAAAGATATGAGCAACGTATTTCTTTTATTTAAGTTTTTACTTTTTAACCCATGAATGGGTTTATAACTTCTGTGTATCTCTATTCTCTGTATCTATATTACTGTTGTAAATACTTAGTCTGTCTGTCTATTATATTTTCGCCAATACGTCGCTGGAGCAATATTAAATTTTTTTGTTACAATTCAAGCTTATATACCGGGCCAACATATTAAACATAATTTCCATAGGGTAGTTTCCATCGGGAATTTGGGAGATACATGGTACATGTTAGATAGGTAATATTAATTTTACCATTTTAGACGCGGAGTTAATTTTAGGATGCGGTTACAGCTTGTGTATTATATTATTTTAGTCTAATTGTATGATTAAACCCCTAAAAAGCTTAACTAATTATTATAATAATTAAACAAAGTTTCTTCAAGAATTGTTTAAATACTAGGTAATCAATCTATACTATTATATAAAGCTGAAGAGTTTGTTTGATTGTTTGTAAGCGCTATTCTCAGGAGCTACTGGACCGATTTGAAAACTTCTTTAAGTGTAAGATAGTCAATTTATCGAGGATGGCTAAAGGCTATATAACATCACGCTAAGATGAATAGGAGAGGAGCAGCAATAGCAATTACGAAAAGGGCAAAACTTAAAGCTTTCCTTTCGTGCGCTAAGTAAACAGTGAAAGTTTAAAAAAAATCATGTATTACAAAATCGTTTCCCTCTAAAAGTTCTAAATAAAAGTCCGCGACAGCATATGTCTAGCTTTTAAGTCACTTTAACTATTTTTTAGGTTTTTTAAAATACATTATTACGGTTTTAATCTTCCCACGCGGGCGGCGCCGCTAGCGATTGCTAGAAATAAATATTTTAGTATTTTATATTTCTGAACGTTAACGTCCGTGTCGCTTTGATCATTTTACTGATCAGATTATCTAGTTGGGGATCTTCTGCGTGATCTTATACCTTTTACCTTCCTCATCTCCACAGCGTGTAATTTGACCACAAAATTCAAGAACTACACATGATTGAACACGTACATGTGCTTGTATTTTTAGTAACGACAAAATTAATTTATAAGAAGGCGTTACTTGGCGGAGGTCTATAATACAAAAGTAATAAGAATATTATTTTGCTAATTCCGATTATCGCGGATTATAGCAATAATATTCTTATTACTTTTGAACAACAAAATTGATGTATTTGTGCGTCTGGCCGTCCGTGAGACACGGAGCGTTCGCCACCAACACCATATTTGAAATGTAAAAAATCTTCCCACGAATAGTCCAAGTTCCACTGCATAAGAATATGGGAAATTAAGTGCTTTTACAAGGCGTAGTTTTGTATATTTGAACTTCAATATTGAATCGCTAAATCATTGTAGGAAGCTAAGCTAAACGAAATAAACCGAATGTTTCGCGCTTTACACAATTGTTCGGGTAAATACAGTACATAGGTAGATGAAAATGTGTATCTAGTTAGATTCAACCCCCGGGCAAAGCAGGGTGTTGAGCCGGGTAGCTCGTTAGTTATGCAAATATGCCGCTCATCCGATCCGATCACCGCGCCCCACTGTTTTACCATAGAATATTTAAATATAAAGCCTTCTTGCTACATTTGGCAGGTTAAGCCGAACGCCGTGTGGTATCCGGCTGAATATAATAGTACCACCCTCATTTCTTACCGAGGTGTCGTAAAAGGCGACTAAGGTAAGTTGACCCACCATGTGGTATCCGGTTTAGTAGAATAGACCACCCTCTTTCTTACCGAGGTGTCGTAAAATACGACGATAGGTAAGTTGATGTCAGGCAGGCGGCCGGTCGTAAAAACGCAGCGCAGAGGGATATATATGTATATGATTCTGTTTACTGGATAAATTTCACTGAGCTATTATAATGGATAATTAATATAAGTAATACGGGTTATTTACTAAAATAAATAAACTAATAATATTATAAATGCGAAAGTCTGTCTATTACGTTTTCATGGCCAATTCGCTTAACCAATATAGATAAAATTTGGCATAATTAATGGCTATATACCGGGGTACCACATAAAAATCTTTGAAAAAGTTATTTTAATAAAGATTTTTTATATATTTTGATTTTTGTTTATTTAATATAGGAGTCAGCCAGAATTTCATACATTTTTTGGTCCAAACTTAACACTAATTTTTTTTTGTTTAAAAGAAAAAAATATTTTTTTAAATAAATAAATTATCAAAAAATTAATATAATTATTATTATTTGTTATCTTTGTATCAATTATTATTTAGTTAACGAAATTTTTATCCTAAATAATATAGTCCCGTCATATAAATTAATATTGTACCATTTTTCATCAATCAAATTTTTTTGATGATGTGTTATCTTTTTATCTTGTGTTATGTAACAGTATGAACTCACAACACTTTTTCACCGATGAAGGAAAAGGACACAATTTTGAACCGTGCACTTTCTTCGACATTACGTAATCTTTGCTCAGTTTCAGCTCTAGGTACGAGTAGGTACAGATATCGAACGTTAATAACTAAATATAGTCGTATTGCGTATCTACATATATTTACATCGGTACATTGTCATAATCTGCATTGAAATTCTGTACGCATGAAGAAGCTAATTATAGAATTCACTATTGGAGTACGATTCCATTCAATCAAATGAATGCTGAATTGTTCTTAATATATATAGATTCAGTTTACATATCGCTCAAGGCCTGCAATAGTGGCAAAACTAAAAAAAAGTTTTGAGATGAATGGGTTTGCTAAGGAAAATGCATAAAAATAATTATTTCATTCCACTCAAATACAAATAATTCTGCTTAAATTTAAAGTACCTGGATAACCGAGCATTGCTCGGTAAATTTTTGAATTATATAAAAAAATTAAAAAAGAAATAAGGCACTGATGATATGTGGATTCGAACCCGGGGTGTATATATTTTCGGTCCACACGTTCCCATCGGCTATCGCAACTTAACGTTTGATACATTTTAAACGCTCAGAAACAGGGATAAAACGATTTTTTTTTAATAAAACCTAGCTAGATCGATTTTTCTCCCCCATAGCCCGCTACATGCTGAATTTCAGGAAATCGTTGGAGCCCGTTTCAATTTCAAATTCAAAATATTCTTTATTCAAGTGGACTGTTTACAGTACTTTTGAATCGTCAAATGTTTTAAAGAAGCTACCACTGATTCGGAAGTTTGCTCTTACCAAGAAAAACCAGCAAGAAACTCGGCGGCTATATTTTTATTTGTAAAAAGTAATAATAAAATTATTTTGCTATAATCCGCGATGAAGTAAAATAGAAAATATATATAATGCTAAATGTAGAGTGGACAATCGGTTATCATACCTGATACATGCAGGATTCGTAAAAACACATGCACAAACCTCCACCATCGCCACCACAATACACAAACACTACGTTACTACGTTTACTATCAGAAACTCAACAATCGATTCGCCCCGCAACCGAAGCATCATCAGGAGATAGACTCCACGACTATACGTTTTTAAAGTTAGAAGCTAACGATATTTTGTCTGGCTCGTTGGCGCCAGGTCACCCTGCCTTTAGCTCCGCGGGTCGTGGGTTCGATTCCCACCGACGGCCAACAACTGCTAAAAAAAATTTGTTAGTTCTTCGAGCCTGGGTGTATGTATCTATTTAAGTGTGTATTTAAAATTATATAAGTATATATTTACCATTTGTCTGTAACCCATAAAACAAGTATTAAGTTACTTTGGGGACGGAAGACCGTGCGTGTAAGTTAATATATAATTTTTTTTAATACAATTAAAATCACAACAAATTGACGAATTCCACACGTGGAAAGCCAAATATAACAACTACCATAACCAACCAACATAAGGTAAACCACAGCCGCGGCAGTTTACCGAAATCAAATCCACTGATATCGATACCTCGATGTTGTTTTGTAAAGCGGCACCTAAAGCGCGCAAATTTGCATGCAAATATGACTCCTATAAATATGTACGATAGGGCCGTGTTAGTTTCAAACCTAAACGCGAGTTACAGTGACTTGCAGAGGCCTGGTGGTCCACAACAAACGCAGGCCACTAGTAACATTTTTAGGTACAGATTAATAAATACTCAGAGGGACTAACCATAAATAAATCATAATATTATGTACTAGTGATAATAACATTATGTGGTATAATCCGTGATTACTCAAAATGTAATGGTAATGCAAAGTAAAGTGCACTATGTTAATACTATGTGCATGCACGATTGGTAAACAGTAAGTATACACTATAATTCTATAGCGGAGGGTTTTTCTAAAATGAAGATGACACCCCTTCGTGACACATTATGCATCATTAATCATTGAGATCACCTGTTTGTATAACGCTTAAAAAATGAACTTCAGGCGTAAAAGAATTGGCTTTGTTCAGGTCAAATATCTTTAAATTCTTTGTCATAATTAATAAATTGTAATGTTGAAACTACGAACAAAAAGATCACATGGACTCCTTTTCCTATTTAATAAATTCTCTCAACCTGCGCAATTTATTCTAATGAGCAATTGGGAATAAGTAACGAATGCAAGTAAAAACACGATAATAAAATAAATTTTAACAATGTAAATCTTTTCAAATTACATAAACAACTTATACTTTAATAGTAAAGTAGATAGACTTATAGTCGGGGTGTCGTAAAATACGACTAAGGTAAGTTGACGTCAGGCAGGCGGCCGGTCAAAACGCAGCCAAATAATTTTACCACATGTTTATAACATGTTGTGCCGACCCCACTCAGAGTGGGATACGGGCAGGAGGATATATATAGACTTATAGTATGTAAATAAAATAAATTAATATCGTCACAAGATCTATATATAATTGGACGGAATAAATATTTCCATTCTTACAATATTATGAATGAGTTTGATAAAATTTGGGACGGTTGAGGGTTATTTACCGGACTAACATAAGGATTAGAAATATCTTATTCTTTTCTGGGGAACTAAAAATGTTCCATAAAAGAAGTTAATTAAAACCTTGAGTTAACGGTATCAAAGTTGCAAGTACTGCTTGTTTCAAAATTCAAATAAATTCAAACGGCATTGAAACTTTTAAGTAAATAGTTTTGAATATGTAAGACATTACTCTGTGGACATCGCGGCTGACGACATGAAAAGGCCGGTATCAGTCGCACTGAGAATGATATATGGAGAGGCTATGACGTGCTGCTTTGATGCCACGTCAATATCTGTTAGTGGCTCGAGTGGACTGCACCGAGCTACGTTATATGGATGTGGCATCGACAATGTTAAAGGGTTTATAATAGCGTATAATTTTAAAGCTGTCATAGCCCAGCGACCATTTCTTCGACGGCGGTCACGGGTTTAAACCTCGGGTTGCCTACCCGAGCTCTTTTATTTATGGTTAAAGTTTGTGCTTAAATAAGAGTTTAATATTATTTATTTTTAATGTTATGTGATATGAAGAATCGTAGTCGCATTTTAGTCGCTAAGCTCGCATTACATTCATAATTTTTTATGGGTTTCGGTTTTTCACTAACTGTTTTGTGTGTCCAAAATAAATAAATAAAGATACTTATTTGAAAAAAAAATGCGATAGCCCAGCGGTAACAATGTGCGATTCTTTCGAGGAAGTCACGGGTTCATACCCGGGCAGGCACAAATGAGGTTTTCTGCTTAAAACTTATGTGTCTAGCTGACAATTGCAAACGGCCTCTCCAAAAACGGAGAGAGGAGACTTATGCCTAGCAGCAGTAAGATATTAAAAGATTTATACAACGAAATTAATTACAGATCAAATATTACCTTCTCCATTTCTTACGTATTCCTAAACTATCATTTCGGGGCCAGAGGTCGGAATTCCATCGTGAGGGGGTTAAAGAAAAACCCCGTGGCCTTTCCCAGTCCACCAGCTCGCGGGGACATCTGACAATGCTCAGATAAAAACGACTCGACAATTAGACATTATGTCCAGTTACAAAGTGTATGTAACGTGGACACTAAATTGAAGCTTAAAGTAAACTCTCAAAACTTAAAAAGTTCTTTTGAGTTTAATCTAGAAGGGAAATACTGAATAGTTATTTGAAGTTAATATGTGAAACGCAACCAGCTAAATACAGAAAGATTAATAATACTGTGTTAAACCAAGTTGTTTGACATATAAAAATATTTTTTGATCTCTTCATAATTTGACGACTCGAATGTCCACGTGAAAGCCTATTTGAATAAAGAACAGTTTCAATTGAATTGATAAAGTTGCTATTTTAAAAATATTGTTTTTTTAACTAGTTAAATATTTCTATAATTATTATTGTCAAAAATCTCACAATGCTGCGCGGACGGCCGGATTAACCAGACCAGAGACCAAAGAAAAATAGAGATAGAGACGAACACTTTTTTCGTATTTAATTCTCTATTATTATAAATAATCTTTCAATGCCTACGATTGTTGTTATTTTAATGTTTTTAAATCAACATAATAATTAAAATCGTTTCATTACGGTCGAAGATAGATTTGGAAGATTTAGATTCGATTTTGGTACGAGCTATTTATCAGTAATAGATTTGACGATACAAAATCATTTGTTTACAAGTGTATTTATTTGAATAAAGAATATTTTGAGATGAATTGAATTTGAATTCATTGCAAATTCCGAAAACGTAAGCTGATTAGTTACCAATTATGTAAGTGCGTGCTGTAATTTCGACGCGTGCAGTGAACACTCACGTGCCGTAACAATGGCGGCACGTCGCGGCACGCGTTTAGTCACAATACGCCTGATCGCTTCCTTCCTACAACGCCTACCTTTTTAAACGTATTATAGGCGCCCGAATAGTTTTCAGAGGGAACGTGATTTGGTTAAATCGCGTTCAGATTTTTTGCTGACACCACACTTAAAGAGCTTTTCTGTTTCAAAAGCTCGGGTTTTGTTCTTATCGTAACTAATCAACCTTTTAAGCCCCATTAGACTTATACGACATCGAGGACTTATATATTAATGAGTAGAAACTATAGTAGAGTATAAGCTGTGGTAGCCCAGCCGTAACACTGTGCGTCCCTTTCGAGGAAGTCACGGGTTCAAATCCGTGCAGACACCAATGAGTTTTTTTGTTAAAACTTATGTGTCTAATTGATAATTACAATTTATCACACGCTTTTCGGTGAAGAAAGACATCGTGAGGAAACCTGCATATATCTGCACGCGTGCTAACTTGTAAATATCAATTAAGCACATTAATTTTAATAAAAAAAAACATTTTTAATATTTGCCCTTGGATTGAACCCGTGATCCCCTATTAAGTTTCACACGTGATACCCCGATCGATTTGATTGATATCAGCTAAGATTGTAAAGCGCAAACCGCACGTGTAGGTTTCCCTTTGTCGAATATGGATATAGGGCGAAACTCGTTCTACCCACGACATCGTCCTCGTCAACTTCAGGGTTAAAATATCCTCAATGTGTTGCTATGTGTTTATTCGTGTTCTTTCATGAAAAATCGTATTTTTTATACTATATTTTGGCCCGGTATTTAAGCTTCTTCTTTTCCGAGAGCCATCTTTTTGCGAACTTCAGCGATCATTAATACAAGTGAAATTTTGATGCCATGACTTTGAATAAAGACGTATAACGGAAAAAAAGGATGTAGAGCGATAATAAAACTTCTGTATGCTTTTAAACTCTGTATTATATCTTTAAAATTTAAATGAGTTTAAATTTAGATGAGTCAGGAACAGGAAGGGGAAGCTATACATGGACAAATATAATCTCAAGGACAACATTCATTGTTACTTCTAACAGGATGCTTTTACTAAACCACGTTACTAAATAAGCTTAAATTGTACTAAGTTTCAATCATAGCTAGACCTCTCTAACGGATTAGCCGTAAAAGCTTTTCAGATAGACAGACTATCGCATTTATCTATACTAATATATGTATATAGCTGAAGAGTTTGTTACATGACCGATTTCAAAAATTCTTGCAGTGTAATAAATGGACTATCCATTTATCGAGGAAGGCTATATAGGCATATATAACATCACGCTCAGATGATTAGGAGAGGAGCAGTAATAATTTTTTTTACGAAAACGGCAAAATTTAAAGCTTTCCTTGCGTGCGCTGAGTAAATGGTGATAGTTATTAAAAAATCATGTCAAATCATTACAAAATTGTTCCCCTCTAAAATTTCTAAATAAAAGTCCGCGACAGCATATGTCTAGCTTTTAAGGTTTACTGTAACCATTTTTATGGTTATCAAAAGACGGTTACGGTTTTAATCTTTCCACGCGGGCGGCGCCGCTGGCGATTGCTAGTAATTTATAATTAGCGTGGACATCAAAACGGTATAAAAGTCTAAAGAAGAATGTGAAAGCATTTAGCATTTAATTTAGGTTTGGTTCCTACTGTAGGAAAGAAGACCTGTGATTAAAAGGCTTACCTTAACCAAAGAGACATTCACAAAACCATGTGTTGAGATCATAAGAATAAAAAAGACAACTCAAACTTACACTGAAATTGCGTTTGAAGTTAATCCCTTTGCATAAGGAAAAGTTCAAAGGCATTCGGATCGAGTATAAGCATAAGTTGAAAAGGATTTTTGTATTTTTTGTCCGTTTCCTAACACACGCCCGCATCGCGGTGTTTACAGTTGCAAATATCGTTACTGTTAGGGGAGTCGCCCCCGAAAAAATTGTGTTTATTGTACTTGCGAGTTAAGACACTGTTTTGGTTTGAACTTGGATTTCAGTATTGTAAATAATTATAAAAAACAACAAAACAAAAATTTCTCCCTTTTTGTACTTATGCAATAATAAAAAGTAATTTTTCCAAAGTCAACCCATTTAATCTCTTTCAACAACTCAATGACTCATAATGACAGACACAATGTTTTTTCATATTAATCATCAACTCTATGAAGGAGGTTGTATTTGAAACGCGTTGTAACATTATATTAAATTGAAGATTTTTAGCTATATTCAATATCAATGGCTCAAATTAAATCAAATCTCTGTATGATTTTTAGTCTGGTAATATCATTCATTCTCCTGCCCTTATCCCACTATAAGTGGGGTCGGCACAATATGCTATAAACATGTTGTCACATGATTTGGCTACATATTTTACGACCGGCCGCCTGCCTAACATCAACTTACCTTAGTCGTATTTTACGACACCTCGGTAAAAAAGAGGATAGTCTATTCTATCTAACCGGATACCACAAGGTGGGTCAACTTACCTTAGTCGCCTTTTACGACACCCCGGTAAGGAATGAGGATGGTCTATTCTACTCAGCCGGATACCACACGGCTAATTTTAGATAATTGAAAAGGTGTAGAGTGTACGGAACTAAATATTGAAGATTTAATAAATACTAGCAGACGCTGCTACGCGTTGCTTCACCTCAGTCTGTCTGTATTATTATTGTATAGACAATTTTATATATTATATATTTATTTATATATAGGTACGAATATTTTAAATATGAAAGTTTGTTACTCTTTAATGGCTTATACACTGGGCTATCATATAAAATATCGCGTTTTTCCTTCGAGAAGAGAGAAAAACATAAATTAAACATCAATTGCAGGTACATCTTGTTATAGAATTGTAAAGCCATAGATCTTGATGCTGATTAATCACAAAATCATCAGCAGAATGCGGTGATTGTGCGGGAGGTGGCTACATTAGTCAATGGACCGACTCTATGAAGCATCACTTTTGCTGCCGTTGCTACATAATTATATATGTTGCACGCGCCACCCTACTCTACCCTCGTGTAATGCGCTCGACCAATTGTGATCTTTTGTGCGAACGATATTGTAATGATGTTAAAGAAGTTATCAATTAAATATTTAAAAAATAGTGTTCATATACACTATCCAATGCGTCAAATGTTCCTTAAATTATTTACTTATATACCATAAAAAAAAACGTTAGAATAATATTATTAATAAAAAAAAGTGTACAAAGGTCAACTTATGCCGAACAGAGATGCCAGCGAACTTACAAAGTGAGAAAGTTTATAGTAAAGCAAATTTTGGTACACAAATATCAAAAAATATGAATTTAAATTATACTTATCTTTACTCTTATTAGTTTACTTTCAAATTCAGAACTGAGCAATAATTACTAAAAACGCTCACGATTTGCAAGAAATCTCTGATTAATTATAAAATTTCAGTGAAGAACTGATGACATCACTCAATGCTCCTGCATTATTGTTGGCAAATTTCAAAAAGGTCATAGCTGTTAAAAAAATAGAATTGTTGTAGTGTGTATAAACTAATGTTGTATGAATATAGCACGGTCAAATCACGTCAACTCTCACCAAGGGCTCTCGAGTTACTAACGTGGTGCATCGTGAGACTGTGTATGTTCTTTTGTACATCAGTATTAGTGTGAGTATGTTCATGTATGTATTACATATAATATGTCTTGTATATAAATATACAAGGTAAGTTACAAACATCTCTACCCGCATACACCAGAACTGTAAACCCGAATTTTTTTGTTACGCGATTTTAATCGATCGCAATCGATTTTTATCCCTTTAAAAATAATCCATTTTTTAAATTCGATTATTTTCTGACTATTTGAAAAGTTGTCTTTTTAATATTAATAATTAATTACAATAAAGGCTAATTAAAGTGAACAACTACCAAGAAATAACATCAGATGCGTTTTTTGTGAAATTGGATTTAATTTGTAGTTTGGCTTAATTGGTTTCATCCAACAATGCATATCTAATCTTAAAAATCAAGAAAAAGAGTAAAAAAGAAAAAGGGATACTAAAATTAATCGATTTTTAAAAGGCGATTTTTGATCAATAAATAATCGATTATCAAAAATCGATTATTTTAAAAATCGCTTATTTTGAAAAAATAATAGATTATTTTAAAAATCGATTATTTTTCACATCGCTACTAGGTAGTCCCCCGCCAAGTCTCCTGTAGACCCCTGGGGGTCTGGAACCACTTGGGGGAACTCAGAATCTAGTTTCATGTGTTCAAGAGTTCATTCAGCGTTTTCAATGAATCTAGAAAATAAATGGCGCTTAATTTTTGATTTAAAACTTATAGTGTGTAATGTACGAAAGTATCAAACAGCTTGCACGTAGTATTGTACAAATGACAGCGAGCGGTGATTACACAGGCCTAATTCGATAAATAGGGATCCTGCGACCCTCGGGGTGCGGCGCGGGGGTATTTAACTGAATTTATTACTTGATTGCAGTGCTTGTGCCGACGCACTTGTGTTTGACGGACAGAATTACACAATGTTGTGACGTATTCAATGGTTGTAAAACCGCACACTTATAATTTTATTAATGAACTTGTTCAAATTGGAGACAGGTGGTCTGTTATTTTTAAAATTTTATTTATTTCGACGATATTAAGGAACTTATTTCAATATGGTATTTCGAGTAAGTGGATGAGTGACCGATTTTCCACTGGCTTTTTTTCTTGTTGAAAAGTCAAATAATATAAATTAGTACCGGGGTGACCGAGCCTTGCTCGCTAATTTTTAAAACGATGTAAAAAAATTTGAAATAACAAAAAGTTGAAATGAAAAATGAAAAATAATAGGGCAGGTGGAGCCTGAAAACAGGGATATGACATTTTTTTTAAAAATTAAACTTATCTAGAACGATTTTCTCCCCCAAAACCCCTTTCATGCTGAATTTCAGGAAAATCGTTTGAGCTGTTGCCGAGATTTCGAATATATTTATATATATACACAAGATTAACTCATTAAAATATTAAAGATATTCTTACTCTAACATTTTTTTTACATCCATACTAATAGTGTAAACGCCAAATTTCGTCTTTCTGACTGTTACGCTATTGAGGTTAAACCGCTGGACCAATAGTGATGGTGCAATCAGAGTTTTCATACCAGGCTAACATATAGGATTAAAATTTCCGTTTTTCTTTCGAGGACGAGAAAAAGACATAATTGAGTTTGTAATTAAGAGTATTTTAACGCATGATCTTATGCAAATAAAGTCGCGGGTTGACTATATTTAAATTATAATAAAAACATTTAGTAGTGATCCTGATTTCAGCTACGCAGGTCGCGGGTTCTATTCCCGCCGAGGGTGAACATTTTCTATAGGATATGTTGGCTCTTCGAACCTGGGTATATGTTTGTATTTAAGTATGTATTTACAAATTATATATGTATACATTCACCAGTTGTCTGTCTACCATAACACAAGTTTTAAGTTACTTACTTTGGCGACGGACGACCATGTATGTAAGTGTCCCATATACTTATTCTTATACTTATTCTTTATCCGAATTTTGATGCAGTAACTAAACAAAAGCCTCAGTAGATTGCGGTTTTGTGATTTCACTATCACATCATTAGATTCGTTTCATTTCAATACGTTTCGACTCTACAGTCTACACTAGTGTGCCCAAGACCCTTACCAAGCGATAATGTAACATTCAGCTATAATATATAGGTCCATTAGAGCAAGATATGATCGTTTTCAACTGGTACTTGACTGTATTACTGTTATTACACCTATAATAATAAGAAATAAACCAACAATAACACATAAAATCACCACCACTGTAATGTCAATAACTAAGAATGTGTAGTCAGGAGCTAAATGGGTCTGTTATAGTAATTTTAAATAACTGTCTTGGTTTTAGCAACTGTGCTTTCTAGTTAGTGGTTATTGTGAACTATAATAAATCGTACATATTTTTAAATTATTGTCCAGTTTTTTTTTAATTTCAATATTAAGTGATTTATAGACGCCGTGTGGTATCCGGCTGAATAGAATGGTACCACCCTCATTTCTTACCAAGGTGTCGTAAAAGGCGACTAAGGTAAGTCAACCCGCCGTTTGGTATCCGGCTAAGTAGAATAGACCACCCTCATATCATACCGAGGTGTCGTAAAAGGCGACTAAGGTGAGTTGACCCACCGTGTGTTATCCGGTTGAGTAGAATAGACCACCCTCTGTCTTACCGAGGTGTCGTAAAATACGACTAAGGTAAGTTGACGTCAGGCAGGCAGCCGATTGTAAAAACGCAGCCAAATCATGAAACAGCATGTTGAAAACATGATGTGCCGACCCCACTTAGAGTGGGATAAGGGCAGGAAGATGATTTAGCTAATTATTGGAAATATTCTTCCGCGGTTTACTTTTTCACTTTAACTGTCAAAATTGGTAATTAAGCGCTAATTAAGGGCAATTTATTTTTGACAGATGTCATAAACATAATTATAAATATTTTGTTACAATATGTTTTTAATACAACCTCCTTCATAGAGTTGGCGATTAATATGGAAAAGCATTGTGGCTGTCATATTTTTATGTGTCATTCATTGAGTTTTTGAGAAAGACTAAATGGGTTGACTCTGGGAAAACTGCTTTTTATTTATTGAATAAGAATAAAGGAGAAATATCGTCGTTTTATTATAATTTACATACATAATTTAAGTTACATTCGTTGGTGTTTGCAAAACTCAATGAGTAATTAATAAATTAACTCTAGGATGATGATTAAATGATTTATAGAAGCAGGCGTTACTTTGCGGAATTCCATAGTACACATTAAAATTATTTTGCTGTAATTCGCGTTTGTTAAGAGAATATATGTTTGTATTGCTTAGTGTATGAAGCATTTGTGGTATGTAATGTGGTTTTTCTTTCCTCGTCGCTTTAAAGAAAGTTTAGTCTAAGTCTCTTTGACATGAAGAAAATTATGCTACAGAAAAAAAATTATAATGAAGAAAAAAACTCCTGTATACATGCTCGAATTGATAGTTCCTTGGTGCGGTATAAAATAAGTCATCATAGCTAAAAGGTTAGAGCGATTATAACCGACCATCCGCAGGTTCAGTTGCTGTGCCAAAACTTATGGGTTTTTGATATAACTTAATTCTATTGATATTTCCAATTCATTATGTAATTTTCTAAGCTTACATGTTCTTAAACATTGTTGTTCTGCTCTCCTATATCATTCTCAGAAAAGGTGCGTGGAGGTCTTCCCTCAACAGTGGACAAATTATTAAATTAAGTCTCAAAATAAAGTTCCGTATGGTACGTATTACTGTAATACATTATTTCCGGTAATAGTATTGTTGGTCTTACGGGAAAAAGAGACTTTCTTTGAATGCCTTTTACCCTTTAAGGCTACTTTTGGTCGTGTAACAACGCCGCCTTGTCGCTACTGCAAGCAAGCAAGCAACTAAGCCATGACGTCAGATCTTGCCACAGCCTTTCGCGCCATTTTGACGTGGGAGATGTGACAGCCGCTGTCATTAGCAGCTAGCCCGCGAATAGCGAATGAGAGTTTGCTTTGATTTTATGAAAACAATAAAACTGATTTAGAATATTTCTTTTTAGAATATTTCTTTTATTAATACTAGTAGTTTAGTAACATTCGTTAAAAATCTACACAGAGAAAACAATGACATCTCGATTATTATACTGCACGTTAAGACAGCGCGTAACCAAAAGAAAATTTCACATCAAAAACATCCAAGAAAGTGCTTTTTAATATAAGAAATACCAAGATCTCATTTTATATTTATAGACATTTCCGAGGGATAACACTGTTACCACACGAATCGTTTTTTCAATTACAACACATTGTAATGTCCGTGGCTTAGGACGACAAGGGACCTCCAAAACGGGCGGGCACACGTTAAAAGGATTTAATGACTCGGGAAGCAGTAAATCAAAATTTGATTATGAGAATATGGTAAAATATCCCTCGGACATAACTCAGGTACCGGGCGTGGAAGAGGTCTGAATGTATTCGGTGATAAAAACTCGCTTTCATTAAGCATAATTTATTCGATGCACAACTACTAAATATCGATGTATTACAATAAAGCGCTTTACAGCGGCTATGCGGTGCTGCCGCGCGAAAAAACCGCGACTAACAGCGTCTCTGTATACCGTCAGAATATTAAGTTGTTTTTATGTTTCAAGTTATTTAAAAAAATTTAATCGAAGCAGGCATTGCGTTGCCGAATGCCATAATACACATAGTATTGTAGTTTGTATGTATTTCTCCATGCTGAGATTATTATTTTATAAACCCGACTAATTTTTGTCTGTGATTCTAAATTTTTGTGCTTGTATATAAAAAATAATGTTTGGTAACGGCTGGACCAATCTCAATGAAACTTTCGGGCAATTTTTAGAATGACCCGGCGGATGATCCTGTAAGTATGTTGAGGATCGGAGCACTCTTTTTTGTTCTGTTTTTGTTGTTCTTTTGTTCTTTTTGAGTTCTGTTTTGGGGAATTCGAAACCAGACTAAGCTACAGCAACCCGTGACTAGACCGCTAATGTTATCTAAAATCTTATAAAGTTATTATGTAAATTACAAGCTCCACATGTACTGAATCGCAAGAAAAGACATCACATCATAGCAGCCGAGAAAATCCTCAAAGATTCAAAAGCATTATATAAACACGGTGCACATCTTATGAGACTCTTAGACCAGAGGTCGGCAACCTAAGACAAAATTGCATTTTTCAAAATTTTCAAAATTAATTATTTTAATAAGTGGTTTAGCAAATCAAAAATTACAATATACTCTAGTGCGTAGCTGGTTGCGACTTATTTCCAAGGTTTTGTTATAAGTGTCTTTTTATTTACTTTTTCGAACTCATGTAAAGTCCAAAACAGATTGTGGAATTTGATTATAAAAATATAAAACGAAGCCCACAAACGATCTACGAACTCTTAGAAGCCGTAGTCTTGGTATTATTAATTTGTTTACGTGGTTTAGTACAAATATCCCTTTTTTTTAAAGATGTAATTTATCAAACTATATATTATTACAAATGTATTGTGAAGCTGCAGTAGTCTTATTTGCATTCAAAAGAAAATTATTTATTGTAAACCAATGCGATACCTGTGACCAAGCACTCTTCACAGTAGTCAAAATTGTTTTTTTGTTTTGTCAATCTTAAATAATAAGGATCAGTTGCGAAAAGTATTATGTCACAAATATTATTTATAAAATAGCAAATCATTTACATATATTAAAAACAGGAAGGGACCCAGTATAAAGCCTTGAGTCACTCCCATTTTCGACTATGAACTGGATTACCACATTATTTATACACACTCTTTCAATTTTATAACTAAGATGTGAGGCAATAAGCTATATATAACCTTTTACTCCATAGCAGATTAGTTTTTAAAAGAGAGTCTCATGCTGAACACAATCGAATGCCTTTGTCACAGAAAACACTTAGGGCGTTCTGGAATTTCCCCCAAGCACTTAAAATAGCTGTGGTAGCCCAGAGGTAACACCGTGCGCCTCTTTCGAGGAGGTCTAGGGTTCAAACCCTGGGCAGGCACCAATGAGTTTTCTAGTAAAACTTATGTGTCTAATTGATAATTGCAATTTATCACACGCTTTTCGGTGAAGGAAAACATCGTGAGGAAACCTGCATATCTCTAGAGAATTCTGGGAATATGTGTAACCTACCAATCCGCATTGGAGCAGCGTGGTAGGTCTTAGCTCCAATCCTTCCCTCCAAAAAAAAAAAACGGAGAGGAGAGGCCTATGCCCAGCAGTGGGATAGTAACAGGCTGTTACTTACTTTACTTAAAATATGTTTCAACAATGTTGCACCCGCATCTGTTGTGGACCTACCCTATGTAAAATCATACTGCTCTGAATGAAGTAATTTATTCGAATTAAAATAATCGAGCATCATTTTTACAAACATTTTACTAAAAGCTGATGGTTTTTAAATTTATCTATAGTTATTTGGATATCTTTTATCGCCAAATTTAAACATGAATTAATTTACTATGTTTCATAAGATCTCAAAAAAGATAAAAATCTTAGAGTTTTAAAACAATTCTTAATCAATTCAATAAAGGCCAAGGTTACCGATTTTTATAAATTGTCTTCTAGAAACGCTGCAAACATTCTGCTGGGTTCCAAACCTTCTTCGTCGTAAAAATATTTACTAAACTTATAAATTTTTTACTGTCCGTACATGAACTGACCGTAGTAAATAAGGGGTCCCATATATCTGTCGGCGCTGAACGCGTAGTTATTTACGGCGGCCAACTTATAAATCGCGCAGTGTGTAAACAGCCTACACCCCTCCCCTGGGCACCTCCACTGCAATCATTTCGGACACGGCTTCCTGCTCGATGATGAGTCAGGCTGAGTTATATGTTTGCTCTTAAACCAATTTACTGTCCGTATAATAAAGCAACCAAGTTGACGGTGTGGTTTTTTACTGATCTCAAGGACAGGGTTTATTTATACATAAGTTAAACTGTACGGTGTTTCATGGTATTCATGGTTTTACTTAGGTAGTCACAAATCTAGACAAGATAGATAGCCATGTTATTCCATGATTTTGAAAAAAGACCGATACATAATAAACATATACAAAAAAATTGTTAACAAAAATATCAAGCTTTAAGCTAAGCAATTAACGATTAAGCAAGAATTATGGATAAACAAATGTCGATATATTCGAATATTTGTATTTGTACCATATCGTATAATGTTAAGATATAGCTTGAGCTTAAGATTCAGCTGTTTACAGCTAAAGATAAAGTAGATATGTTAAGTTTAGTAGTGATTGTCCATTGTTCTAAAAATCGCCAAATATGATGTAAATGCATTTATATTAAAACAAAAACGACTTTGGATTTTTAAAAAATCAAAAATTTCTTTATGACGAAGCCGCTTGCTTCCTCAAGTAAACCAAAAGTATAACAATGTAATACGATAAGTAAAGGATTCCAATGAGACAGAAGACAACGCCGGTTATTAGCCAGGGTAGAGCATCGCGTGCTTCTTTACATCTATCCAGATTTAAAGTGCTTATAAATGTGCTCGTTAATCCTGGAACAGAAAAAAATGCATTGGCAACTTCTTCAATGTAAAATATTGGACCCAGGTCTCATCAAAGAAAGTAGTAACTAACGTCCTGTTACAATCCCACAGCTGGGGATAGGTTTCCTCTCTCCGTTCCTTGAGGGAAGGGTTGTAGCTAAGACCTACCACGCGGCTCCAATGCGGTTAGGTAGGCTACACATATCTCCAGATTTCTCTAGAGATATGCAGGTTTCCTCACGATGTTTTCCTTCACCAAAAAGCGTGTGATAAAATGCAATTATCAATTAGACACATAAGTTTTTAGCAGGCATTGGTGCCTGCCGGGGTTTTAATTCATTACCCTCTCGAAAGAGTCGCACGCACACCGCTGGGCTATCACAGTTCATCAAAGAATTTCCACGCAATATGATTCATGTGCATGTGTCGCTTCGATTTACCGAGTTCTGGCAACCCTTTAAGATCTTCAATTTACCTAATGAGAAAACCTTAAACGCTGATTTTTCGGTGCCTCTGCAATACCTAAGTATTCAAAGCTGAGATAAGTGTAAACACTATGCCACTCACAATTACACACGTTTATATGCATGACGAGAGCGGTACTGAAACATCGCAGTACAAATGAAATAAGTTAAAAAAAATTAAAATAGTATTTTTTTTTAATAATTTTTGTAGTTTTGTTGTATTATTGTATCGTTGTAGTGGTAACATAGTTGCATTTGATGATAAGTATTTTCTAATTCACATTTGCTTTGCGTTATTTTATCATAGTTGTAGCATATAATCGTGTTTTCGTACTATTGTATCGTCGTATTGTCCCATCTTTGCAGTATTGCTGCATTTTTGTAATGTCGTATTATTTTATTTTTATTTTGTATTATCGTGGTATTATCTCATCTTTTGCAGTATTGCTGCATTTTCGTAAAATCATATTGTTGTATTTTTATGTTATAGTATCGTAGTATTATCATCATTTCGTTGCTGTGCTTTCTCGAAGAGGCATTATTGTAATTTTATATCGTCGTATAATCATACTGTCTTATGATATTGCATATTTTTGTTTTGTGTTTTGGCGTATTTTTTATTTATACATTTTACTAAATTTATACTATTTTTGCACTGGATTCTATTAACTTGATAAATTGATATAAATTATTTTAAATTTGGGGTCTTTCTTAAACTATTAACCAATAAATTTTAAATATAAAATTTTGCTTACCTATCACGATTGATCCAAGCGCGACTAAAGCGAAACGACTGTAACAGAAAGTACTGCTGTTGAATGAAATGTATACCAATGTAGATAGAAACATCAAAAAAATAATTAAAATTCAAATTCAAAATATAAACTTGTAAACTAGAGCTTTTAATGACGATTCGATTCTACTGCTGGTTCGGAAAGCTGTTCCTACCGAGAGCAGCCAACAAGAAACTCCGCGGTTGCTCTTTTCAACATAATACTTATTACTACATAGTTACATTAAGTCATTACTATCTTGTACATGGTCAGACAGTAGCTATCTATGTCCACGCATTTTTATCGTCTTAATAATACTGAACAGTATAATAGGCTTTTTGTATCAGCTTCTCTTTAAGAGTGTTTTTAATCTGCTGTAATGGCAAAGCTAAAATTGATTGCGGAATTTTATTATAGAATCTTATACCCAAACCCACACACGCATTTCGTAACTTTGCAAGGCGCAAAGCAGGAGCCGTAAGCTTATGTCGGTAATGTATTATGAAATATGGAGCTACCCAAGATAGCACCTTATTCTAATATATTATTAGTTGAAAGTTAAATTAAAATAATTAAAAAATATAATTCCTTACCTGGCCCATATAACTTGTGATTTGGTGTATTCTTGCTTTATAATGAAATGATGGTATGAGTACATGAACATGGTACACAATTTATCTTGATATATTTATGTATGTATTTATATAATATATCGATAATTGCGTTGCAAACTTTACCTATTTATATGACATATAGTGGACATTGTTTCTATCCGTATCACGTTATCTTAAAAATATAAAGAATTTCTTTTATAACTTAAATATTTTATAAAAGGCGAAAAATAATTTAATTGAATTTCAATCAATCAATATCATATCAATATCATCATTCATCACAGAGACACAATATTACACAGATAATTTATAATAATGAAAATGTCAATCTTCTATAAAATGACAATGACCCTGTAAAAAGAAATCAAATATATTTTAGCTAGTATTTTTAATCTATGCTAATATTAATAAATGCGAAAGTCTGTCTCTCTGTCTCTTTCAGAGGTAATTTGGCGGACGAATATTCTGGATAAAAAAAATCCCGTTTTTCGCTTGAGAAAAGGATATAATACATAACATAATTGAACCAAGTCGCGGGAACGATTAGTAATACAGAAATTTAATAATGACTTATTTGACTCCCAAATTACAACGGAGTAACTCCTAATTCTAAAAATTAAACTGATGATATGAAAGTCGGGAAAAATTTAAAACGTCGAGATTTCGATCGTCAAGTTTTCTAAGATACAGAAACATCTCGAATAAAAGAAAATTTATTAGGTATACTTGTGTGAATATAATTTGTGCCGATGCCTCCTCTCAAGGCAGTTCGTTACGCGTCTCTGTAACGAACTGTTTGCACCGTGGGGGCAGGTAATCTAATCCAGTGGGCCTTGAGCCCCACCCTTTTGGATCCCACCCTGGGTGAGGCATTTTTCCCGCTGTTTATTTCGGCAACTACGGACCGCGCGTGACTCGAATACAGTGTCGTTTATTGTAACAATTGCATTATCAGTAAGCAACATTTGTTACAGTTGAAACGTTCTTTTGCCTCATCCACAGGCATAGATTCCTTTTCAATTTTGTAAGTTAATATTTGTAAATATGTAGTTTAATTATTATGCACTATATCTGCTCTCATCGTTTCAAATTCAAATTATTCTTTATTTAGGTTTGCCTTTTAGAAGACCTTTCGAATCGTCAAATTTTAATGAAACTATAGTGCTGGTTTAGAAAAGTGCTCTTAACGAGAAGAACAAGCAAGAAACTCAAAGCGGTCACTCTTTTCAAAAATATTTATTTTTTATTTATTTATAAAAATAAAAAACTTAGTATCTTATCTAGTGCGTTCTATCTAAGCTGGCTGCAACTTAGATTCAAGCTTTCTTATAATTTAATTTCTTTCAATGTTGTCCTTAATAATATAGTTAGCTCTGCTAATAAAAGATAAAAACTTGTGTAAAAGCAAGTTCCAAAACAGATTATGAAATAATATAAAAACTTATAACGTATACACCCATAAGCGATCTTCGAACATTATAAAGCCACTGAAGTTTATTCTTTACTACCAAAAATACCGGTTTTGTAAAATTATTGTGAAATATTTTTTTTTTGTATGTGTTTATATGTTTTGGAAGTATGTTGTGTTTTGTGTGATTTACTATTCGATTTTCTTCTATTAAAAATTACATAAATTATTTACTAGACTTTTTCTGTACGCTTAAAAGTTACTTAAATAGGCCCCTGTCACTCGTTGATGACCCCAAATCTGGGTGAAGCTGGAAAATCCCAAATTATCTTCTTCAATGGAGTACCATTTAAGCGAAACATACATACGCTGTGATTGCGACTTGACAAATGTATGTCATTCGAGCATTAATCCGGGCCAAAAGCCAACTGCAAGGGTCGGGGCGTGAAGGAAAAGCTCTTTTTAGTTTGTATCCGCAGTTGCCAGCTTTACTTATTTAGTATAGGTAGTAACTTTTACTTTACTTAGTACTTTAGCGATAGCAACTTACTTTACTTACAACAAGTACTTTAGCGATGCACGAACTTGAATTATTGTGGCCTTGCACATATTTTCTTTTCACAAAATACTCTGTCAATTTCCTTGGTTTGTTCGAAGCCAGCAATAAACTGAGTTATATTTACTTTAATTAAAATACCACGGGGTTTAAACTTTACGTCATTACAAAATCGATTGCTTATAAAAAAATTAATAGCATCGAGATTTTAATTACGAAATGTTATCATAGCAATCGGTAGGAGTAATTTTCCGAACCAGCAGTAGAGTTGACGAATCTATACTAACATTATAAACTCCGATACGCGAAGCGGAAAAAGCGGCTCTAATTATTAATAAGTGCCAAAAAATATAAAAAATGTATTTTCTTTACATTAAAGCAAATATATTGGGGTCCCAGGGCCTCTGTTCCTCACAGAGCCATAGGCCTCGTGTTGCCTTATGCTAAAAGAATGTTTATTCTTTTAATTCTTGCTAATTCTTGACCTATACTCTTAAAAAATTCTCTTAAAGGTCTCTACTATGAAGTGGAGTTTTGAGGTCATAGGAACAAACAAGGACCCCAAGCAGGGACCAACGAGCTTTTCTATTTAAACTTATGTGCCTAATTGATATTTATAAAAATGTCACATGCTTTTTGTTGAACGAAAACATGTCATTAGTTGTATTAATTATATTTGAAAAGAGCAATCCGTAGGAGTAATTTTCCGAAACAGAAGTAAAGTTGACGATTCTATACTAACATTATAAATTCCTTTATGTTACAATTTCGCAGCTAATCAGATTGACGGTATTTCAAGAGATTAGAACCGGAAGAAGCGGCTATAATTAGTTCACGGTATCACGATAGTTTAGATCTTCACAATGGTGAGTCGAGCGTCAGGTGACCTTGTCATTGACTTATTATACTATAGTAGGGGAGCCATAGACGTCGTGTGGTATACGGCTGAATAGAATAGTACCACCCTCATTCCTTACCGAGGTGTCGTAAAAGGCGACTAAGGTAAGTCGACCCCCCGTGTGATATCCGGTTTAGTAGAATAGACCACCCTCTTTCTTACAGAGGTGGCATAAAATACGACTGAGGTAAGTTGACGTCAGGCAGGCTGCCGGACGTAAAAACGCAGCCAAATCATGTGACAGCATGTTTATAACATGTTGTGTCGACCCCACTTGGAGTGGGATAATGGCAGGAGGATGATATGAGTAGGGGAGCCATAGGCAGGCCTGTAACTGAGAGTGTCGGAACAAATAATGAGAGGGAAGATGAAACTCGTATACTTATCTTTGTCTTATCACACATGAAAATGAGAGCGTGATAGATTGCTTTATCTTTATTATAATAGGGCACATTTAAGGCTAGCTATACACCTCTAGTATAATAACCCTATGGTAGTTTACGATGAGTCATGTCTAAATATTTCCTACCCATTTTAGCCGTTCGGAAACTTAGGCTAAAATTATTTAATATTTGGTGTCAGCACTTGTATGTGGTAACACTAATTGCGTTAACTCGATTAGTCTTCGATACAAATCGATCAAATTGCCCGTTTGTGGACTTAACTAATCCAATATAATTTTGGAATGTATGAAGACACAAAAGGCGTTAGTTTAAATGAATTAGACTTCACAAATGTTGCTCCAATGTGGGTATGAAGCTTACACATATCTTGATCCAAAGATATATCAGTTTCATAATAATATATTTCTTCGCCTTTAAATAAAAAAAGTGTTTATAGTAGAAGGCCCTTTTGGTAACGGTCAGACGGCTTCGATATATACTTGAGTTAAGTTTTATGAATTTTTTTCTGGTTTCTCAGAGCGTCAGAAATCGACAACATTTGGTCTGTTAAATTGACGCGTTTGATCAGCCCTTTGTACGCCTTAAGACTATTAGGACAACAAGATTACATGGGCACCGAGTGCGCAGCCGACCGCAACAATACGATTATGGACCCTCTTGCTGCCCGCATGCTTGCTACAAACATTCAACCCCTTTTTTTAAATGTAAAGATTCCTAATATATATAGAATATAATAGATTGCGATCGGAAATATATAAGCACGTCTCCGGACAGCAATTTTCTTTTTCCTGTCTCCGTGTTCAACAAAATAATTTCAATCTTTTTTACAGCCACTCGTAAATTATAAAGACATAATCATGTCGAGTGAACTTAACTGTTTTAAGTCGATTTCCACCAAATTATATAGGAAAAATAAGTTTTTGAAAAATAATGCTTTTTGCATTCCAGTTTTAAACCATTTTAAATAATCAGTTTCAACGATGTACAATTTGCTATCGTCAATTTAGCTTAATTCCTGAATAATAAATAATAGTTTTAAAATATTATATTTATATGGCCCTGGTGCCGGGGCCTGAGAATACGGCATCGGCCGTTTTCCCCTGCCTGTGGTAAGAGTCCACTGATGGGGAAAAACCGACTGATGGCGGTATAACCATCCTACAATGGCGTAACTTAAATCAAGGCCGGTGACGGGCAGCAGCGCCACCGTTACAAGAAGTTACGCAACTGCGGTCGCCAACCCGCATGCCCAGCGTGGCGACTATGGGCATTTACCTCCATAATATGAGCCACAACAAATGCCATAGGCCCCTAGTTCCCGGTAGCTCTGCTATTCCTAGCCAAGGCGGCGGCTATGGTAACGGCAGGGTAGGGGGTGCGAAGAATCCCCGGGCGACGGCAGGCCGCCAAACCCAACTGACCCTGGCTACGTATAACGGACGCACGATTCGCAATGACGACAGGCTCGCACAGCTAGAGGAAGAACTGACGCGAATAAAATGGCACATTCTAGGGCTGTGTGAAGTCCGAAGAGAGGGGGAGGACACCATAACTTTGGAATCGGGCCATCTTCTATATTATCGTGAAGGTCATCAGCTGTCCCAAGGTGGGGTTGGGTTTTTGGTCCATAAAAGTCTTTGCAACAACGTTTTAGAAATCGCCAGTGTGTCTCCGAGGGTTGCGTATCTCGTGCTGAAAATATCTGCACGCTATACCCTCAAGGTGGTTTTAGCATACGCACCCACGGAGTCATACCCAGATTCGGAAGTGGAAACTCTATATGAGGATATAACGAAAGCCTTACGCCATACCTCTAGAGCCCACTTCAACGTTGTTATGGGGGACTTTAACGCTAAAGTGGGAGTACAAAATTGTAGTGGATCGGTTGTAGGACCTTATGGTTTGGGTCGAAGAAACGAAAGGGGGCAAATGCTTGTCGACTTTCTCGAGAAGGAGGGGCTGTTTTTGATGAATTCTTTTTTCAAGAAACAGCCCCAAAGAAGGTGGACATGGCGAAGCCCCGGTGGGCGGACGAAAAATGAGATTGATTTTATTATTACGGACAAGAAGCGTAGATTCAGGGATGTCTCGGTGCTTAGTACATTTGCAACTGGTAGCGACCATAGGTTGGTACGAGGCACTCTGAATATTTATCTCAAGCTGGAACGAGTCCGTTTAATGAAATCAACAGTCCGCCCGAATGTTCTCCAAACCGTAATTGGATCTGAAACATTCCAAAGACATCTTAAAAACCGATTCACTACTCTGGAAACCACGGAAGACGTAGACCAAAAACTCAACCGAGTAGTAGAAGTCCTTCGAAATGAGGGCACAAAAATTTGCGAAAGGCAAGGTAAGGGCACGAAGTCTAAGCTTTCGAGAGATACTCTCCTATTAATGGAAGAGCGACGCAACCCTATGTTAACTTCGTCAGAAGTAGAAGCTTTAAACAAAAGAATTACCAAGCTGGTACGACGCGACCTCCGATCAGCTAATACGCTCTTGATTCAAAAATCAATTGAGCAAAATCGGGGTCCCAAAGTGTTTATCAAGCCTCTAGGAAAAAGTCACCTGACGAAGTTAACCACATCGAAGGGAAAAGTTGTTACTTCCAAACCGGAAATCCTCTCGGAAGTGGAAAACTACTACGCCCAACTGTACGCATCGCATGCTCCTCATCTACCACTGCATACTGAAGACAATAGGGCTACTCTGACCCGCCACTACACGGAAGAACTGCCTGATATTAGTCTGGACGAAATCGTTTTAGCCCTTGGACAGCTTAAGAATGGAAAAGCCGCGGGTGAGGATGGTATTACAACAGAGTTATTAAAAGCTGGTGGAATACCACTGGTAACAGAGCTCCAAGAGCTGTTTAATACCGTTCTCTTTGCCGGGAGAACTCCAAAGGCATGGCACAGAAGTATAGTCATACTGTTCCACAAAAAAGGAGACAAAACCCTCTTAAAGAACTATAGACCAATATCTCTTCTGAGCCATGTCTATAAGCTGTTTTCAAGGGTTATCACGAACCGTCTCGCGCGAAGACTCGACGAGTTCCAGCCCCCCGAGCAGGCCGGGTTTCGAAGCGGGTACAGCACCATAGATCATATCCACACCGTGCGGCAAATTGTACAAAAAACTAAGGAGTACAATCGACCACTATGCCTAGCGTTTGTGGATTATGAAAAAGCGTTTGACTCGGTGGAAACCTGGGCTGTTCTGGAGTCCTTACAGAGATGTCAAGTCGATTGGCGATATATTGAGGTGCTGAGATGTCTATACGAGAACGCAACAATGACAGTCCGTGTCCAAAACCAGCAGACACAGCATATCCATCTGCAACGAGGCGTAAGACAAGGGGACGTCATTTCCCCGAAATTGTTTTCAAACGCACTAGAGGATATGTTTAAGACGCTGAATTGGACTGGACATGGCATTAACATAAATGGCGAGTACATCTCTCATCTCAGATTCGCGGATGATATCGTCGTAATGGCTGAATCCATGGAGGATTTGCAATGGATGCTGGATGGACTGGCTGATTCTTCTCAACGGATCGGTCTCCGGATGAATTTAAGTAAAACCAAAATCATGTGCAACGAGCACGTTGCTCCGGGTCCGATCTCCCTCAGTGTTGCTGGGGTCACTCTTGAAATTGTTGACAAGTACATTTACCTAGGGCAGACGCTCGAACTAGGTAAAAACAATTTCGAGGGTGAGATTATGAGAAGAATACAGCTAGGCTGGGCAGCATTCGGCAAGCTACGTCGAGTCTTCTCGTCACCCATCCCACAGAGTCTAAAGACTAAATTATTCAACCAGTGTGTCCTACCTGTCATGACTTACGGTGCCGAAACGTGGACACTAACAGTTAAGGCGGTCCACAAGCTTAAAGTCGCTCAGCGGGCTATGGAAAGAGCTATGCTCGGGGTTTCTCTGAGGGATCGTATTCGCAACGAAGTAATCCGTCAGAGAACGAGGGTCACCGACATAGCTCAGCGCATAAGCAAGCTGAAGTGGCAATGGGCCGGCCATATCTGTCGCAGAACCGATGACCGTTGGGGTAGACGTGTTCTGGAGTGGAGACCGCGAATCGGTAAACGTAGTGTAGGACACCCTGAGACTCGATGGAGTGACGATATACGTCGGACAGCGGGCAGTGGTTGGAAACAGAAAGCCCAGGATCGGGCTAAATGGCGAATAATTGGAGAGGCCTATGTCCAGCAGTGGACTAAAGTGGGTTGATAATGATGATTATATTTATAAACTAGATGTCGGGCCACGCGTTGCTGAGGCTCAGTCTGGTTTTGAATTACCATCGAAACAGAACCCTACAATTTAAAAAATGCTTCAATTGCCTAAACTAATCTTACAGGTTCATCCGCTGGGTCATTCTAACAATTGTCTGAAAATTTCATTATAATCGGTCCAGCCGTTAATTTCTGTTTTGAGGGGAATTCGAAATCAAACCGAGCCAAAGCAACGCGTGGCCGGACAAGTAGTTAAATATAATTTTTTTCCTGTTCTCCACGGTGAAACAATTTTTTTTAAATCTGTTGTTTAGCTCGGTATATAAGCTTCAATTGTACCAAATTTGAACAATAATACTCGAGCGGATTAGCCGTGAAAGTATAAGAGACAGTTGTGATGGTGGACATATCCTATCGCTTAAATCACCCTTGACCTGGGTGAGTTTTTCCAAGTGGAGCGTTTCTAAACAGTGCGTCGAACAACAACCATTAGCGACTCACTTAAAACAAAATCGGAAAAAACAGACAGACAAAAAGATGTTAGCCTAGTATAAGAGACTTAGTTGTATCAAAGGTAAACTCGTTTATCAGACTTTGCTCAACCACAAACGCCTGGCAAGTGGGCAATAGAGCGGGCGTATCGAAAGCTCGCTTATACAAATCTATATGCGCGACACATTTCTAGTAGAATTCAACAATTTTACTTCTTCTAAAGGGGAGCCAGGACCGGGAAAAAGTATCAAACTGGATTAAATCCTCCGGGACTTGTTAGTAAGCAGTAGTTTGCAATTGTCGCTGTTATTGTTTCTAATATGACCCCCCATGAGACCAGGGGGATGCCAGAGGGGAATTGCGACAAATATTTATTCACCCACAAAAGGTTACGTGTGGTGTTATAGTTTATTAGAATGCTTTTATACGTTGGAATAATGATTGTTCAATAATTTATAGAACTAAGCGTTACTGCGTAGATCTATAATACAAAATTAGTTATAATATTCACTACCACAATATGAACAAACATTCACTACCACAATATCAACAATTTTTCGCCCCATATCGACACATAATTAGGCGAAAGACTAAACGATAAACTCGAACAAGTTTTGTGCTGAAGTATCCTATAAATAAGGTATTAGTACGCTCTACTTTGAGTATTATATAGTACTATATAGTATTCCTCTAATCGCGGATTATTCACTCTTCATTCCTTGGGATCTCTGATTGTCTGTTAAAAAATTAAGTTAAAGCTTATTATTATCTCACTTCATAGGCCACGTTGCCATCGATGACTTATGAATCCGAAACTTGGTCACCGTGTCCCTTAAAATCACAGCACAAAATATATTTGGAGTACCTCTCAGAGATAAATTAGGAATGTAGATATCCATACAAGAACCAAATTAACAGATACAGTTGTTGCATAGCTAAAGTGGCAATAGGCGGGTCACATTATACAAAGAAGCGATGGACGCTATATTTAGAATGGCAACCCCAAACCGGAACGCATTGTCGGTAGACTTACTACGAGGTGTAATGAAGACCTGAAAAAGGTCGCCGGGAGTCACTATAAACAAGAAGCACAACATCGTGTAGTATGGTAGTGGAAGTATGTTGTTAATATTATTTAAAGTCTGTGTTTGTTGGTTTGTACCGCGTTAACTGCTTTGCACTTTTGTACGAAATTTTATGTATATCTAATTCAGTTTGATATATGTTTCAGTAAAACCAAATTAGCATTATTGAAAAAAAAATGGAAATTTCACAACTTCGCAGGACCATAACAGGTGCAACGACCTCAGTTTTTTATTAAGCGGTGATGGAATTCGATATTTACTTATTAACGTAACAGTAGTACTTTGTCTAAATGTGATAGTATACTGGTTGCCATGTATATATATATATATATATAAGAGCTATAATAGAGCGTTTTTCATATTTACTTAGTTGTAACATGCTTTTCTGTAACGAAAAATATCGTTAGGATACTACACATCTAGAAAGAAAGGGGATATGTGTAAGTTACTAGCAGAATTGAAGAAATTTCAAAAGAATTGAAAGAAAATTCAGCATGCCAAGAATGTGTAGAAGAGGAAACAAAAAGCTTTGACCCGCAACTTCGTTCGCGTGGACTGTTGTCGCGTGATACATTGATAATAGATAGCACTTTTAGCAAGTTTTATAGTTAGCAATCTCATCCTATTCCTGTAGAACTAACAGGATCTCTAAAGCCCTGTTACTCTGGTGTATAAGGAATAATTGTGCCAAATTTTGATCGATATTCGTTCAGCGGATTCGCTGTGAAAAAGTAACAAACATTCATCTATACTCACAAACTTTTGCATTTATAATATTAGTAGGATAGGATTACTAGTAGGACTAATATGTTACTCCGTTATAAGATGAGAGAAGTTAAAATATCAAGTTATGACCCCTAACCATCCCTCATAGAAATATTATTAGGTTTGTTGAAGCGGATGGTAGGTTATTTTTCATATTTAAATATTAATTATAACTAACTAGCTTTGCCCCTTCTCCTCCTCTCAAGAAAGCCTTAAGGATTTTTTTGGACAGTGGAAACATTTTTCCAGCAGTGTATTATATATACATACGTGCATATTTACAAATACACTGCTGTATATATATACATAGTACACTATTAAACATGTCATAAGCTTGCCGAAGTATCTCACGAAGTGCGATGTGTAGGTTGATTACGATCGGTGAGACATGCAGAGCCCCATGTTTATAATGCTCATACTGGACTAGAACAAATCTTTTTATTGCACGATAAACCACATACAACCCTAAACTTATATTAAACCTTATGTGATTACAATACGGAACAATTTACCCCAACCCTTATATCTTATAAGTATTGAAACTCAAGTTGCGAATTGTAATGAAACTTTAGTGAAACGTTTAGATAAATGCTATACAAGTTCTTATTGTTAAGAAAATAAAGTCTAAAATCGTGTTATTTACTTATATTCATTCATTATTATCTATTACTCGGTGAGGTGAAAAGGCGTCGCGTGTCAATCCAGCTCTCACGCGACTCATTCACTTATTAGCGACTGAATGATTGCATAATGGGTGCAAAATAATAAAGTAATGCGCAAATTACAAGGCATTCGAGACTAATGATTTTCACTGCCTTTGATCATTCCAAATCGAGGGTTGGCTATTTTTTAACGCAATGTATATTTCACGTAAATATACTCCCATGTTTTACGTTTATATGCGTGAAATTTTGTTTGGTTGTTCTATAAGGTTATCGCAAAAATAAACTGATAAATAGGCTATTTACATAATACTAGTTGCACTAGCTAACTTAACATAGGTACCCATATTTATTTACTTTCTTTCTTGATTACGAAGGTAATAGGGAAATTATTTTATCTCAAATAAATGCAGCTGCAGTTGTATCAAAATTTCATCAATTTGGCCCAGTGGATGAAGTTGTGAAAGCGTAACATATAGACAAATTTTTCGCATTTTTTATTTTTAGTATGGATTAACTCAAAACTTAGTTTAAACTAAGAAGTTTATTAAAACAGTTATAGCAATGAGAATAAAATTTTCAAAGGCATACTCATAACTTTGTGCACGCTTTGAAGATATTTTTATACCCATTTTCGACCTCGTGTCTTTTAATTAGCAGGGATGTTTTAATATTGTCGTGTCCCAATTTAATTCCTCTTGTTGATTGTTCAGAAGACTTTTACGGGTTGACATTTTGGTTATGGCAATTAGCAATGCTATTTCAATAACAGATTAAGTGGGCGAACTTCAAAGATAGAAGCTAGAGAAATGCGGGCTATTTTAATAAAGGATATTTCCTATAACCGCTTGTGCGAAATTTTTTAAGGAATATTCGTTACATAGTCTCGGGCGGTCACGGATGACAGACGTCAAGAAATTAGCTTCTCGATTTGTCCTATAATATTATTTTCTTGATATCGCGGTGGACTTCTGAGTGTCTACGGGAGGGTGGCTGTGATTTAGGAAGTGTTTAAGGAAGATTTAAGTCGAAGTGCTAAAGATTGAGTTACATGGCGTCTAGCAGGGTCAGTAATCCGGACTTTATTTGTAGTTATAAGTAACTTGCTTACGGTTTGTTTGACGGTTACAGCGTGTGATGTTTACCAATAACGAGTTCAAATTACAATCTCAATTTTTTAAATTTAAAAACTAATTCTTCGGTTCTATTCATCTATCTAATTTCGGGACGCTTGTCGGTGCAGGACGGGTGGTCAGCTCCTATTCCGGACTATTCCACCCATTTCCCCATGTTGGGGAAAGGTTTCTCTGCTGCCCGACACTGTCACCTGCATTAACCTATTCTTACCTTTTACAAACCTGATAATATTTCTGATGGGAATAAATCGTGCGGTTTATGATTAAGAAAATAAATCTTGAGGAAACCTGCATATCTTAGGGGTTTCTCCGTTACTTTCCCAACAGTGGTGTAAAAATAGCTATTTATTTTCCGAATTATGTTGTTATGCGTTACGATATATAATTGTTTTATTGTTACACAATGCAATGTTATTTTTTGTTGCTTCGTTATTGATATTTTATTTAATTGCATAGTATCAGATACTTAATAGGTTTTTCATAAAATAAGAAACTATTTTGGCAGATGCCTGCATGTGTTCCAATGTACGTACATTGGCCCAGTTGATTAAACCCGATAATAATATATTTAACCCAATACTTAAACATTTGACCGTCTTGTCTTGATTTAGGAAGTTGCGTCACAATTTTTGACGCAATGACCCTCTTACGACTAAATGGATTTGTATTATGTTGTTTTCGTATGCTGTACTTTTAGGAGTCACGGGTTTAAATTCCGGGCAGACTTAATCAGTGCCTTAAGCCTGTATGCCTAATAGATATTTAGAATTTATTATATACAATTTGGTAAAGAAAACATCGTGATGAAGTCGGTATGTCTTAATAGAATTTTGGGATATGTCAAATCTAATACTCCACATTGGAGCAACGTGGTGGGTTCTAAATTCAACGCTTTTTGCTAAACACTAGGTGTTTTTCTTCAAAAAAGAGAGGAAACTTTTACCCAGTCGTGAGCTGATAAAAAATTGCATTCGTGGAAATCTGAAGAAGTCAAATAACATTTGTACTTTCTTTAGCTGTTCATCTTTACTAATATATAAATCTGAAGAGTTTCTTTGTTTGAATGCGCTAATCTCAGGAACTATTGGACCGATTTGAAAAATTCTTTCAGTGTAAGATAGTCCATTTATCGAGGAAGGCTATATGCTAATGTATCGTTCTAAACGTTGATTAGTTACGTACATTAGATGACTATGATGATCTACATGGACATTCTTAGCTTTTAAATACGAGAAGCTACTTTGTTAATCTTAGCTTTTCACACGATGATCTAAATGAATGAATAATCTTAACTTTTCCGTGTGGTATCCAGCTGAATAGAATAGTACCACCCTCATTTCTAACCGAGGTGTTGTAAAAGGCGAGTAAGGTAAGACGACCCGCCGTGTGGTATCCGGCTGAGTAGAATAGACCAACCTCATTTCTTACCGAGGTGTCGTAAAAGTCGACTAAGGTAAGTTGACCCACCGCGTGGTATCTGGTTTAGTAGAATAGACCACCCTCTCCCTTACCGAGGTGTCGTAAAATACGACTAAGGCAAGTCTTGACGTCAGGCAGGCGGCCGGTCGTAAAAACACACAACGGTCGGCACAACATGTTTGTAACATGTTGTGCCGACACACTTAGAGTGGGATAAGGGTAGGAAAATGATGATGATGATGCCTGTACCAAAAATCTCACCAATCGATTGAAAAGTGATATAGAAGACCTATAAATTGCATATTTAAGAACTTTATTGAGTTTACACAAACTAGTACGATATGAAGATATAAATTTTTCGCATACATTATAAAATGAACCAGCTGTGCCTCGCTTTGCTCGTGTCTCAATTCCCAACTCGAAATTATAGGATAAAAAGTAGCCTAAACCTTTCTCAAATCACTATCGTTTAGTAAAAACGGTACAAGAATCCATTAAGTAGATTTTAAAAAATTGAGTGGGATAAGGGCAGGAAGAAGATGAATTATATAATTGATATAAATAAACAAGTTTTCCTGTTCGCTGGTACTCTCTCTATAAAAAGAGCTGAGAACGTCGTAGACATAACATTCACCCCCATTCGTCCGCACCCCACCTCATTACTATCTTTGTTATCCGGTCAGGCTCGCTCGTGATTACGTTTCCGCTCAGAAACGTGTATTGATCTAAATCTGACTCAAGTTAAATGTATGTACAATTTAGCTCTGATGTCTGATACTTAAATAATCCCTCTCTATAGTCGGTCCCACATTTCTGAGGATCGTGATCACCGTTAGGTTAATATAATATAAATACATAAATATATGGGACACTTTCACACACGGTCGTCCGTCCCCAAAGTAAGTAACTTAATACTTGTGTTATGGTAGACAGACAACTGGTGAATATATACTTATATAATACAAATACATACTTAAATAGAAATATACACCCAGGCTCGAAGACCAAAAAATTCATTTTTAGAAACTTTTGGCCCTCGGTGGGAATAGAACCCGCCACCCGCGGAGCCGAAGGCAGGGTCACTACCCACTGCTCCAACGAGCCAGTCAGGTTGAAAGTTTATAGCGCCGGTGCCCTTAGCTGATCAGACCATCTGGTTGCGGATCTAAAATAATCCATACTAATATTATTAATGCGAAACTTGTATCTGGACATCTCTGGAGAATTCTGGGGATAACTGGACCTGTAGATTCACATTGGAGCAGCGTGGTGGATCTTAACTGCAACCTCTCCAAAAAGAAGAAATGAGGCCCTTGCAGTGGGATAGTAACAGGCCGTTACTCTAGTTTTTTACGCACATAAACATATACATACATATCACATGTATTGTATGTATTACTAATTATATTTTAAACTTATGTAAAAACAACAAAACAATTTTAATATATTTTTATGTTATTCAAATTCAAAATATTCTTTATTTAAATAAACTTGTAAAGAAGTGCTTTTGAATCTTCAACTTTACTGCTGGTTCGGAAAGCTGTTCCGAAGAGCCATCGAGAAACTCGGCGGTTGCTCTTTTAAAAATATAATCCTTTAGTACTATTTACATTTAGTGATAACTGTCCTGTATAAGTTCGAAAAGAGCTATATCCACACATTCTTATCATCTAAGTATTCCTCAACAGTATAGTAGGCTTTCTGTATCAGCCTCTCTTTAACAGTATTTTTTAACTTTAAACACAAACGACTTACGTACTTTTGCAAGTCGTAAAGCACGAGCCGCAAGCTTATGTCGGTTCCTACTTTGTCTATTATATATATCACCAATTGCTTAAAATACACTGTAAAGCAAATGTAAGAATACCTTTTTCCTTAAACTTCTTTCGTAGGGAATCGACGCGATCTTAAGTTATAAATTCCACTTGCTATGCTATGATAATCATCATTTTATCTAACAGCATATGAATGTTACATTAATTCATATTTCACGTTCACCTACCCTGTAATTACACTTCTTTGATAGCTCATCTATATCAGAGAGGCTTCCGCTCCCGCATTTTTAATTCTCAAAGGCTTCGGAAGCGTCCGGATTGGCCGGAAGGATCGATTTTTCATTGCAAATTGCGAATTTGAAATTCTAATCGCCTCGACGCCCGGCGTTTTTACGCGCGGGTAATTTCATTACTTGCTTTGTGCAACGACAGAATTTTGCTCATCGGGAATTTTAAATTTACTATTTCGACAAATAAATAACTTTATTTAATGATAAATCCATTTTAGATAAGTATAATAATGCTATTAGATGATTCAATGTTGAATTAAATATCAAAACAAATCTAATAATAAATCTAATCAAATCTAATAAAAAAAATAATAATCTCTCCTTTGAAGGAAATTCGTCACAATATTACTAATCAGCTTTTATTTATCTTTTTCAATTGCTAGAGCTTTATTTAAACAATCCGTTTTAAGTTTACAATTAATTTATTTAAACATATATGTAAATGTTAAATGATTTTAAAAAATGTAAATAAGTTTGTTATAGCCGACCAAGTCCGACGTTTCAGTCGGTATAAAAAAACCAATTTAAAATATTTACTCATTGGGATTAAGTATTATATATTATTATTATTAGCCGTGTGGTATCTGGCTGAGTAGAATAGACCACCCTCATTTCTTACCGAGGCGTCGTAAAAGACGACTAAGGTAAGTCAACCCGCCATGTGGTATCCGGCTGAGTAGAATAGACCACCCTCTTTCTTACCAAGGTGCTGTAAAATACGACTAAAGTAAGTTGACGTCAGGCAGGCGGCCGGTCGTAAAATCGCAGCCAAATCATGTGACAGTACGTTTATAACATGTTGTGCCGACCCCACTTAGAATGGGATAAGGGCAGGAGGATGATGATATCATATTGTTATTATCATATAATATTTATTATTCTGTGATATCTAGTTACAACATTTACGAAGATATTAAGTTATAGTGTTCTTGTAAGCTATATAAGATACATAATTGGATTAGGGTTTAGAAAAATACTTCTTTATAACATACAATAAATAATTTGTAGAGTTTGGCGGAATACTAGTAGAATAGCAGGATATCAAAATTTTGTCGATATTGGCTTATGAATCGTTGTTAATCTTTCTCTGATATTCAACATTGAATAAGTAAAGATTTTTTGAATAACGCTACAAATGTCTAAAAGATGACAATTACGTAATGTCAATATATAGTATTATTCAATGTGAGGTTGAATGACTTGTCGGCTTGTGAAACGAGCGATAACATAATTGAATGAACGACGGGGGTAATGCTACGTAATTGGCATGATTTTATCAAATTTCTTGTATTGAAACGGCCCATCAGGTGGTGACGCACGTGTATCTATTATTATTTTAGTTTTGTTTGTTATGAAAGCCGTGATTACAGATCGTCGAACTATGCTTTGAAATAAAATGTCTCATGAATGTTACGGAATTTTACTATGCCTTGACATAAAATGTTGGAAATTTCTTTTGAATTTGTGAATACTATAAGAAATATTATTTGTGAATACTATAAAAAATACTATAAATATCATCATCCTTCTGCCCTTATCGGACTCTAGGTGGGGTCGGCACAACATGTTATAAACATGTTGTCACATGATTCAGCTAATTATTTTACGAGCGGCCGCCTGCCTGACGTCAACTTACCTTAGTCGCCTTTGACGACACCTAAAAGAGGGTGTTCTATTTCAGTCGGTAAGAAGGAGGGTGGTCTATTCTACTAAACCGGATACCACACGGTGGGTCGACTTACCCTAGTCGCCTTTTACGACACCTCGGTAAGAAATGAGGTTAATCTATTCTACTCAGCCGGATACCACATGGTGGGTCAACTTACCTTAGTCGCCTTTTACGACACTTCGGTAATAAATGAGGGTGGCCTATTCTGCTTTCCCGGATACCACACGGCTGGAATACTATAAAAAAAATGTTTCTAATTATTTTGTAGAAAACATTCTATATCATTTTTTTGGGATTAAATATGTAAATGGTTGTCTGGATAAAAAGGGCGCGCACATATATAATGATCACTAAAATAAATAATTTTAAATTTTGCGCTTCATTCTTTTAAAATAATTTTAAATTTAAGTTTTATATATTCTTAAGGAAGAAGGTAAGAGCAATTAGTAAATGGCAAAGAAAATAAAAACGATAAACAAACAATGTTGGTACGGTCACGTTTTAGCGTCAAGTTATTTCTGTATTTTATTTTCGGCGGAAGATGTTTCTATTATGTAAACTTTTGGCCGTTTTTCCTCCCGTTTGATAAAACATAATACGATGATTGATTTTTAACATTTATTGAAGTGAATTTCGTGCCGTGTTTTAATAGATTTTTATTTCAATCGGTGAAGACTTTATTTGTATTTCATACATATTTTGACAGCTTTCTTTAATCCTCTTAGAGTTTGAATATCGAAATTTGTTTTTAGCGGTTTTCTAAGTCTAAAGAGGACAGTACTGTCCAAATTTCACTTACAAGGCTTCCTAGTTTCGTCTGTCCAATTATATCCAACCTTGGTCTATATATATGTATATAGACCTAAGTTAGATCTAGTCTCGAATAGCAGGTATATTAAAGCGCTCTCTCTTCTAGTACACATAGTTTGACACCTATGTTTGTCCGCAGTCGTTGCAGACGGCTGAATTGAAATCCGATACTCCGTGTAAAACCGTCTCTTAAATCGAACACGTCAACAATTCAAGGAAGGGAATTTTAGTGCACTGCAATTTTCATAGGCGAGGGCATCTGGTTCTGGACCACGCCCTGCAGTCTCTCACTGACCAATAGGAGTATGGCGCAGCGAGGGCTGTGAGTTCGACACCGCCTCGTCCCCTGTTAAACTTAGTTTGCATTAACCTAGTCTAGCGTACGGTCGTCGTATACTACGCTCGGTGCTTACAGAAGCTGTGTGTTACGGACCTTATACCAGTGATTTCAGGTCATGTTTTGACAGTTGACAGTTGAATGAGGCGAAAAACCGTTGAATGTTTCAGTTATTATTCTTTGTGCGAGGTAGATAAAGAAGGAAAAGTGTTAAGCGTTAAACGCGAGATGAAGGTTAGTGTTAATTTACTATTCGCTTCCTTCATTATTATTAATAGCAATAATTAATATATATTTATTCAACATAATTTTTTTCAATATAAAAATTTTGCATAAATGTACTACACGAACACAGAAAGTGTCTACACCACACTTTCTGTGTTCGTGTAAATATTATAGTAAATTATTGTTATATTAATAAGGATTGTGACTGCAAAAAATTATTTAAATTTCATAACAATTTGATCGTAAATTTAATTAAACACTTAATAAATATTTATGCAATAAAAATTTATCACATAATTTTTTCTTATTCTTAAAGTTCCTATATCAGTGTAAATAATTATTTCATTATTATTATTAATGACGCATTTATAAAAATCGTTTCTTCGTTACTCGATTTTAATATCTTTTATAATTCTCAAATCCACTTTAGTCCGCTTTAATCCACAAATCACAATTCCACAGGTTTATAGTATTTTAAAAGCATATTTTCCAGACACAGTAAATAATAAATTAATAATTAATCAGTAGATAATTATAATAACTTTTACCACATCCATATTTCTTACCGTTGCCGTACCTTTATCCGTTTATATAATTGTTATTGAAAATTTAACCAAAGCAAAGGTAAACGAAGCATTTATAACTCTGCCTTTGTTGATAGTACAATTTGTAGGGTTTTTTCTACTCGAGAATTTTATTTTTACTTTAACTATATTTAGCGATTTTATTTTCTTATCAGATTATTATTATTTAATAATTACTGTATAAAAATTCACTTGCATAAATTTAATATTTATAATAATACTAGCGGCCTGCCCTTGCTTCGCACGGGTATAAAATATATATCCCATGTCAGTCAGTGTAAAAAAATGATTAAAATCGATCCAGTAGTTTTGATTTATTCATTACTGCCCGTGGCCCGCACGCGTTAAATTTGGAGAAAAACAATTTCCTTTCCCTATACCAAGAAGATTTCCTGCTATCTTTGGAATAGCTAAATTCATATAGTACATTTTTACTTATTTACTTTTACATTTTCCCTATGTATTTTATTTTTACAATTAATTACAGAATGTCTATAAACAAACTCTTGAAAGACGGACATAGCTGCTAAAGTCGAAGTGTTTGTTATAGGGCGAAGTGCGGCGTCCTCACGGCATTTTAAATCTGTAATATCTCCGAAAATGTTCACCTAAATTACATGCTGTAAACGGCTATATTGATATATATTAAATCAACTATTTATTTAAGGTACTTAATTGGATATGGATTAATGCTGTATTGTATAAAAATTGCTTCAAAAATATGGCATTATTTTTCGTAAAAAGTAAATGACAAAAAATGCTATAGTGGGTTATCCATAAGAGATAGACATATACCATCGCGGACTTTTCTGTAGACCTTTTCAATATGTACCAATACTTAGTACATTATTTTGATAAATCTCGTAGGGTTTAGCCTGCGTTTGCAATGTAAGCGGAAAAAAATGTAATTATTTACAGAAACCTCAAAAATTACAGTATTTCTCTACTCCGTATTGAATGTTATTATACGTACAAACCTTCCTTTTGAATCACTCTATCTATTAAAAAAAACCGCATCAAAATTTGTTGCGTAGTTTTAAAGTTTTATGCGTACATAGGGATATAGGGACTTTGTTTTATAATATGTAGTGATTTAGTATCTATTTGAATAGGATAACTGCCGGTTTTATTTTTAATTTGCAATACTCAATTTTTCTTCTTTTCTTTCTTATTTTTTAATAATTGTTCAATAAATTATTTATTAGAACACTTGTTTTCATACATTGTTTATATTTGTAGATTATTAATAGAATTAAACTATTTTTATTATTTTGTATGATTACCACTAGTTCATAATAATTTAATGGATTCCGTCATAAAAACTTCTGCGTACATGAATTTACGCAGTCGTATTATCTATTGATTTTCATATAATATAGTTCCAATAATATTATAACTAACTAACTTATACAGTTCATGTAAGTCGTATAATAAAATGTTTTCAGTTAAACTCAGATATATTATAATTATAATAATAACAAGTCAGTTTTGATCGTCAGCGCGTTGGAAAATTATTTTTAATAGCGCTGTCATATATGTATTTTATGTAAAATTTTGATTCTATCATGTATTTATTATTACGTTTAATGGTACTAGTTATGCCAACCATAAGAGGATTATAGAGTGAGGAATATAGAAACCTTCCTCACTCTATAATCCATAATTGTGAAAGTTTCGCTGTCTTTCTATCTCTATTTTACATCTCGAGCAATATTGATGAAATTTGAAACTTATAGACCGGGCTTATGTACAGTATAAAGAGATTACCGTTTTTGTTTTGGGACATAAAAAATAATATAAATGAAGTTGATTTTAAAGTCAAAGTAGACATGAAAGGACACGATAGCAATTTTTTTTAGAAATGTGATAAACTTTTTTTATTAAGAAGCGTATAATGTGATTTAAGCGGAATTAATTTTGAAAGTTACTTCCACGCCAGCATTCTACCGCTGTGATATACATATATGATACACAAAATACGACTTAGTAAAGTTAAGTTAAATAATTACTTGATTTAACAAATTCGCTCAAGAATTGCCCCAATAGCAGAAGACCACAAAGCGCAATGTTGCAACAGTGCTGACTGGCTCGTTGCCGCAGTAGGTAGTGACTCTGCCTTTAGCTCCGCGGGTCGCGGGTTCGATTCCCGCCGAGGGCCAACATATTCTATAAATGAATTTGTTAGTCTTTGAGCCTGGGTATATGTATGTATTTAAGTATGTATTTAAAAATATATAAGTATATATTCACCAGTTGTCTGCCACCTATAAAACAAGTTACTTACTTTGGGGACGGACGACCATGTGTGTAAGTGTAAATAGTGTGTAAATATATATATTTATATTTATTATTAGTGTTACAAAATCGTAACAGAGTTACAACGATAATAAAAACGAAAATCCAATCCTACTAACATCATAAATGTGAAAGTTTGTGAGAATGGATGTATGTTTATTAATCTTTCACGGCGAATCTGCTGAATCAATATCGATGAAATTTGGCACACTTATTCCTTATACACCGGAGAAGCATACAGGATATAGGAATCCTGTTAATTCTACAGGAATAGGATGACATTGAAAAGCGCCATCTATTATCGACCTATCACGCGACAAATGTTCTCCATAACGAAGTTGCGGGTAAAAGCTAGTGCTATTATAATATCGTAATTTTTATATGACAAATAATTTCTAAACATAATATAGAAAGAGCTTTGATCCGCATGTTAAGTCTAGTCTAAGTATGTATAAAACAATAACTATTATTATTTATATTTATTACACGTTTATAATTTCATAAGCTCAGCCAACGTCTTGTCTTTATGGTTTCAATAACATATCTATTATTTTGATGCCATATCATATTATATTTTCAAATTTTATTCATAAGTAGTCGTATATACGGCTTTTTCCCGTCAAATTAAGTGTTAAAACACCATCAAGTTTGTATGTATGATAAGTGGTGATAGCCGTGCGACTCTTTCAAAGGAATCACGGGTTAAAACCCCGGGCAAAACAGTTTGAGAAAACCTTGCACCTGAAGGACAGACGGATTTTTTTGTATAAGCATCAAATTTCATAAATAAATCTTCAGTGGCGTAACAGATAGACATTCACAATAATAATATTAATATGGATGTGTTGAAAAATATATGACGTAAAATAAATAAATATATGTGACACTTACACACACGGCTGTCCGTCCCCAAAGTAGATAACTTAATACTTGTGTGAGAGACAACTGGTGAATATACATATATAATTTTAAATACATACTTAAATACCAATACACCCAGGCTCAAGGAACCAACAAATTGTTTATGAGAAAATGTTGGCCCTCGGCGGGATTCAAACCCGCGACCCGTGAAGCTTCTTAAATATTTCTTATACTAGAAGCAGGTCTCATCTAGACACCAGAATAATTAGCGAGGATAATTCTGCGGTAAAGAATATCTATGTTCTGCTGATTTTGATAACAACCAAAGAAACGAAATAAAATTTGCTGTGTGCAACCATGACAACAACAGAGAAATTTTCATCTATCTGAAATAAATTCAAATTAAAAAACACAACACACACGTACAATGCATAAAACACAATGAATAAAACGCTTTTTCCGTTCCTAAATATCAAATCAAATCAAATCAAAGTAATCTTTATTCAAATAAGCTCTTTCAAGCACTTCTGAATCAACAAGGATCAATATAATTAATGAAGCTACAATTAGTTCGGAATGTTGCCCCTACCGAGAAGAACCAGAAAGAAACTCGGCGGTTAATCTTTTAAACATTTTTAACAATTTTACATTATTGAACCACAGTCCTGTATGAAGCTGGAAAGATTTTCAAACTTTTGCAGGCTTTTTTATCATCCAAATAATCTTCAATTTTGAAATATGCTTTACGTATAAATACATCTCATATAGTTAACTTAAACCTTTCTGTAGACTGGTCTAGTATGGATTGCGGAATTTTATTGTAGAAGCGAATACCAAGACTATCGAATGAGTTGCTAAATCTGCTGAGTCGCGACACAGGAATATTAAGTATATTGAGTTCTTAATTCCATCACATTCCATACTCGCGATAAAATAGCTTTTTTTCTGCTGTATGTAGGTTTTGGTTAGGCGGACTTTTTCGGAGCTCCATCACACAAAAGCAATGATAGTATAAAATTTTTTTTTCTTAGTACCCTAATCACCGATAATAGCAAAAAAATATTATGACATGTTTAGACACACAAGTAAGTAAAGTTTTGTTCTATTCCTCTAATTCCTAATTCCTTAATGTAATTAATTTCGCATTAAAATACCTAATTTACGAATATCAAGATGAGGAAAGGGTCTTTCTATATGTATTATGGTTAGAAATTATTTCAGCCATATAAAAATTACGATATATTATAATAGCACTAGCTAGCTTTTACCCGTAACTTCATTTGCAAGGATTGTTGTCGCGTCGCATAGGTCGATAATAGATTACGCTTTCAAAGTCGCCCTATTCCTGTAGAATTGACAGGATTACTATAGCTTATATGTTATTCCGGTGTTTAATGTATAACTGTGCGAAGTTTCATCCATATTGATTCAGCGGATTCGCTGTGAAAGAGTAAAAATCATAAATCCATACTCACAAACTTTCGCATTTATAATATTAGTAGGATAGGATAATCTGTTTTCTACGTATATTTTAGGCCAAGAGTTAATAAAATGTAGCAATTTGCCTCCCGTTGCGAACTTAATGTCGCTATTTACAAAAATTGCCTATCTATAGGTATTCTGTTTTAATATCGGATTGCTGGGCTAAGACTCTATCCTTTGAAATTGAATTTTAGGATTCGAATTCGGATTGGTACATATCTTAAATATTTAATTGAGTTAATCATGTATGTATAAATAAATATATTTCTGAATCTCAGAAACGGCTCCGATGATTTTCCTGAAATTCAACATGTATCGGATTTTGGGGGGGAAAAATCGATCAAGCTAGGTTTTATTAAAAAATCGTTTAATCCCTGTTTTTGAGCATTAAAAATATAGTATAGTGTAGAATTGAAAGCAGAGGATTTTTTTTAGATGTCAAACTTAATGTTGCGATAGCCGATAGGTAACGGGCGTATCGAAAATGTTCAAAGCCCGGGTTCGAATCCCCCATGTCCTCGGCGCTTTCTTTCTTTTTTATTTTTTTTTATGTCTTAAAAAATTACCGAGTTACCGGCTACCCAAGTACTTTGTATTATAAGAATTCTCTTCAGATAGGCACAATTATTTCCATCACAGACAAGCGTGTAATCTTAAATATTTAAATGAGTTCATCTTGTATATAAGTATATTTTCCGAATTTCGAAAATCGATCAAGTCAGGTTTTATTTAAAAAATTTGTCGATTTATCCGTTTTTCAGGCGTTGAAAAATTGCAAAAATTGACATTGAATACAATAGACTATTACATTTTTGCTGTCATTTGTAAAGGTAGCTCACTAGCGAAACGGCGCTAAAAAATTTAAATACCCGTTATCAAATCCCACATGGCACTGGATCTTTTTTTCTTTTTTTTATTCTCTTTTTCTTTGTTTTTAATAATAGCATTTTTTTACCGAGCAAGTTTCGATCACCCAGTTACTAACAATTAGGAGTCAATTGATTTACAACTTTTATACCATAAACAGATACTACACTCTGTACTTAATCGACTGGCCCGTTGGCGCAGTGGGTAGTGACCCTGCCTTCAGCTCCGCGGGCCGTGGGTTCGATTCCCGCCGAGGGCCAACATTTTCTATAAATGAATTTGTTTGTCTGTGAGCCTGGGCGTATATTTGTATTTAAGTATGTATTTAAAAAATATATGAGTATATATTCACCAGTTGTCTGTCACCCATAACACAAGTATTAAGTTACTTACTTTGGGGACGGACGACCGTGTGTGTAAGTTTCCCATTTATTTATTTATTATTATAATCTATTTAACTGATGCCTTTATATAATTGTAGTATTTATCTTAGCCGTGTGGTATCCGGGTGAGTAGAATAGACTACCCTTATTTCTTACCGAGGTGTCGTAAGAAGCGACTAAGGTAAGCTGACCCGCTGTGTGGTATCCGGCTGAGTAAAATAGACCAATCTCATTTCTTACCGAGGTGTTGTAAAAGGCGACTAAGGTCAGTTGACCTACCGTGTAGTATCCGGTTTAGTAGAATAGACCACCCTCTTTCTTACCGAGGTGACGTAAAATACGACTAAGGTAAGTTGACGCTAGGCAGGCGGCCGGTCGTAAAAACGCAGCCAAATCATGTGACAGCATGTTTATAATATGTTGTGCCGACTGCACTTAGAGTGGGATAAGGGCAGGAGGATTATTTATCTTAACAATTTTCCGTGTGGTTTAAACCAGAAACTGATTTTGGGTCGTTTTGCTTTTACTCAGTAAACAAAGTGAGCGACGGCTAAATGTCACGGTACGGTAATTAACTCAATAGCCAAAAAATTATGTAATGAATCTTCGAAATTTCGATCACCTGTCACATAAATGTACACACAATAAAAATAAATTATTTTTTATGACAGTAGCGTTTACTTAGTGTAATATAAACTAAATTATTGCAAACTCTAGGTTCAGTTAGTAGACTATTATCTTTAATATTTAAATGACTTGTAGCGGACGGAATTATTATATAGAAATAAAACGCAACTTTCACACTACATCTTTTGTATATTTTTCTTGTTATATATAGTTTTATAGCAAACTATAATTAGCACCTGGGTAACCGAGCCTTGCTCGGTAATTTTTAAGATGATGTAAAAAAAATATTAAAAAAAAACCGTTGCCTGTAAAGTCGGTTTTACGGGCAAAGATTTTACGTGACAACGTCTTTTTTAATGTGATGGATTAGAGTGATAGAGAGACGCAAGGCATTCGCCAGTCCGGCGGGCCTCTCTTTCGTTCGGTGACTCATCGTAACAGACGTGAGCGGCGTTACACTTTTTCATGAGTGACTCCAAGCCGCAACCTAATTTAAGACGTTGTCACGTCAAAAAATTGTAAGAGAAATAAAAAAACAATAGGGCAGGTGGGGCTCGATCCTAGGCATTGTCACCTCTCTAGACCCGTTCCGCAAATGTACCACCATGACTTTACGTTTGACAGCGAAAAATTGTGATTGTATTCAACGTAAATTTCAAAAAAAAAATAGAGCCCGAAAACAGGGATAAAACGACATTTTTTTTAATAAATCTTATCTAGTTCGATTTTTCTCCCTACATGCTGAATTTCAGGAAAATGGAGTCGTTTCCGAGATTCCGAAAATGTATATATATACATACGAGATTAACTCATTTAAATATTAAAGATTAAAGGACGTCAATGACGTGTTTGCTCACAGACCAATGGGAACAGAAAAGAGAGTAAGAAGGAACTGTCACAGCAGCTTCTAACATTTACACAGACTAATCAACAGTTCTTTACAGATACAAAAACACTTTTATGTGCATGTATTGTACACTTCTATAAGATATAATATATTTTTCCGAATTTTAGGAACGCCTTCAACGTTTTTCGTGAAATTCAGCATGTAGGGGATTTGGGGGTAGAAAAATCGATATGGCTTGGTTTAATTAAAAAAAGTTGTTTTATCCGTGTTTTCTAGCACTAGAAAAAACTGCTACAATTTTATGAGAAAGCAAACGTTAATTATGCTATCAATTTTAAAGTCATGATCAGCTCATTTGAGTAACGGGCGGTCTCAAATTCATAATATCAGTCGGTTCCAAGTAACATAATCTTATCTTTTTTTATTGCATTTTTTATATATTTAACTAGGTTCTAATACTAAAGTACTATAACATAACAGTAATTAAACTATTCTATCCTCATTTTTAAGTTCTCTCTCGAAGTAAAAGTTAGTGTATTTTAACTAGCATTGTCTTATTTAAAGACCTGATACATTGAGTAACTGACTTTAAGATATCATTGGGCAACTGACTCGCTCTAAATTTTATTGTAAGGCTTTTATTATCTTTGAATTATTTTTGGGTAAGAGACCTACAATTAAGTAAATGCGGTCATCTTTACTTAATCAGGACAAATCTAAGCAACCAAAATTGGATTCAGGGGTTTATTAAGCTTCTATTCGATGGCTTTATTAAACATTACATGTTGGTGTCACCTTTTTTGTTATTCTGACAGCTTATTTATTTGCTTCTATATGTTTAACTTATTTTTGTTTCCTTAAAATAAATACTACAGATATAGGATAGTTATAGATAGATTTTGAAAGGTAATTCAATGGTTATTTACAAAGATAAAGTATTAATTTTAATCAGCCTAAATATGTTACTTACTTAAAGTACTTTGTACTGAACATAATGATCTTGTATAACATACAACTAAAATTAATAAGTTATGAGTTTTTACAAAATCAAAAATAACGCGCGCGTAAATAATACACAATATAGTCTCACTTAAGACATTCTGGATGCATTGCAATAACTCAGCCTGATTAAAACAGAAGGGTGGGAGCGAGTGTATTATATAATATAGCTGGCGTAAAAAATTACCATATCAATTTCTGTCTCGAACTCCACATATGAATTATTTTTATAGCGGAAATATAAATACATTATAGTGTACCATAAACATGTATAGACATATCTAGTTCAATAGGCGACTTATAAAAGTATTTATTAAAAAACTTGCTCTCATTTCATAATTCAAGTTAATCGCCATGAGGCACGAACTTATAATAACATCGCATCATAATTTGTAGTTAATTACTTTTCTATGTAAATGACCTTCATTTTGATGTAAATTCTGTATAATACTAGCATTGCCGCAAAACCTTTGTGCTTGGAACGGTAAAAGTGTTTTTCATCGTTAAATCTACGCGAGTAGAGCTTTTGCGCTCTACTTGCGTAGATCGCTATTGTACTCGAGTAGAGTTTCCACCCTTTACCTATTCGCAAGTAGAGCATCTATGCAAATACACTCAACGCAACTCATAGACGTTCTGCGTTCTACGTTGAGCTTTTGCATTCTAATCTACAAGAGTAAAATTTCTGTGATCTACTCTATACGAGTAAAGCTCATACGCTATACCACTGCCGCCAATTTTCCCGATCGGCAGCGCTATGTATAGCCAAGCTAACCTCGGTGTCCAGATATTCAGCTGATCCGACCATCTTTTTGGGCTCTAAACCCTGGATCTCTTTCCTTCTACCTTTCCAGTGACCATGAGTTTCTCGAAGTTACCACTAGGTTTTCTAGCTATATGTCCAAAATACTGAAGTATTCTCTGGAGATATATGCTTGAGAGTGCATCACCTTCAGCTCATTGAGAATGGAGAATAGGCCTGGACAGCCTTTGTTCTAAAGGATGTCCAGGGGATACGTAATATGCGCCGCCAGCAAAACACGAAGTTTATCTCCAGGAAAAAACATGATGATTTGTAAGTATCGAATCAGTGCATGTTTAAAGAAATCTTATAAGTATGCCAGAGTTAGAACTCGCGGCTCACTACTTAACACGCTCTCACTGTTCGACTATCAGTACAACACAATGATACAATGAAAGATACACTGTCGGGGTAATGCTGACCACAATCCGATTAAATTTGAATCGGGTGGGCACGATAAATCTCGCCCGCGCCGCTTGTCGTCAGCGATTATTCGTAACGTCCCGGTTTACCGAAAAACGTTCGATACATCGAGATATATGGCGGCGGTCTCTTTATAGGCTAATATGTTATTTAAAGCGGGCAAGCCGGAGTCCCGCGGCGCTGCCACCGGCTCAATGCCGATATTAATGATCGGCATGTATCAAGGCTTCAGAGCGGAGTGCGAATGTCTTGTTCGAGGGATCGTTTGACGGGTCAACAGTCGTGGATCACGCCAAGCACGGGATGACCTCGCCCACCCGTTGGAATGTGTGATACACAGATCACTAATACCCGCGACTTCGTTCGCTCCAACTTAAGCGTTTCAGTATAGTAAAAAGTTCCACTTTTAAGGCTATTCCGCTTGAACTATATATAATAAATATTTAATAAAAAAATTCGTTTTCCTTCCAGAACAAAATAAAAACAGTACATAACTGAAGGTATTTTGACATTTAAGCTGACGCGAAAAAATTTGCAGGTACAACTTGTATGTTTGTCATGTTATGTAATTTTTTGCGCACAAAGAATCAGTTTAGCGATTCAGGGCGGAAACGCTGCCAGCATTTTTGGGACCATTCCACGTGGGCATGATTTGTATAATCCTAGTTGTAAGTAATTCAAGATAGATATAACTTGTACATTTTTGCTGTTAATAAAAAAAAGCTTGTATATCAATAAATATAAATAAACAATAAACTTTAAATTAGGTTTAGTGTCTTTAAAACTAGCAATTCATTACTAACATGATTTAATATGACCTGAAGTCACAGTCGAAGTTGTTGTCAATCGCAAGTTCCGACATTCTAGTATCGGAATCGAAGTTCCGTTAAATGGTTAGTTTAATATAAAAGTCAATACCATTGTATGTAAGAACTGTTATTTCATTCAGATTTTCTAAATTTTCTTTTATGGCGCATAACATATTAACAACAGTTCTATAATTCATAATATCTACTTTATTAAATTTACTTAAGTTTATTTAACCTTTTATTAGCACTGATTAGGTTTTACCCGCAACTTCGTTTGCGTAGACTGTTGTCGCGTGATAGGTTGATAATAGATGGCGCTTTTCAATGTCATCCTTTTCCTGTAGAATTAACAGGCTTTATATAGCTTATATGTTACGCCAATGTATGAAATATTGTGCCAAATTTCATCGATATTTGTTCAGCGGATTCGCCGTGAAAGAGTAACAAACATACATCTATACTAACAAACTTTCATCATCATCATCTGGTGCCATCTTCAAAATGAAGTTCGGAGGTCAGCTGGAGAAAACTTTTCCGGTCTTGTGCTATCTTTTTTATTTCATAGTATCTAAGTCCCGTCCACTCTCTTATATTATCGAACCATTTAAGACGTTGCCTTCCAGGTGCTCTCTTGCCTGGAAGGCAACAAATTTTCGCATTTATAATATTAGTAGGATAGGATTAAAGACCACAGAAGTACCTACTGATGTCGTGATAACTAATCAATCCAAGCATAGTGAACGCACTATTTATGTCCAGAGCAAGATTCTTCAGAGAAGCAGAGTTTTGCTTCTTGTGTAGGGGCAACTAGGTGGGTAGGGGTAATTTGGTGTCCCCAAAAAGTCTACTTTCTATACATAACTTTGATTTAATCTACAATTTTCCCAATTTTATTGAAATTGTCATAGACTCGTATTAACTAAGGTAAGTGCACTAGTAATTGACCATGCACTAGTAGTTGACCGTTTTGTATGAAATTTTAAATAATAAGCGTTTTGATTGTTGTAGTTAATATTATTAATTAATATTTTTTATTAGCTACAACAAACAAAACACTTATTATTTAAAATTTCATACTAAACGGTCAACTACTAGTGCATCGTCAATTAATTAAAATCAAAATTAGTGCCCTTACCTTATTTTTCGGTCAACTGTTTTGTATTTGATACACGTAGCCTGAAATAAAAATTTGTTTGATATGATTTGTTAACACGTTAACCTTCTGAATAATAATAACCTTTTTTGTGAATTGCATTGCAGTTCGATTATTGTGAACATAACGCGATCGTCACGCGTTATGATTTAAACAATACAGCCGTGGTTGCGTGAATCGAATCACAAAATGAAAAAAAACATGATTTTTGTGAAGAGTATCTCTCATGAATACCCTAAGCAAAGCGATTATTACACCAGGGTATATTTATTTTAAGATTTGTTCTATACTAATCTCTACACGCGACTTTGTTGTGTTGCTATCACTAGCGAGATTATAATAAAGTTAATATATTTTTCAAATTATTCCCAACTGATGAGCAGTATAAAGAAATTAAATTTCTCTCTTGGGAACATGAAAAAACATATTTATTAAGGGTATTTATGAGGGTATTCTCTAACTAAATTTGACGCCAATAAAATTGCGTGTATCTGATAAGTGACTGCCCAAAAATTTTGAAACATCATTTTTGGCATCCTTATCTAAGTCCCTTCGGTTATTCCTATTAGATTAATTTCTTAAAATTATTCTTCAATTAACAAAAAACTTATGCAAAAACATACACATAAATTAAACAGCCGTTAGTACCCGCGACGGTCGACTAAAAATAGTACAGAATTTATAAAGGCCTATAAAATACCTGTATAACTGAAGGCACAAATTGATAAATTACACCGGACAGCACAGTTAATCGAGGAATAAGCTCTTACATGAGGATTACAGAATCTGGCTATATTCGGATACAGGATCCCTTCACCGTAGCAAGGGTTATGATGAATGTAAGCCTATTGTTTGGGATACGGAACCATTTGTAAGCGTATAGAGATTTTTGTATAGGGTAATATGATATCGGTGGTGAGAAATGCTGTGCCCAGCGTGTTGGTGAGTAAGTAGTTATGTTAATGAAAGATTTTCTGGATTTACATTATCGATGACGTTTCCATAATCTGTTTCACACGTTATTAATTTTCGGCTCATTCAAAGCCTTATATTAATGTTATCCTATTTTGTGTATAGCATAGCGGTGAGAACCCGTAAATTATAGTAAAGTGGGTTTTAGACATCGGGTTCCACTTTATTAAACATTAATAAAATTGTTTTTGAAATTGATATACCTAAGTATACCAAGACTACAGATCTAGAAAGTTTGAACATCGATTGTTATTTTTGATTGTATATTGTATAATTAATTTCTACAATTTCTTTAGGACTTGCTTAGACTTCGTTAGTATCAACTTAAATGTTAAAATAGCCTCAACTATGTAGTATATTGTATTCATCCTATTTCCGATGGAAGAACGGTTTTTATATCCTATTTGTTAATTCGGTATATAAACTTCAATTTTACTAAATTTCATGAATATTGCGCAAGAAGATTGGCTGAAAAAGCATAGGAGACAGACAGACAAGCTTGCACGTGTATAGTATTATTATGTATGTTTTAGTTAATAATTTTAATGTATTTTCCTAAAAAAAACCTTTTTTTCGGTCATATTTGAATCTTACGATCTTTAGGGAGCTCCCTAATAAATTCTGTAAGGCTGGATTTCAGTTTAAAGCGAAGTGGAAGGCAAAATACTGACTTTATAACATGTATTTACACCGTATCGGGCTATATTTGCCATTTGCCGTGTTTAAAATCGATTATCTACTCATGTTATTTCATAAGTGGATGACCAGATTTCTTCTAATATATTCCTTTTCCCGCCATATCATGTAACTTGGGCCTTATCTTCTTAAATCATCGTCCACAATGACGCCCCGGTTTTGTCGCCTCATATTGAGACTTGAGATTTATCACCCATTTTATACGAATAACATAACTTTAATAATACATTTTGAACTGCATTGGCATTTAATAACGGAATATATTATGGTTATAATAAAATTATTGGAATATATTAGCTTTGAATACATATTTAATTTTAGATGAGTATGATGCACAGCTACCAGAAAAGATGGCGCTCAGAGTTGGAAAAATTAATACTTTTTTTTTAATTATCTTTAAGGGGTTGTTTCTAAAGTACAATTTTTTTACGGTAGCCTTAAATAAAATAGTAAGATGGTTTTTTAAAGTTACCTAATTTGGATTCATCTTTTCATCTATTTTAAGTTGTTTTAGTCGGTACAGACTATCAATTATTCTTCTTTTTTACGGTGTGACCATCTCAACGATAGATAACACAAACATTGCAACGGAATAATGCTGATGCATAAACGTTACTTTATCTTAGGGCTGCATCTTATTCTTTTTATTCAAAGGTGGTAAAAACAATTTTAACTGCTAAGAAGTCTCTAAGCTTACTTGCGGAGCTCGGCATTGGCAGTAAACTCTAGGCAGTGGCGGTTATAATAGATCAAAAATGGCCAAAGTGACACTGGGGTCTATAGACCTGCATAGAGAAAAAACCCAATATTCACCAGCTGTTCCATTTACTAGTATATTAAATAGATTATCGTTGTATTATAAAATAATAAATTTATCATATCCACTAGACATATTTCAATTTCATATTTAAACGCTCAGAACTAAAACTAAACTGAATTAGGAATAAGAAACGCTAAAGTTTTAATCGACTTTGCTTTACAAATTCAAATTTGAACTTAAAAATAACTTTGTTCTAACTTTTATAAGTTCTTTTCAATCGTCAATTTTACAGTAAAATTGTTTAATGTTGTAAAATTGTGGTTCGGAAAATTGCTGGTACTCAGAACTGCCAGAGAATTTGTATAAAATTTTGCATAGCATCAGCATTTAAGGTAGTGAAAAAGTATGTAAATGATAATTCATTTATATAATGCTCGATAAATTATTTTAGCCTTTCTGTATAATCCTCTTAAAAGTTATTGAAAATCAATGTAACAGCCTAGCTATAAGTGATTCAAAATTTGTCGATAAAATTATTTTGCCATAATCTGCGATATAAGAAAGTATTTTTAATATTAACTTTAGTGTGCTATTTATTCATTTTCGTACCTAATACAAACACAATTCGTACAGATTTAGCATTACATATTTTTTCTTTTATGGAATTTTATTGCAATATATTAGTATTAACTTTGCATCATAGGATCATTGCAAATTTAAAACCACTTCTTTAAATTACTACAATGATTACAAAAACCTTACCATAGAATTGTTCACCTAAATTAGCAAACGATTTATGTACGTACTGCAAGGCACAAAGTATGAGCTAATACGGTTTTTACTTTGTCTATTCCGTAGGCATTGCATATTCGTTTCATCAGCGTACGAAGTGATTATACTTTTTATTTACTGCGCACTTTAATTACTTATACGATTGAGGTGTGATCCACTGTAGGAGGTCACAATTTCTAACAGACAGACATTATCAGTTGCGTATAAAAAATATTTTTAATTGACATTTATAATTCTTCATACGCTATACGATGAAGGAAATAATTTTAACAAATAAATTCATGGATGGCGCTCTAAACTCCTATCTTTCTCGGCGACTGTAAAAAGACACCTTTGGCCAGCAGTGGGATGGTAAAATGTCGCTACTTTACACTCACACAATCAACACTTAATTGAGAAAAAAACCTTGTCCCAAACAGCGCAGACACTGATGAACGATGTCTGTCAATAGAAACGAAAATATTATTTAAAAAAATTACGCGCAACGATCATTGTCTATTATGTGTGCTATCGATAATAGGTTTAGGTCTTTAAAAAAAGGTCGAACAACGCGAGATCACAGTCATTCAGAGTGTAAACGGAGTGATATATGTTGTGTTTTCCCTCCATCAAGTGAGGGTTTTTTGTGACGTCGGCCAAACCTATTGTACTGATGCCCCGTCAGTGTATCAAGGACTATTAATATCGGAGGCATCTGTTTGATGAAATATTAATAGGTCGAGATTCCTGGACAAGCGGATAATGCTCGGCGAGAGCGATCTAATTTATCACGCGGTCCGTAATAACGCGTGAGGGACTCGAGGTGTTAATATTTACAAATGTTAAAAATAAACTTCTAATATTAAATTCGGGTAGAAGCTGATCAGTGCGACCGTGTGACTCTTATCGACAGGTCACAGATTTAAATCCCAGGCGGGTGCCTTGTATTGATAATTACAATTTAAAACACGATTTTCGGTAAAGTAAAACATCGTGGGAAACCTGCAAATATTGCATTCAAATAGCATGATGGATCCAAACTCCAGATATTCTCTCTAAAGAAAAAAACCGTTGTAAAATTAACCACCATTAATTGTATCTTCTTTCTTTTAAACAAACAAGATTACTTGTGCTCGAACTCCCCGCTCTTCGACATTCAACATAAGGCGGCTTAGGTTGCAGGTTGTTAGTAGTATCAAGTTTTCAGTTTAAGTGTGTGTAAGGGCATATATGGAGTGCGTGGGTGTGTTTTTCGCACATACGTGCTGGTATGTATACATGTTTGCTCACTTATAGCTTGATCAGTAAAGCAGCCTTTATAGGCAAATCAAATCAATATTATAAAAGCCGCATACCTCGAACGGTAGACTAGCCAATAGGATCCTATTCTTCAAACATCTTACCCTATGATTAAAGAAAAAGATGCAATTGAAGATAATACAAAGAAACAAACAAAGTTTTTAGATTTATTAAAACGATAAAAAGACAGGCAGTGGTAAGTGCTAAACCTGTTCGAGATCTCATGTTAGCATGAATGATCACCAAAGATGGATTACGAAATAGTATCTTGTATTAATGGCAATCGAAACTCGTTAGATTCTTAATTCAATTGTGTTCCCGCAATGGTTCTTTTAATTTTAACAAACGATTAGTCATGTCTGTCCATCACAGGACCGGAGCGAGTCTTGTGATGACTGTACACATAATCGATAGTACAAAGCCTCTCGGCAAACAGTATACCTACAGATAATAATATTGCAGTAAGCAAATGGATAAACGAAGAGGTTATCAATACTGATCCATGCTAATTTATAGAATTAGGCGTTACTTTGCGGAGATTCATAATAAAATAATAATATTTTTTTTTTGCTATAATCCGCGATGACGTAAAATAGAAAATATGTATAATGCTAAATGTAGAGTGGACAATACGGTTTCATACCTGATACATGTAGGACTCGTAAAAACACATGCACAAACCTCCACCATCGCCATCACAATACATAAGCACTACATACGTTCACTGTCACAAACTCATCAATCGTTTCGCCCCGGAACCGAAGCATCATCAGGAGATAGACTCCACTAAATCGCAAAGCCTTGCGTCATCGCGGATTACTGCAAATTAATTTTATTATTACTTTTGTACTAATCCATGCTTATATTATACATGGAAAAGGTGGTCTCTGTCTGTAACGCTTTACGGCTAAACCGTTGGACCAATATTTATTAAATTTGGCACATTTAAAGCTTATACACTGGGGTTATACCAAAAATAAAATATGTCATTTTTTTCAGAAACTGTGAAACAATTACTGTTTTATTGAAGGTTATTAAAGTTGAATTTAGCGCATAACAAAGTCGCGGGTACAACTATTAAACAAGAATTTCGTTTGACTCAAAATGGAATTGAACTTAGCATCGCGCTCGTGCGACGCGAGGTATCGCACCATAGTAACATAATACCATCAATTAGTTATATTTTATTAGCTGTAATTTATGTAATTATTTTTTATACTATGCAAATTTCTTACTTAAGAAACCCACAGCTGTTGTAGGCCCATTAAAAAAAATTGTAACGGAAGATTTGTTAGACATAAATTCAAATTAAATTTTTCTTTATTTAAATAAACTTGTAAACAAGTGCTTTTGAATCGTCAATTCTACTGTTGGTTCGGAAAGCTGTTCCTACCGAGAAGAGCCAGCAATAAACTCGGCGGTTGCTCTTTTCAACATAATAAGTAGTTATAAGTAATTAGTTACATTAAGTCATTATTATCTTGTACAGGGTCGGACAGTGGCTATATCCGCGCATTTTTTTGTCTTAATAATCCTCAACAGTATAGTAGACTTTTTGTATCAGCCTCCCTTTAATAGTGTTTTTAAATTGCTGTAATGATGCATAAAAAACACTTTTCGGGCTATTCATAATGTTTCATTTGCTAAACTTGACAAAATTGTTTATTACTTTTAGTTGCCTAAATTATAAGCCTATAAGCCTAAGATTGGTCATAAAACGTCCATATATGTAGAAAATGCAATCCCCAAAATGACTATAGATCTTGAAAAATCCATGCTAATATTATAAATGCAAAAGTCTGTCTGTCTGTGGCGCTTTCTCGGCTAATTCGATAGAGCACCATGAAAACTTTATTTAAAAAAAAATAATCTAAGGATGTTAATTGGGTACCTATTGGGGCCTACCTACCCACATTAAGTATATACTGTCGTGGAGTCTATCTCCTATGCCTCGATTGCGTGGCGAAACGATTGTTGAGTTTGTAATAGGGAATGTGTGTAGTGCGTACTTTATTAAGAATTTTGCACGTATCAGGTATGGGAACGGATAGTCCACTCTACATTTAGCATTATATATACTTGATATTTATTCAATCGCAGATTGTATAAGTAAAAGTAATAGCTGTAATGTATGATAATTTAGTAAATTTTTGGGCTACAGAAACCTAACTAAATAGCTTTAAGTTACATTAAAAAAAATAGTTGTTGTTTTCATTTTCTATCAGTTCAGTTCTTTAAAGAGTTATTTGCATACTACTTCATCTATAGTTTTTAAGTACTCTAAGAATAGATTTCCTCATTATTATAATTCTTTGCATTAAACGTCTAAAATACTCGTATTGAATCAGAATTAAATAAAACTGTGCAGAGAATTTGATGTGTCTTTCGTTTTTTGTTATAAAAAAGTAACAATTGATAAGTGCCCGTCTGGTATCGGATAAAGGCACGGGTTAAATATAACTTGTACATTCTTGGGGAGGTTCTGTAGAAAATGTCTAATATTTGATATTTAAATTAACGTAGTATTATAATATATTGTAACGGAAGTAATTATGGGGATAAGATGGGTGAGGTGTGGCGAGGTGAGGTGAGGTGCGGAGAGATGAGGTGAGGTACGGAGAGGTGCGGAGAGGCGCTATTACATTTTATTAAAAATGTATATAGCGCGGAGGTTTTATGTTGTCAAAAAAAGAGAAAGAAATTAAATTGATTTTGACTTATGAAAAAACGCTTCTTATTTCTATCGTAAATAATAAAAATATCGTATTTAATAATATTATTGTGTTTGTTTGTAATCTCTTTATTGCCTTAATTTAACGAAAAATAAAAACAATATAATTTGCAATGGCGGGCTTATTCCGGAATCAGAATCTCTTCCAGCCAACCAGTCAATAGCCAGTCGCCATATGTATACCTAATAATACCTAAGAAAAATAGGAAACTGACCTTTTTAATTGGGTTCTTTATTTTTTATTTTGGTTATCAAAAATTTAACAATGAGTTATTAATGCTAGAGTAGGGTAACCATGCCTGTATGTGACAGTGACACACCTAATAATGTATGGGAATATGATATAGGTATTTTTTTTCTTTATCTAATCACATATAAAAAAGCGATAAATAGTTCACCCTCATTTACTTTCTCCTTATTTCTCTCTAGATATAATAACTCTATAGACAAGTAATTTCAAAATACTCTTCTACAGTATTTTAGGTATGAAATGTAAATTATTAAATAGTAAAAAATTGCAATGACAGTAATAATATCCGAAATAATGCAGTTGAATGGTTAAAATTAATAAGTTAATAATAAAATTTCATTCGAAAATAGTAATACTAATAATACATATAATAATATAAGAATAAACACAGTGAGAGCCGCTACAACCATCTCAAGAGGATCTCGGTTAGTTGTTGGATCAAGCGTAGTATACAGAAGGTTTAAAATATTTTAATTATTTATACTAATTTACATTATATTTTAGGTTTAAAATATAATGTAAATTAGTGTAAATAAATAAAAGATAATAATAAAATTACTAAAAATATAAAATACACAGCAAGAACCGAAGAGTAGCGCAATGCCATTACATATGAAACTCATGTGTAGTTGATTCAAACGCACTTGTATACATATAAGATCATTACTAAAAATTAAAATTACACAGCACGAACCGGAGAGAAGCGTAGTGCAATTACATATGAAACTCAGGTGTAGTTGATTCAAAAGTACTTGTATATAAGATCATTACTAAAAATTAAAATAACACAGCACGAACCGGAGAATAGCGTAGTGCAATTACATATGAAACTAAGGTGTAGTTGATTCAAAAGCACTTGTATATAAGATCATTACTATAAATTAAAATAACACGGCACAAACCGGAGAGTAGCGTAGTGCAATTGCATATGAAACTCAAGTATAGTTGATTCAAAAGCACTTGTATATAAGATAATAACAAAAAATTAAAATTACGTAGCACCAACCGAAAAATAGCGTATTGCAATTATATATGAAACTCAGGTGTAGTTGATTCAAAAGCACTTGTATATAAGATAATTACTAAAAATTACAATTACAAGGCACGAAACTAAGAAAAGCGTAGTGCTATTACATATGAAACTCAGGTGTAGTTAATGCAAAAGCTCTTGTATACAAAATAATTTGATTTGATTTCAATTGATTATTACTGCGGATCTCCGATGTGTGAGAGCAGAAAAGTACCTGTCATGATCTCACAATGAGACACAACTGCCTGATCTCCACGGATCGCTCTTGTTTATATAATAAACACGAATCCTGCAGCACGTCTGTCCCTTGTCAAATCTTTTTATCTTTTCAACGCGCGTCTCAGTAGCGAGTGTATGGATTCATTGGTCGCGTCACATGGTTCTACCTTCGACGTTTTACGTCTGGTTACGCCGAGTAATATACTAAGGGTTAGTACTTACAGCCATAAGAGTACTGAGTTTTACCGAAGGTAATGTAAATTCCAAATCTCGACTTCAGCACGAGTGTCGTACAAGTATCCAAAGATAAAAAAATATATTTTAGACTATTATAAACTATATATAAATGGTAAAACTATACTGCGCTCCAATATACGTACTCTAAGATTTCAACCATGTCTCTGCACTTGCCAGCCCCAATTAATGTCGCTTTTTTTAAATGATGACATGACACATGCATCGTTATCATCGTACAACAATCTCCTATTCCTCTGAGATAAATATTTGAACTTAGGCATCAAACTGCAAATGCAGATTAGAAGTTTAAACATATCAGGCTAAGTTCCTATTTTAAGTTTCGGTCCGAGATTTGAACTTGCATCTCCCAAATAATACATTTTTCAAATTTTGATGTAAAACGCTTTTAATATAACGCCGCTGTTTATAGATGCTTAAGCAAGTTTTTTGAATAATTGATATTATATTTGATCGCCATTCTAGACCTTTTACATCATGTGTAATTTAACCTTAATTCAACGGTGCAAAGTTCATTATTAGTTTAACAAACTTTCCATATTACCTTTAGTTAATTCTTGGATAACACTGAAACAATTGACACAAGTGAGTCTAGCAAACTGTGTATACAATAACTAGTTTTTATTATTTTAATTTCTATTTCATTTTAGATTAGGTTGCAATTTGATTGACGCGCAGTAGGCGATGTGACGTATGGTAGTTGAACAGCGTCAGTGATATAGATGTCAGGAGGCCGATGACGTTAGTTTGTATTTCACACGCATCTTCTCGAAAACTTGACCGACCTACATTCTTTTTGAGTTACTTGACATATTGAAATGAATGAAGTCGAAGTGGATATTATTTGAGAGAAAATCTTTGTAGCACTTTTTAAGCATAATGTAGCCAAAGAGTGTGATAAGAAATATGCTGGAGCTATTACTATATACTTTTAACAAATCGAAATTTAAATACTTCATTTTTTGTCAATTTTTTTTCAAATAAAGAAGAAATTCAGATATATATATTGTATGTTTAATAAAATTTGACCTTTTAAAAAAATATTCGTTTTATTTATAATTTGTCATTTATTTTACATATACCCATTTCTCATCATAGAATATTGACGGGTCTTCCTAATATCATTCCCATATGTTTAATCTAATGAATAGTAGACACAATGTAGAAATTATTTTGGACAATAACTTCCATGTTAATATAAGTTTTATTATTATTTGTGTGCAGAGTCACTGGGCGAAACAGTGGTTTCAGATCTTTCTTTAACTATGTTCTGCCTGTAAATATTGATTAAGCGTCAAAATTTTTTTTAATCAAAAAAATTTTTTTAAGGTAATTCGGCGAATCGAAATGAATTTGATTCGCTACAAAAATTGTACATAAATTAATCACAAAACTTACGAATACCAATCATATGTTTGGATTGTACTTGGTACTTGAGCTGTGTATCTATTCCATATCCATGGTACTGAAAACTACGCGATTATATGATCACAGAAGTGGCTGAACGAACATCTGACTCCTAAATAATCTCCTTGTGTTTGGGCTATTATTTATTGTACTAGCTAGTTTTTGACATACTTTTGATATACTTTACTGCAATATGATCTGTATTAAAACAATAAATAAATAAAAATAATAAATTTATGGGACATTAAAACTTAAGTAACTTAATACTTGTGTTACGGGCGAGAGACAACTGGTGAATATATACATACATAATTTTACATACATACTTAAATACAAATAAATATACATCTAGGCTCGAAGAACGAACAAATTGTTTAAAGAAAATGTTGGCCCTCGGCGAGAATCGAAACCGCGATTCGCGGAGCTGAAAGCAGGATCACTACCCACAGCGCCAACGGGCCAGTCAATATATCATTATCTCATCATCTTCCTGCCCTTATCGCACTCTAAGTGGGGTCGGCATGTTATAAACATGATGTCACATGATTTGGCTGCGTTTTTACGACCGGCCGCCTGCCTGACATCAACTTACCTCTGTCGTATTTTACGACACCTCGGTAAGAAAGAGGGTGGTACTATTCTATTCAGCCGGATACCACACGGTGTACCAGTCAATTATATGTGATCTTAGATTAATATTTAAATAATAGCAAAAACTAATATGAATTAATATAAAACCATGCAACACTCCCGCGATACCTTCGCTATCACAAATCTGTATGCATTAGGGCCATCATCAATTCAGCGACCACCGTGTCGGGATTCCCTTATTCTCTGATCAGCGGGGGTTTTTTCGGCTCTAACAAACAATTGTAGGTATGTTTGTGTAGACAATGGGAGGTATTTACGCACAAATAGGTGTCGGACCGCGCGGGCAGGTGGGGAGGGCACGAGCGGCGCCCCGCGGCGCGTGACACCAATGCGGATAGTTTGTCGATAGTTGGATATCGATGTCGATATTGTTACGTACATGGGTTCGTTTCATATTACGTAGATTACGAGGACAACACCTGGTGACTTGTTCAGAAACTTTATTACAGATTTTCAGTACTAAAATTCAGTATGTACAAGTATAGCGCAGCTCTGTAGTCTAGTAACGTAGCCTAGGTATTATTACACGTAATTTTTATAACGCATTAGTAAAAAAGAAAATATATACATATATTGCTGAATGTAAAGTGGACAATTCGTTTTTATACCTGATACATGCAGGATTCGTAAAAACACATTCACAAATCTCCACTACCGCTAACTCAGCAATCGTTTCGCCCCGCAACCGAAGCATCATCAGGAGATAGACCCCACGCGATTTGCGATTTTGTCGGATTTGTGGATCACTCAATCAATGTAGATTACTGTGCCATCTACGTTTAATTCCATTATGAGCCATACAGTGGAGCAATAGAAAGCTTATACATAGAGTGGAGGAGCTATTGAGACAATAAGAGATGGGCGATAAGACACATACATATCTTTATCTAATCACACATAAAAATGAGAGGTAGGACACTTCATTCGCTATCTCTTTTTTTATAGACATTTGGTTCCACTACCCTAATATAATAACTCTGTGTTCTGAGCACACCTCAACATACCCCAATAGACAACTGTGTGATGTATATATTTTTTTAAATAAAAATATCGATAGGGCAAGCACATCACGATTTTATCACCGAGATACAAGATATTCACACCTGCCGGTGCTGTATCGTACTTATCGTTTTTTTAATAACTTTAAGCAACGAATAAAATAAGCAAGAAATGTATCCAATAATCTAAATTTTCAAATTTATTGTCACTTACTACATGTTGTTCTCTTGCTAATTCTTTACAATATTAACATATAACCAGTCAGTCCCTATATATACCTCAAGGTAACATACATATATCCTCAGAATTCTCTAGAGATATGTAGGTTTACTCACGATATTTTCCTACACCGAAAAGCGTGCGATAAATTTCAAAAATCAATTAAACAGGGGTATGAACTCGTGACCCCCTCGGATCTTTATATCATTTATCATAAAGTCTATCACAGCTATCATAAAGCCAGAGTAATTAAATGAAAATGAAATGGTTTTTTTAACAGATATTTTCAGATATATAATAAAGTTTAAAACTATAAATACGTTCCAACAGCTGACACGCTAACTATAAATATAAAATAATTAATAATAAAATACAATCAATAATAACTAATTATTTAAATGTAGGCAATGTCTAGTTTTAATTAAATAATGTAATAAAATGATTTAACTAATTGGAAATCACAGCGATTATGTGAAATAACTTTAGTTAAAAAATATTTAAGAAATTATAACATTTGTTTACGAGACACTCGTAAATTATTTATAGATACTGTAAGTGTTAAAGTAACATTCAAATTACAGTATATTTTTTTATTGTAATTTAAAAAAATCTTTAATAAAATAATAAGAATCATCGTTTAGCATATTTGATATATATAATATTCAAATTCAAATTCAAAATATTCTTTATTCAAATAAACTTGTAAACAAGTGCTTTTGAATCGTCAACTCTACTGCTGGTTCGGAAAGCTGTTCCTACCGAGAAGAGCCAGCAAGAAACTCGGCGGTTGCTCTTTTAAAAAAATATAATTCTTAATATTATTTACATTAAGTCGTTACTGTCTTGTACAGGTTCAAAGAGAGCTATATCCACACATTCTTATCTTCCAAATAATCCTCAAGAGTATAGTAGGCTTTCTGTATCAGCCTCTTTTTAACAGTGTTTTTAAACTGCTGTAATGGCAGTGCTGAAATTGATTGCGGAATTTTATTATAGAATCTTATACCAAAACCCACAAACGAGTTACGCACTTTTGCAAGGCGCAAAGCAGGAACCGCAAGCTTATGTCGGTTCCTGCTTTGTCTATTGTATACATCACCTATCGTTTTATAATTTTTTATATTTTTATGTACATAAATTAAATTGCTTAAAATATACTGTGAAGCAAATGTAAGAATACCTGTTTCCTTAAACTTCTCTCGCAGGGAATCACGCGGTCTTAAATTATAAATGCCACGTACAGCTCTTTTTTGTAAAACAAAAATTTTTTCACTATCCGCGCATTTACCCCATAGCAATATTCCATAAGACATAATGCTATGGAAGTAGGCAAAATAAACAAGTTTTGCTGTTTCGACGTCTGTGAATTGTCTTATCTTTCGAACAGCGTAGGCCGCTGAACTCAGTTTCCCTGCAAGAGTTGTTATGTGTGTGCTCCATTGGAGTTTTGTATCCAAGGATACTCCCAAAAATACAGTTGAATTTTCTGTTTTTAGTGGTACATTATTTAAAGAGAGTCTATTTGCTGTTTTTGCAGCATTAGGTAATGCAAATTCAATACATTTAGTTTTATTCGAGTTCAGTACCAAGTTATTTAGCCTGAACCAATGAGCTACTTGCGATAAACCCCATAAAACCCCCATAAAAAATAAATAAAATTTATTACCTACACCTATGAAATTAATGTAAATCTATTGAATTTCTTTAATAAATTTTATTTTGATTTTAATTATCCCAGGTTGACTAGTAAATTTGTTCGGTAATTATTTGATGTGTGTGTTAGTTTTTATTATCAATGGTAATTAACTGGGGCCCGTGGTTTCACACGAATTACAAAAGTTGTCATAGACAAGATTGATTGACCTTAGGATGATGTTTTCAGGCGTTAGTAGAGTTTCTGCGCTTTACTCTCCGTATTTCGCACCTTCGGCAAAACTTCTGCACTCGACAGTCCTACCCGATGACGCTTTTAAAGTCGTAATACAAAAGTAATAATAAAATTATTTTTGATATGGTATAATCCGCGATTAAGTAAATAAAAAATATATATAATACTAAATGAAGATTGCACTATCCGTTTTCATACATTCGATGTGCAGGATTCGTGAAAATACATGCACAAACCTCCACCACCACCACAAGCACTTCACACGTTCACTATCAGAATCTCAACAATCGTTTCGCTCTGCAACCGAAGCATCATCAGGAGATAGACTCCACGACAAAATCGCAAAGCAAAGCATTACCCAAACAAGTTTAATTATATACTAGTCGGTTCATCCCCACCATTTATTTTATTTCGCCTCCTAATACGTGAAACAAACTTGCACTAGAAACATTTATCTGATCGTTTTTATCGATCGCTTTTACAAGCAATAAGGACAAACAGCATGTACTCGGTTCGAAAAAAGTTTAGTGTACTTGTTGACTGTCCCGATGGCGCCGTGGGTAGTGACCCTGCCTTCAGCTCCGCGGGTCGCGGGTTCGATCCTGCCAAGGACCATCTTCAATAAATCAATTTGTTGGTCTTCGAGTCTACCATAACACAAGTATTAATTTGCTTACTTTGGGGACGGACGACCGTGTGTGTAAGTGTCCCATATACTTATTTGTTTATACTTACGAGTATTTAAATTCTATGGTAAAATATAGGAGATATAAAATTATATGCTTTCCAAGTTTGTAATTAATGCTTAGATCAAACATTATTTCCATTTAATCTGTTAATTTATAGATAACATTATATATTATATTATAACGTGATATCTCGCTAAGTAGAATAGACCACCCTTATTTCTTACCGCGGTGTCGTAAAAGAGTAATAAGGTAAGTCGACCCGCCGTGTGGTATGCGGCTGAGTAGAATAGACCACCCTCATTTCTTACCGAGGTGTCATAAAAGGCGACTAATGCAAGTTGACCCACCGTGTGCTATCCGGTTGAGTAGAATAGACCACCCTCTTTCTTACGGAGGTGTCATAAAAAACCGACTAAGGTAAGTTAATGTCAAGCAGGCGGCCGGTCTTAAAATAAGTAGCCAAGTCATGTGACAACATGTTTATAACATGTTGTGCCGACCCCACTGAGAGTGGGATAAGGGCAGGAGGATGATGATTATCGACTCGTTTTGGCACCATAACGTCACTCAAATTTCAATATCCACCGCGATTTCGATTGTCAATAAGTGACACAAACTCGTAAACTGTTGGAGCCATAACTCTCAGGCATCCTTGCCCAAACGATTACCTGAGCCCTACTCAAGTATAATAGGAGCCGGTCAATAAAACCTTCAACTCATTCGACGGGAACATCTGTCCGCGAGAAATGCAAATAATTGGTGCTTCGGCCGGCCCACGTCCGAAGCTTTAATTAGTTTACAATTTTGTTTGAGAACCCTATGAATATTAAGGGCCGACCGTTTAATTTACTACTTTCCCGCTCGGAGCAATTAAACGCCGAAAAACAGAACTAGCTTTTATTAATATTGGGAAGCAACTAAAGCAACTGGCGCCTTGGGTCATGGGAAAAAAATACCCGAGCCGCGCTTGCAGGGTTCCGTTATTTTTTTATAAAAAGGAATATATTTAAACGGATTACGTAAATAATGTTAAGTTAGTCTTAAGCGTAATAATAATAAGTACCTGCAATTTTTTTTAAGATAAAAAAAAGTTAACAATACTTGAGGAGGTGGGGCTCGAACCTAGGTATTTTCACCTCTCTAGACCGCCCGTTCCCCAAATGAGCTATCGTGACTTGACGTTTAAAAGCGAAAATTATCTTATAAATTCAACACAAATTTTATCATTTTCTCGAAATCAGCGATAAAACGACATTTTTTTAAAATGAAACCTAGGTAGATCGATTTTTCTCCCCCAAAACTCCCTACATGCTGAATTGCGTGATAATCGTTGAAGCCGTTTCCGAGATTCGGAAAATATATATATGTATATACATAAAAGATTAACTCATTTAAATATTAAAGATACATGCATTTTTTAGTATTCTATTTTAAAGATCAAAAAATCTAATCAAATCATATCGTCGTCCCGTCCACATCCCGTTTATCTTTCTGGAACAAGAAAAAAAAATATTGAAGTAAGTATTTTGATATTTAAGTTTACAAAGTCGTTGGTATAGTGGTATAGCTCAGTTTGTACTGTGTAAACTGATTCCCTAACTGAAAAGTTTTCTTAACTAATGAAATCCCTTACTAAGGGCCTGTTTCACAAATTACCAATAAACTGTCATTTTGCTTATTCGGAACATATCTGGCACATATTTCGGAATTTTGCGTTTCTCAGGTTTCTGATAGGCTTATTCAGCACTTAAAGTCGCTTATAAGTTAACAGTTAAATCATGTGGCTGTTATGTTATTTATCTGCTGGATAGCAAATACCTATTTAAAAATGGCTGCGACACTTTATCAGTAACTTATGAAACAGGCCCTAAATATAAATAAAACTTGTTATATTTCATCATCATTCTTCTCCTTTTATCTCAACTGATAAGACTGACAAAAGAAGAATAAGAATATAAAAAAATATATAATGATATAATAAGAATATAGTGATATAATAAGCAGATAACCCATTATCACCACTGCTGGCTATGAGTTTCTTCAATATTTTTTTACGTCATACGAAAACGTGCCGATTGGGTTTGACTGCTCCCCGCTGCTTTCTTGAGATCGTCTGTTCACCTCGTAAATAAATAATATAGAGATAGACTCTAACAACAGTAAGTTTTCTGGTATGTGGTTGTTATTCCTACGTACCAAGTGTATATGGGTGGGGCCATATACCTCAACTTCGCGACACTATATCGATATATTTAGTCTATTCACAAATATAATTTCAGTTTTGATCAAGTAGACATACTTCATATACAACTCGTTCACTCGCTGAGCGGCTTTGAGCTTTCTTATTAGAATTTTAATAAACTGATTTAAAACAAAAGGATATCGGGGTAGTCTGAACTCCATTTGAGAAGGCTGCGATCGTGATAACCAAAGGGACCCTAAAAGCTGGAATTTATTCGTCAATAAGCGTTTGTTGGACATTATCGTAAAAGTATTTAATAGTTGGCAAGACGAGCCGCTCCTATTAGAGTAAGAGTTATATGACAGACGAAATAACGAATTCCGCCGGCCCGCTCTCACAGTCGTAACGGATAACTTTTAAACATTAATTTATATTCCATAATTGTTTGCCTTTTGCCAAATTCTAAATCAATCAGTTTTACAGAATGTTATAGTTTTTATCTTGATTTTTTCATAACTTAACTTTCAGACTTGATTCGTTTTCCTTGATCATTTTATACTCGTGATCGTCCAGGCCTCCTTGAACTTTCAACTAAAATGAACTATATATGTAAGCAACTATATGTGTTTAAATCACAGAATAAAATAAAATTTTTCTTTGAACGGCGTTTTGTAAATCTGTATTGAAAGATTTTAAAAAATATGCGAGTGTTCCTGCAACCATCTTAATTAGACATGAATATTGTAACTCACATGTAGAAGAAGTTAAGCTGTGGTAGCCCAGCGGTAACATCGTGCGACTCTTTCGAGGAGGTCACGAGTTCAAACCCGGGGAGACACCAATGAATTTTTCTGTTAAAACTTTGGTCTAATTGATAATTGCAATTTATCACACGCTTTTCAGTGAAGGAAAACATCGTGGAAACCTGCATATCTCTGGAGAATTCTGGAGATATGTATAACCTACCAATCCGCATTGGAGCAGCGTGGTAGGTCTTAGCTCCAAACCTTCTCTCCAAAACGGAGAGAAGAGGCCTATTCTCAGCAGTGGGATAGTAACAGGCAGCTACTTACTTACTATGTAGAAGTTAAAAATAGCTTAATAGTTTTTCGTTGTAAATAAAATTTCTAAATAAAACGTAACAAATAAAACCTGAACAACTTCCCACTCGTTGTTGCCTACAATAGAATTCAACGTATGTAAAGCGCACTGCCATAATACAGTTCCTTACAGATTTTCTAGACTTGACACAATCTGTGTTGGTGGAATCTATTTTGCTTGGATGAAATCTGGTTTGAATTTGTGATTTTGTTCTTCAGTCTTAGACACTAATTGACATTGAATTGAAAATTATACCAGCAGATAATACTGTAAGGTATAATGACGATCGGGAGCAAACTTTTATTAATATATGTTTTAACTATGCCCGGCAAAGCGGGTTGAATATGTACGTATCATATAACGTATCATATGTAATAATACCCATACTATGCTAATTCGGTTTTATTCATTGATATACTCGTGGTTCCTGTTTTAAAAATCCCGCTTCAAATATATCGTATTGATATATTCAATATTTTCAATTCAAATATGTTCGGCATTCTCTTTTCAAATATATCGAACTAACACCATCTGCCAACATCTTATTTTCCTTAAATTCCAGTAAAAAACCCTTAATGTCTATTAATCTATACTAATATATAAATCTAAAGAGTTTGTTTGTTTGAGGAACTACCTGGACCTATTTGAAAATTTTTTTGAGTGTAAGATTACGAGGAAGACTATGAGACTATATAACATCACGCTAAGATGAAAAGGAGAGGAGCAGCAATAAAAAATATTGCAAAAACGGAAAAATTTAAAGATTTCCTTGCATGCGCTAAGTAAACGGTGAAAGTTATTCAAAAATAACTTATAATTAACTCATGATAACTACTTTTATGATGAAAATTTCAATTCGGGAAAAAATTTGTGAGACACTTAATTCCATGCGGGGTTTACCTGCTGGCACAGCTAATACTTTATACAATTCAAATCCTTTATTCGAGATGCTTCATGATATAAATAATACGGAAGTTACAGTAAATTACTTTGCTGTAATCCGCGTTTGTTAAGAGAATACTTGCAATGCTAAGTGTATGAAGTAGGCAACAATCACATGCACCCATACATGCAGCACAAGCCGACACACGTTTCACAAGACGCCACACGTATCACAAGACGTCGCAACACCAATTCTCTATACAAAGCACTACACACACTCACTACCACAACCTCTACGATCGTTTTGCCGTAACCGAAGCATCATCAAGAGGATGGGCTCCATGAACAAAATCGTAATGCATTACGATTTTGTTTGTTAATATTTAATACTCCCAGTATTAAATATTAGAATATTTAGCAAAGATATCATGCTTTACTGCTGATTCGATAATTTCTTCTACTTAGAAGATTCACCAGAAACTAGGCTAAAAGAACACACATATTAAATGTAAATAATTACATTAATAATCATTCCATGTCTCGGTGTCACATACTAAATTATTGTGTGATCGTTTTATGATCTTACACGACGGTGCCTGTTGATGGCATTACATAGTAAGATTTTATTTGCATTTTATTGCTTGCCAGTTCGTAGTCACGATTTACAACTTCGAATTAGTGCACATGTATATGGTTTATGACAGTTACTTTTGCTGATGGATGAATAGACGGATAAATAAGAGAAGCAGATTAGATTAAAATTTAAAAAAAAAATCGAATCAGACATGCATTTTGTTTGTTACTCGTAGTTACTTTTGTTTATGGGCAATTGATGGTGTTCTTAAAATGTGTTTATAAATAAATTCTGCGTGTATCATGTATAAAAACGAATAGTAGTATTTTTGCATCACATTTTATTTTATCACGATTTATAGCAAAATAATATTTTCATTACTATTGTATTATGGACCTCCGCAAAGTAACGCCTAATTCTATAAATTATTTGAATGGAGTGCATTTTACTGAATATGACACATTTTACTGAATATGATACATTTTACTGAATATGATACAATTGGCTATTTCAAAGTATTTATCACAAGTATTTCTTTGTTTAATGAGCGAGTAGATGAATGGATGTATATTTAAAAGTACCAGATATGAAAGATTTCACTCCTTTAATTCAAAGTGATTTTAGATGTAAATTGAAAACGTTGAATCAGGCCACATGCATATTGTTTATGATAGGTTGAAATGATAGGTATGATAGGTGTTAAAATGCTTACTGAATATAATACAATGGGTAACATGCTGTCACATGATTTGGTTGCGTTTTAAAAACCAGCCGGCTGCCTGGCATCAACTTACCTTAGTCGTATTCTACGACACCTCGGTTAGAATGAGGGTGGTCTACTTAACGCGATACTACACAGGTGGGACAACTTACCTTTGTCGTATTTACGACACCTCAGTAAGAAGTGAGGATGGTCTAGTCTGCTCAGCAGGATGCCATACGGCGGACTTAGACTCGGCACGTTGTAAAATACGTAGCCAAATCATGTGACAACATGTTTATAACATGTTAAGCCAACCCCACTTAGAGGGGGATAAGGGCAGGAAGATGATTTAGCTAATAGCAAAATTATTTATTGGAAATATTCTTCCGCGGTTTACTTTTTCACTTTAACTGTCAAAATTGGTAATTAAGCGCTAATTAAGGGCAATTTATTTTTAACAGATGTCATAAACATAATTATAAATATTTACATACATAATTTAAGTTACATTCGTTGGTGTTTGCAAAACTCAATGAGTAATTAATAAATTAACTCTAAATTCTTACACAACTATCTATATTTTTACATAATAATTACCTAATACAAATTTTATTTGTCTATAAAAATTCATTTGAAAATAAATTCTGTACGTTGCTGTTGTTATTAATTATTTTATTCTACAAAAATAATTTAACATTATTATTAAATGAATTAGCTAGCTAAAACTTTACATACTAGCGGCTCTTTCGGTGAGACTTCGCGAACCTCAATTCTGAAATGAGTGTATCACGCCCATTATCAAATCTCAGCAAATGCAACATCATCTTCCTGCCCTTATCCCACTCTAAGTGGGGTCGGCACAACACGTTATAAACATGCTGTCACATGATTTGGCTGCGTTTTTATGACCGGCCGCCTGCCTGTCGTCAACCTTCTTACCTTAGTCGCCTTTTACGACACCTCGGTAAGAATTGAGGTTGGTCTATTCTTTTCAGCCGGATACCACACGGCGTATCTCATTAAATGCAACATCGTTTCGAAAATTTATAGAAAACGTTATTTTGGTTACTATTATTCAGAATTTGTCAGCCTCAAATATACGAAAGATTATATTTATATTTATCTTTATATATTTATCTTTTTCTTTTTACACTTTTTTGTCATATTATATATAACAAAAGTTAAATATAAATATATACATAGATTTTATTAAATCGGAAAAATCCTCATCCCCAAATGTGCAAAAAAGGATAACTATTGCCGGAAAGGGTTCGAGTACATTGTATATGTTACCACCCATGTATGAAAACCGGCATTTTGTAATATCTAGTCTATACATACTTAAATAGTAATAAATAAATCAGACACTCATAAATACGGAATATTCCTTAGGCATTAAAGACTACAATATGGGCATGGGCTAACACTAGTATAAAAATAATATGCGCAGACTGTAAAGAGTACGTTTGATAAGTTCATAAAACGCCCAAAAATCTTATTTTTGGAGAGTTGTCTGATAAATTAATAATCTAAACAGGGACAAATCAAAACGTACAAAACTTTATGCTACCTAAATTAACCAATCATATACTACCTATAGCTATAGATTATTTTTATTTTGATAGATATACTGTATAAAAAAAAACCTTAACTGACTGACCAATCTATCTGATGCGTCGCAAATTATTTCAAATGAATTGAACACGTATTTTAAGTAAGTAGCGGCCTGTTACTATCCCACTGCTGAGAATAGGCCTCTTCTCTCCGTTTATGGAGAGAAGGTTTGGAGCTAAGACCTATCACGCTGCTCCATTGCGGATTGGTAGGTTACACATATCTCCAGAATTCTTTAGAGATATGCAGGTTTCCTCACGATGTTTTCCTTCACCGAAAAGCGTGTGACAAATTGAAATTATCAATTAGACACATAAGCTTTTAACAGAAAAACTCATTGGTGTCTGCCCGGATTTGAACCCGTGACTTCCTCGAAAGAGTCGAACGGTGTTGCCGCTGGGCCATCACAGCTTACTATTTACGTATTTTAAATACTACGTATTTTAAACTATGGCAGTTTCTCATAAGACATTCTGTAAAATGTCAATATGGGATATAAATCCATCTTAGCATGTTAAGTACTTCACAATGTTCAAGATTTTTTTAAATTGTCGGATTTCAAGCTTTATCGGCAACACATATACACAAGTTCTTAGGTATGAGACGCTGAATATATACAAGTATTTCCTTTGTAATATAAACATATCATTTCGTTCTTTTTGTTTCTTATATGCAATAAATAGGGTAATAACGACGCGGCGCACCGGGGGGCGGCAACATGGCGTCTAATTGTTTGTAATTAGCGGCGGACGCGGCCTCGACGGTTCTCGTGTTTATTGTCTGTTTATTACTTAATACCTTATGAGTTCGATATTGAGAAGTCTATTTTAGAAAAACATAATAGCCGAACTTGCCGACAGAGAAGCCCGATGGCGATTAAACGCGTGCTTGTCTATCATATTTTATGTGCCGATCACGGTATGCTGCAATCTGACGTCGGACCATGATGTCCCATTTGCTGTGGTTTATATATATTTTATTTATTTATTATTATTCCGAGATACTTTACTACCCAAAAGCACAAAGTGTTCGGCCAATGCGTGTTCACAGTGATGACAAATGGATCCCAAAATTTATATATCTTTCATATTTAAATGAGTTAATCTTGTATGTATATATATTTTCAGAATCTCAGAAACGGCTCCAACGATTTTCCTGAAATTCAGCATGTAGGGGGTTTTGGGGGAGAAAAATCGATCTAGATAAGTTTATAAAAATAAAATGTCGTTTTATCCCTGTTTTCGGCCTCTATAATTTTTTTGAAATTTACGTTGAATACAATCACAATTTTTCGCTGTCAAACGTAAAGTCATGGTAGTTCATTTGGGGAACGGGCGGTCTAGAAGGGTGAAAATACCTAGGATCGCGCCCCACCTGCCCTATTATTTTTTAATTTTTCTTTACCATTTTTTTTTAATTTTTTTTTTACATCACTTTAAAAATTACCGATCAAGGCTCGGTCACCCAGGTACTCTATATAAAAGCAGTTGATACAAGATTAATAAAAAGGTTTGCTCACACTAGGATAGCCATACGTTTATTTGGTTTTGGTACCATCAAATTATTAGGGTATAGGGTACATTAATAGTTTCACTCTTTCTCATGTCTCTCCGCGGACGGGATAGCTTTGCTTGCAATATTTCTAAGTGTTCAAATTAGATACGAAGATCATGCTATCACGAAGTGGCAAACGCGGCGCATATAGTACTTAGAACCGTTGGGGTCCTAAGGTGTTAAAAGCACAGCGTTAGTAGACCCCCCATTGATCTCTAAAACGTTGTAGGAAGCCGCTAGATCTGCGTGACATAAGATCGTATGGCGTGGGAATGTCATGACTAGAACTAAGCCTAAAATATATCGAAAATACGCACTTGTGTTTCCTCCACCGAAAACGGCATGATGAGCTATAAGAATTAATTAAGTAAAAATATCATCATCTTCCTGCCCTTATCCTACTCTAAGTGGGGTCGGTATAACATGTTATAAACATGTTATCACATGATTCGGTATTTTACGTCATCTCGGTAAGAAATGAGGATGGTCTATTCTACTCAGCCGGATACCACACGGCGGGTCGACTTACCTTAGTCGCCTTTTACGACACCTCGGTAAGAAATGAGGGTGGTACTGTTCTATTCAGCCGTATACCACACGGCCTTAATTAAGTATAAATATATTTTGGAAATATTAAAGTACCTGCCCGTGCTTTGAACCCGCAACCCCCGTGGTAAAGGTCACGCCGTCTCGCCATTCAGCTATCACGGCTATCGATATCTTAGTCGGTGAAAATGAAGTTGAAAATTTTTGTTGTATTGATAGATACAGAATGAAAACTATCTTATAAAAACCCATTGCAAAGGATAATCCTTATTCCTTACTCCTTTAAACTTTATTTGCTCACATTAACATTGCTCAGCCGTCGACTTTTTCGGATTTTCGTTGTATTATATAATTTAATTATAACTAGAAAAAGATTTTGATATCATTTTTAATTAGTTGCGATATTAATTACAATACTAACAATCTTATTAATTTATAATTAATGTTAATTTTTTTTATTGCTGATTGAAATTACTTTTTGGCTATTGGTATAATTTTATTTTCGACATTTTAATATTTGACATGATTTTAAACGATGCTCTTATTACTGTTGATTATACGAAAAAAAATATAAGTACATTATAACCAGAGACAAAATTAGTTTCTGATTCGCTTGTTACTGAAAATTGTATTGACTGAACATAATATACATTTTAATTATTAGTGCTTCTATCTAATGCATCTTTGGTGTATCTAATAAATAAAAATAAAATATAGTGAATAAAGAACCGGCTAATTAATTTCTGGTCTATTCCACGGACATAACATTCGTAAAATGCCGGCCGGCGCCTCGTACTATTACATCTTTTAGTCTATGGTTATTATTACTATTCTGTTGTAATGCGTTAGAACATAAAAACACGTATCGAATTGTGATGAGATTTTTATTGAATGGCTGCGGTCGGGGATTTACAAAGGATGCCCAATACCAACCGTAATTTTTATTATTTTAATAATATGTTTGGAATAATTTCGATTTTTGTATATACATACGATTTGGAAATGTATAAAATTCATTAGGACATCAACACTGTACTATATTAAATGATATAATATAACTATTATTTTTAGTAAAGCGTCGTGAAAGGGTTTTTTTTTAATTGACTCATTTTGTTAGCCCTAATGGCTTTAACAGCGTCACCAGAAGGACGGGCGAGCATTGAAGCTTCCCCGGCTAAAGTCGGTTAGAGCGAGTGCATTACCGCATTTGCAACTCCTTAAGAGCGTCGCGTTAATGGTATCTCCTGCGACACCGAACTTAAAGCGGCGCGTGTTAGAGGACTATATCTGACCATTGACTTTGAGGAAGTCTGCATTATGGTGGCCGCAGCAGAGAGCTGTGGCCGCTTGACACAAGCAAGCGGGTACCTCGTCTTCGCCGGCGAAGACGCTGTGTGTGTAGATCTTGTTTGATGCTGATATAGCATCGTAGGGGTCATTAAAGACGCTCTGTGGGCGCCTGTGAATAATGTTGGGAAACCAACGTGCAAGGATCATTGACGTTTCGAAATGTCTAAAATAAAGCATATCATGTTATCGTTCTACAGAAGTATTGCTGTAAGGTCGGACCACTTTCGAGAACAATGTGTTATAGAATATTGTTCAAAATTAATCATTGCACCATATCATTTAACGGGGTATCGTATTAGAATAAATAATCATAATACTATTTTAAGGTTTCTGTTGAAGCACCTATTTTTTCTGTTCTTCTGTATTAAGGGACTGTTGTGATCGAACGTATGACTTAGATAAACGCTCAAAGTGATGAAACAAGGAAGTGAGCTTATATCACTAGGAAGATACTTTTGGACAACAAACACTAACCTTTAGTCGTTCTCGGCTAGATATTCAAGATTTTCAAGTGATTCTCAAGCCACATCTTACGATCTTCTTGCGCTTAAATCTACGAGTATCCTACAACGTTTTGTAGTTTTCTGTTAATCTAGAGAGTACCATTAGTAACTGCCATAAGCTCTTTACACTAAAGTATATAAGTACTAACTGTCATCCCACAAGTTTGGAAAAGTATCTCTAATAAGATATTACTGGCCCTATGCAATGCAATTTTCGTAGTGTCACTTTAGTGCGGACTGATACCTGACTCTTACGTGACATCAAGTAGTAATTTCATGATATATTTGCCGTAATACGAAGCAAGCCTATCGAGTATTTTAATTAATATTACAAATGCGAAAGTCTGTCTGTCTGTAATGCTTTCACGGCCCATTCGCTGGAGCCATTTTGAAATTTAATACAACCGAACCTAACATACCGGGCTAACATATAGGATAAAAAATATCGGTCTTTCCTTCGGCACAAAAAAATCACAGTTGTGAAAATTTAACATTTAAATTGATGTGGACAAAGTCGCGGGTACGTCTCGTTTCAAATAAATAACAAAGTTCATTTCATGTAACCAAACCGTAAACCTGTGATAGCTCAGCGTTGAGACCGTGCGATTCTATTAAGGGAGTCGTGTATTTAATCTTCGGGCAGCCACCAACGAGTTTTACCGTTAAATCTTATTTCTCTCATTAATAATTGTCATTTAAAAAACGCTTTTCGGTGAAGGAAAAAAATTAAGTAACTTACATATCTCTAGATAATTTTAGAGATATGTATTTGTAATAACAATTCGCTTTTGAGCAGCGTGGTAGGTCTTACCTCCAACCCTACTCTCCCAAAACTGATAGAGGCGGCCTATACCCAGCAGTGGGATAGTGACAGGCCGTTATTTAACATATGCGACGTAAAAGAGCGTTAATGTGCTTTTTCTGTAATAAAATCGATAATTAGTTAAGTTTTGCCATTACATAAGCTCAAAATTAATATTAAACATATGTTAATACAGAAAGCTAATTATACAATCATATACTATATCAATATTTGTGGGCCCGGGTATAAGATTTTATAATAAAATTCCGCATACGTGACTAAATGTAAATTGTAATAAGAATTATATTTTTAAAAGATCAGCTACCGAGTTTCTTGCTGGCTCTTCTCGGTAGGAACAGCTTTCCGAACCAGCAGTAGAGTTGACGATTCAAACGCACTTGTTTACAAGTTTATTTGAATAAAGAATATTTTGAATTGAATTGAATGATGTAAATACATGAAATTTAGATTCATACATGCAGTGAATGAATATAGCAATAGTTATAAGACAAGATGTGATAGCCAAGCATTGACACTATGCGACTTTCGAAAGGGTCACGGGTCCAAACCAAGGCATAAATAAGTTTTTGTATTAACACTTGTGTCTAATTGATATTTGTAACTTATCATACGCCTTTCGGTGAAATTATCGCATGGAAACCTGCATATCTCTAGAGAATTCTGTTGTGTCACGAACAAAATGTATGAGATGTGTTTACCGGAACCGTAGATTTTGAATTGAATTATCGAAGCCGGAGATGTTTTAGGAGCTGGCCAATGAATTATTAGTATACTCTTTAATCAGTTATATATTGATATGAAGATTAATAACAATAATTTTAAATATAGTTTAAATTTAAGTGACACTAAAACGAGAAATTTTATTTACTTCAATCTACTATTCAATCGGAACTTCAGTCGGTGTTGGTGAGTAAGAATTCTATCGGAAGTCCGGAACTTTCGGAATCGCACCGTCGTAGTATATGCCTGTGGAATATCTTTAATAAATAAATGAGTTAATCTTGTATGTATATATAATTATATTTCTCGAATGTCGGAAAGGACTTCAACGATTTTTATGAAATTCGGCATGTAGGGAGTTTTGGGGGGAAAAATTCGATCAAGCTAGGTTTCATTAATAAAAAAGTATTTTTATGCCTGCTTTCAGGAAAATGCTAAAATTTACGTTGAATTTAAAAGACAATTTTCACTGTCTAACGTAAAGTCATGGTAGCACGTTTGGGGAACGGGCGATCTAGAGGGGTAAAAGCACCTAAGTTTGGTCTCCATCTGCCCAACTATTTTTTATTTTTTATCAATTTTTTTTTAAATTAATTAACGAGCAAGGCTCAGTCACCCAGGTACTATAATTAAATACCTAAGTATATTTTAAAGCTCATAAGTTTCCTATAAAACGATTCGCTTAATAAATTTGTTAATATCTATACATATTGTAAAACAAAGTCCCTAAAAGCTGTCTGTCTGTATTTGATCGATTTTCACAATGTACTCAATGGATTTTTGTATTGTTTTTACTAAACGATAGTGCAATTTTTGAGAAAGGTTAGGATACTTTTTATCCTTTAATTTCCTCGGAGTCGGGATTTGAGAGGGAAAACTTTATGAAAAATTTATTTCCACTCGAGCGAAGCCAAAGGCACAGCTAGTTTATTTTATAATGTATGCGAAAAATTTATATCTTCATATCGTACTAGTTTGTGTAAACTCAATAAAGTTTTTAAAACATCATCTTCTTGCCCTTATCCCAACCTAAGTAAATTCGGGACAACATGTTATAAACATGCTGTCACATGATTTGGCTGCGTTTTTACGACCGGCCGCCTGACGTCAACTTATCTTAGTCGTATTTTACGACACCTCGATAAGAAGGAGGGTGGTCTATTCTACTTAACCGGATACCACACGGTGGGTCAACTTACCTTAGTCGCCTTTTACGACACCTCGGTAAGAAATGAGGGTGGCCTATTCTACTCAGCCGGATACCACACGGCGGGTCGACTTACCTTAGTCACCTTTTACGACACCTCGGTAAGAAATGAGGTTGGTCTATTCTACTCAGCTGGATACCACACGGCGGTCAATAAAGCTTTTAAATATGGGTGTGATAATTCTTGCGACTTTATAGATCTTCTGTATCACTTTTCAATCGATTGGTGAGATTTTAGGTACAGAATTCAACGGAGTTTATCGGACACAGAAAAATATACGTTCACATTCACAATATCAGTATGGTCATATATTCGACATCTATGTTTATGTCCGTACAAATCCCACGTATTGTGTAAACTTGCAGACGTTAACTCGAACCGTTCCGCTTACATGGACGTGTGACGTATTCAACACACATACACACAGGAATGACGTCATCGGCCCCGCCCAGTCACGCCCGCTGTCGGCGCCCGGGTTCCCTCTCTACACTAAAAACAACTAAAACAAAACCATATCTCAATCCTGTAAGGCTTATAGTAAACTGCACTGCTAATTCCAACCGAGCGTAATACTTGAGCTATTTGAACTAGCGAGTTTTTGAAATGACTTGAATATGGTATGAAATAGCTTCACTTTAGATACGAGGGCCGTACTTTTGTAAGATTTACTCGTTTTATTTGTAATTCAATAGAGGTTATGGCCTTAATACCGAAAATAAAAATCGTATACCTACTTTTTGTATATAAAAGTAAATTGAAACGTTTACGTTAATAATCTGTACCCCTTTTTTATCTGTTTTATTTTTAATTAAAGTAAACAGAAAATAATATGTGTCCAATGTAATGATTTGCTCCTGAAATCCAAATTTGGAAAGTAAAAATTTGGAACTGCTTTAATTTATAAAATTTTAGGTGTTTTGGTAAGAATAATTTTTATATAATCACAAATTTCCATTATGATCTTTTTATCTTTAGTCTCAATAACAATACAATATTTAACTTAGGTATATACTATTTTAAAATAAATTTTAATTATGCTTGTAATATTCTTACTATAAAAGGTAATTTGCTTTAACTACGATCATAGAAAAATACAGAAAGACATACATATAGACAAGCAACAGAAATACTATTGTATGTCTAATCCTAGTGTGAAGGAAAGGTTCATGACAACGGTGATAACAATCTGACAATAAACAACGCAAACGCAACGCAACGCTTGCATAACAAAATTAATAAATAATTTTCTAAATTAATAAGCTCAAACAAATCATGGGTTCAAATTACTGTGTAAAAAATTATAATATTTAAGCTAAAGCACATTTGGAGCTTTAATCTTTCTCTCTAATGTCGGTCCCTCATGTCTGAGGATCGTGGTCAGCATCAGGGTTGAGTCTGGCGTTGATGATGTGCCTTCATCTGCTTCGATCCATTGCCTCTCTTACTATCGTGTGAAATTTAGAGGACGACGAGGTTCTTATTTGGTCAGTCCATCTTGTTGGGGAACGACCGCATGATCTTTTTCTTTCCGTGTTCCCGACCACAATAAGTGTCTCCAAACTTTCGTCGCCTCTGCGTACCGTGTGCCCGAAATATGGCAAAATATATTATATAACGTCTTGGAAACTAAAGCGTCTATCGATAAAGGATATCAAACTTCATCAACTCATGGACGTCCCTTGTCAGACATAGGTTTCTTTAAAGGATATTGGATCCTGCAGTTCCCCGTGATCTTTTGAGTTCGTTCGTTCACCTCGTAGGAGTCTACCAACGCTACCCTTTTCGGTACGAGGTCACCATTCCAGCACCTTTGGACCCTAACAGCCAACGGTTCTACCTATGTGCCCTGCCTATTGCCACATCAGCTTCGTAACACGCTGAGCTATGTCGGCCACTTTGTTTCTTCTACGGATCTCCTCACACCTGATCTGTCCTCATAGATAGGTCACTTCATCGCCCGCTAAGTGACTCTGAGCTTTTCTATGAGGCCCACAGTCAGTGATAATGAGTAATTAGTCAATGATAACAATTAAATCAATTAAATACTTCAAAAATTTCAATCAAAATGCTTTAAAATATTATACCATGTTTAAAATTTAGCACATAATCGTCAGTTTTAGGCCAAGTTTGCTTATGGTGTATCCACATCTTTTTTTTATTTAGTTTGAATTGCGCTGAATCCGTAGCAGTTCTAAGTTTTCTTACGTCAAAATCACTCCCACAGCTCTCCAAGTTGCTTCTAGTTACGAATATCATCCTTACTAATATTATGAATGTGAAAGTCTGTCTGTCTGTTACGTTTTCATGGTCAATTCGCTAAATCAATATAGATAAAATTTGGCACAATTATATATATTTGACACCGCTAGTACATAATAATATATGCTAATACCTAATAATAATTAGAAAAATTAGCTAAATATCTAGACCTAGCTCATGAGAGTTCCGATTGTTGTATCGGTTAATGGTGTTATCGCGAAGATCCTCGACCAACTTCTTAAGAGGCTCTCACTTAGTTGTTGGATTAAGAGTAGGACACAAAAGGCAGTTTTGCTCAATCTGGAGCCCTAACCACCGGTAGCTTGAGTACTTTATCCGCTGCCTGCGGTCAACAATTTTTTATGTTTTTAAATTTTATTTGTATTTATCTTATATAGAACATATTAAAAATTATAATGTAAATTTCTATATAAATAAATAAAAGTCATAGGTATAATAATAATATTCAGATACCTATATATATATATATATATATATATATATATATATATATATATATATATATATATATATATATATATATATATATATATATATATATATATACATATATATATATATATATATATATATACCGAATCTCGGAAACGGCTTCAATGACTGAAATTCAGCTTATAGGGGGTTCTGGGGGAGAAAAATCGATCTAGCTAAGTTTTATTGTTTAAAAAATTCGTTTTATACGTATTTTTGGCCATTAAAAAATACTAAAATTTATATTGAATTGAATTTTTGCCATAAACTGTCAAGTCAGCATAGCTTATTTAGGGAACGGGTGGTCGCGAGAAATGAAAATACCTAGGATCGAGCCTCACCAACTCTATTATTTTTTTTCTTTTTTTTTAAGTATCTTTTTTTTAATTTTATTACCGAGCAAAGCTCGGACAACCTGGTGCTGAAAATTATCAAACTATATGGTCTTGATAAAACGATAAATCTCTCTGGGTCTTCCCGGATCGATTTCATTTTTGTAATGGCAGATATTTGCAGGGTTAGAGAGTGACAGAAGCTACTGTTAATTTCAAGACTACAGTCCACGCGAACGAAGTTGCGGGTAAAAGCCTAGTATCCATATAAATTGGGTTTTGTCAATTTTCGTATCAATACAGAAATATGGCCAATGTTTCCGCTGTCATAACTCATAACAGACTGAACAAACTCCTTACATAAATTAACGTATCACATAACGAGGCGTCGTATTTCCTAAACCGCCAACATACCTGCGTATTAACAAAATATATGGCATGTTGTGTGTATAGTTAAATTAATTATTCATACAATCAATCGACATTAAATTATTAATCACATGTTAATTTTGGTGTGCTATGATTAAGTACTAAAAATGATTAATGGACGTCGTATTTATTATTTGTCACAACAAATGTCAGATAGGTATTTTTTTTATTTTACTTGCTTTATTAACGGAATAGCGACCAACGAGTCATGATGGCGTAAAGTACAGCCCCCCCTCAGCCCCCGCACTGAAACGGGGTCAAGGGGTGCAAAACGGGGTGATGCAAAAAATAGTGAATGTTAATAAAATTAGTATAAATCCAGTCTGTCTGTAAGCTGTCGAATTTAAGACTGCATTATGACTAAGTTCATAGGCCTATTCCGCTACCCTGTCGGGCATTCTCCCCAAAGAACCAACAGGGTTTCTAAGTGCTTTCTTAGCAGTTTCCATACGAGTAGATCTCTCTTTTACCGCGAATTACTAATACACAAAGCAAAAAGCAAAAAAAAGCACAAAGCTGTGATAGCTAAGCGGTGTGACCATGCGACTCTTTCGAGAGGGTCACGAGTTCAAACCCCGGCAGGCACCAATGAGTTTTTCTATTAAAAACTTATGTGTCTAATTCATAATTGCGATTTATCACACGTTTTTCGGCGAAGAAAAACATCGTGAGGAAACCTGCATATCTCTAGAGGAATCTGGGGATATGTGTAACCTACCAATCCGCATTGGAGCAGCGTAGTAGGTCTTAGCTCCAACCCTTCTCTCCAGGAACGAAGAGAGGAGGCCTATTCCCAACATTGGGATAGTAACAGGCCTTGTACTTTACTAATACACTTTTACTAGTATTATTTATAATTTAGTTGAACGTGACATCATTTGAATCCATGGCACTAAAGTGATACTAAGTAATGATGAAGTTCTATAACGCAAAATAATAATGTTTTATTGCCGTGTGGTATCCGGCTGAGTAGAATAGACAACTCTAATTTCTTACCGAGGTGTTGTAAAAGGCGACTAAGGTAAGTTGCCGTCAGGCAGGCGATGCAACATGTTGTGCCGATCCTACTTAGAGTGGGATAAGGGCAGGAGAATGATGGACGATGAATAATGTTTTTTTTGTAATATTACAAAAGAAAAAGTTTTCGTATTAACCCCCCTTTATCGTTCCAATGTTTATATTTTTATTCAGTTTTGCATACGCTATCTAAGCCTGAAAAAACGCATAATGCTTTTTATTCAGGTGAAATCTAGGGTTTTAGATAAAATCCAGAGACAACTTCATTCGTAAGTAGCGATTTTACTTTTTACTTCGTCCGTCCTATCGTACTTATAATCTAAAGGCGATTGTAAAATTGCGAATGCGCAGTCCGGAGCAGAGTTCTAAAGTTCAAATCTAGGGCAGTTGCTTCTGAAGATTTCGAACTTAGCATGCTTTTTAAAATCTTTCCTAATTTGTCAACTATGAACTAATAACACGCCAATCCGCGTTTTTAAATTCTATTTGCCCAATAAGCTTAGAATAAAATTTAAACGTTAAATTAAGTTTAGTTTAATTTTATTTATTTATAAGTATTTACGAAAGTAGGTTTTATGAATTCAAATTAACTTTTGACACGCAATATTCTTTGTTTTCTTAGTTTTGATGTTGTGATTTTAATGATAAAAGAATTGTTTATGGTTATTTTTCTCTAAAGCAAAAATATATTCTTGCGGTTTTTTACTGTTCAGACTCATTATATTTTTTATAAATGTAGTTACATTTAGTAAAACTAAGTTTAGTAAAATTATGTTTACTTAATCTAAAACAACAAATGTACGTAACAGAAACACATTTGATACTGTAGGGTAGCCATTCATTTTAACATTATAGGATAATTTTTCTGTTCCTGTAAGATTAAGATTGGTTGATTATATTATACCAACAACTGAAAAAAAATTCGTGGCAAGTTTCTTTTACTTTTTAACATATTAAAGCTAGTATTCAAAGAAACTTCTTGTGACTCCTTTAACTACAAAATTATACAGCACATCCATATAGGCTATAGTAAAGTAGTCCCTTATGACCCAGTAGTGGTATATTAACAGGCCTCTATTTTACTTTACCTATTTATTTACACTTACAGTTAATTTATTTCCAATGTTTTGCAATCAATATGTGTACATAATATATTATCAGATCATATTTTAGAATGATATTTAAAAATTGAAAATAAATTTACTAGTGTCACCCACGGCTTTTTTCCTGTTCTCGAAAGAGAATTATTTAAATCTGTAATCCCTCTGTAAAACCTTTAATAGTGCCTAACTTCATCAATATGTTCCAGAGGATTAATCTTAAAAGCGTAATAGACAGACAAATCATTAATATTTGAAACCTATATTATATTAATGTCCCGACAAGATGGTACCTCTACAAGTGACGGATGGTCGCTGTGACCCCCGTCACCGAGAAAAAAGTCAAGAGCGATGCGTGAATGGTGTGAAACTCTCTCTATTATCCTGGGCAGACCCCCGTCGCGCCTCTCCGCTCGTCTTTGTACTCCCCCCTACCTTTCCCCCCCTCAATCCGACCCCGAGCCTTCTCGCTGACACACACATAATTTATTTCCGTTGCTTCTTTGTTGCCCAGTTGGTTTTAAACTTTTGATATTCAAAAAAAACAAACCAACGTCGAACGGCGCTCGTGCAAAAACAAACACTCGAAATGCGAGATACGAGTTCTTCAAGCACAAGTTTTTTTTTGTAAATATTTTGTGGCGATTTTGATCCCCGCTCGGTTGGCTTCCGCTCTGAATACAAAACGGGTCTGAAGATGCCAATTTCCGAGATTGACTACTGTTATGGAAATGTGAGGAGAAAACTGCGACTCGTTTGCGAGGTATTGTTTGATCAATGCTGAATACATTGAGGGAAAAGGAGAAAATTTACTTATTTTTTCCTATTACTTAGTACTGTCGAGAAATATTTATAAAACACAATGGTGTATCTATATAGGTAAATAAGTATGCATTTATCACTTGAAATTACAAAATGTATACCGTATGCCTCATAGTATATGCTATTGGAATGGCCCCCTCACCAACTATCGATATCGACTGGCCCGTTGGCGCAGTGGGTAGTGACCCTGTCTTCAGCTCCGCGGGTCGCGGGTTTGATTCTAGGTGTAAATTTGTATTTAAGTATGTATTTATAAAAATATATAAGTATATATTATAATTGTCTGTCTACCATAACACAAGTATTAAGTTACTTACTTTGGGGACGGACGACCGCGTGTGTAAGTGTCCCATATATTTTTTTATTTATTAATAAAATTAATTTAAAATTAATTCTATTACATGTCATAGCATAACCGAATATATTCATTTGTCTGAATACAAATCTATCTGGCACAAAAAGCAATTAATTTTCTTTTTATTGTAAAAATTTAAAAAATGTTATACACAAATACCCAACCTTTTCGCAGCTTGAGCACTGCTAGTGTTTTTTAACGTTGAAAAATAATAGTTATAAAGAAAAAAATGTTTCACTTTTCAAACTTTCCTTTTGGTTATATTAACAGTGCGAAAGGCATTCGTTTGTTTTTCCTTCTTTCACGTCTAAATTGAGTAGAAGGTTAATGTAATTTTTTATTGGAAATAGTAATTTTAAGTTTAATTAGATTAAATTAAAATTTGATGAATAAATGTATTGAATATAAATAGTACGTTTATGTTCGCAAAAGTGTGTGAGTATCTGCAACTCATTCTAAAATAAATTAATTTGACGTGAAAGTAGTCGCGATCAAAAGTAGTTTAAAATAATTTTCCTTGCTCTAAACTCAAAAACGTAACTTATGTTAAGTCAAAAATCGATATTAAATTCCTTGAAACTATCGTAGCCGGGCGCGCACCCAGCACTTTTAATCTCCAAAACTCATTTATCATGTTCAACCGATAAAAATGCCATTGAGATCAGGCGCATACAATGAGGTACACGCTCTTCATACCTGATATGAGACCGTGAGTCAATTATATTCAAATATAAATCGGATTTGCAAACGTAAGTCCATGACAATGGGATAGGCCGGGCGGCGCCGGCACGCTAGCTGTACGTTGGTTTTCGTTAAAATCCATATAGCCACCCGAGTTCAATAAGCCTAAACCAACTCCGTATTATACACAATTTGCAGATTATAAAGTCATTTTTTTTCTTTTCCGATTATTGGGTTTGATATAAAAAAAGGAACATACCTAATATGTCAAACATTGACACGGGTATTTAGAAAAACAGTGGGAAATTAAAAAACAAGTGGAATTAGGGACTAGGAAGGAAATGAGGAAAGGAAAGAGTCGGATAATTGGTTAGAGTAGGAACAGCATCTGATGAATCTGTGATAGGCCAGCGGTAACACCGTGCGACTCTTTCGAGGAGGTCACAGGTTCGAACCCGGGCAGACTCCAATGAGTTTTTCTGTTAAAACTGATGTGTCTAATTGATAATTGCAATTTATCACACGCTTTTCCGTGAAGGAAGACATCGTGAGGAAACCTACATATCTCTAGAGAATTCTGGAGATGTGTGTAACCTACCATCCGCTTTGGAGCAGCGTGGTAAGCCTTAGCTCCAACCCTTCTCTCGAAAAAAGAAGAGAAGAGGCCTATTCTCAGCAGTGAGATAGTAACAGGCCACTACTTACTTTTACTTTTTAAAGTTATAAGCGTGTACATAACTTACATATTTCTTATATAATTGTGTGTCATTATATAGGCATCAAAAAGTGCCTTCATCGAAATATAAACCAGTGGTCACTTGAAGTCAACTTTAGAAACAGGATAAAACAGTAACAATAATTATAGTTAAACGTTAACATATTTCAAGGTCAACTACCCGAATTCCAACACATTTTCTGTCTATTTTGGGGACAATAACGTAAAGTTTACTGTCAACTTTGATAAATTAAACCGTTGATTGGGCACAGATTGACTGGCGATTTTAATTTGAACTAAATTACTCACGCGAGATTTATTGTAGCAGTTGATTATATCGAAAATAATCAGAACGTTTCGTTATATTATTATCAATTCATACACGTGGGTAACATAAATTTTAGCTGTAGACTAAATTTGCATATACATAATTTGTTAGTGCGGTTTTATTTTCCGGTCATATTGTTGTAGAGAAAAGTTTCGATGCATAAAATATTTATACTGGTCTTTGCCGTTATACTCTGCATTTATCAATATCCTTACTAATATTATAAATGCGAAAGTCTGTCTGTCTGTTACTTTTTCACAGCCAATCCGCTGAACTAATATCAATAAATTTGGCACAATTATTCCTTTACACCGGGGTAACATAAGGGCTATAGAAATCCAAAATAATTTAACAGGAATTAAATTCGGGAGCATTTGTGATGAAAATATATCGGAAAAGTCCTTGCAGTTAATAAAGTGAAGGTAATATATTTTCAGACACCTATTTTAAAATATTATTTTAACTTAAACATAATTAAAAAAATGTTCATTTATTTTTTTCGTATTTATAAACGTTGGAGTTTAGCACTGTTGTCTATACGTAAATAAAAAACTAACAAGTTGACAATTGATACGTTACGTATAAATGTTATTACTAGGTATTGTTTTTTTCGGAATCTCTGAAACGGCTCCAACGATTTTCCTGAAATTTGACATGCAGGAGGTTTTGGGAAATCGATATAGTTAGGTTTTATTTTAAAAAATCGTTCTGTCCCTGATTTTAGCCATTAAAAATATACTAAAATTTACTTTTAATTTATTGAATATATAAAAACCTATTTTGCCGTTCAATGTCAAGTCAGCGCAGCTTATGCGGGAAACGGGTGGTCGCGAGAAATGAAAATACCTAGGATCGAGCCTACCTACCCTCTTAACTTTTCTTTTTTTAAAGTTTCTTTTTTTATTTTGTATAAAATCACCGAGCAAGGCTAGGTCAATCAGGTACTATGTAATTAAAAAACTAACAAGTTGTCAATTGATATGTTACGTATAAATGTTATTATTAGATAAGATTTCTGGCACGTTCCCATTAATATAATATAATATTATAATATTTATAATGCTAGTTAAGCTAATATTATTATATATGATAATATAATTAGCCCAATTATTTGGAACAGTGGTATAAGTTGACGATTCATAAGCGCTTGTGACATGTATATTAAATATAGAATATCATCATCATGATCCTCATCCGATGGACGTCCACTGCCTAGACCTATGTCCATGGAATCTCCACCACATCACCGCGGCCTTCATGGAATAAAGAATATATTGAATTAAAATTTTGAGAGGCACTTAAAATAACGAATCAATATTATTTTTTAAAAGGCTTCTAATTTCTATATCTAATCTAATATATATCCATATCCATATAATAAAACTAAAAAACATTCACTGCTAACTAATAGTTTATAGTGCCCTTTAGATTAATCTAAAGCCGGCAATCAAAAATTACTTAATTTGCCATTGCAATTGTTACATAAATAAAAATTGGGTTATGTAATAAATTTTTGTTCTGGCATATCACTGTTTCAGAAACGAATGTCGATAGCGTGTAAAATTTCGGTACGGAGCCATCTATCGTTCGCTTTGGTATCAATTAATGTTATTGCCTTAATTCCGTGTATATAAATGAATAATTCGGTAAGTATCTTATTACTAGTATTATTTGGTATCGAATTAATTATTTTTTGTCAATTATTATGTATTTAAATGTTCATGAGTAAAATAATGCATTAAGATGGATGCTTGAAATAAAAAATATTGGTATTCTTGAAATATTATTTAAAATAAGATGCATTTCAATTGGGAATTTACTAAATAAAACTGCTGTTTATAATATATTCTTTTAGATAAATCTAAAGCACGTTTTCAAAAATTGTTTTGTGTGCATATAAAATGTGAACATAATGTACAGCGCCATCTATATTATCTCCGTATATCAATAAATAATGAAGATTTATTAATTACGTTAAACAAAACGATATTGTAACACTTGGTACAGTATCTTTAATAATTAGTAAGTAAGTAGCGGCCTGTTACTATCCCACTGCTGGGCATAGGCCTCTTCTCTCCGTTATTGGAGAGAAGGATTGGAGCTAAGACCTACCACGCTGCTCCAATGCGGATTGGTAGGTTACACATATCTCCAGAATTCTCTAGAGATATGCAGGTTTCCTCACGATGTTTTCCTTCACCGAAAAGCGTGTGATAAATTGCAATTATCAATTAGACACATAAGTTTTAATAGAAAAACTCATTGGTGTCTGCCCGGGTTTGAACCCATGATCGTCTCTAGAGATTCACACGGTCGCACCGCTAGGCCATCACAGCTTTCGCACCGCTAGGCCATCACAGCTTAATTAATAATAATTAATTAAGCTGTGATGGCCAGCTGATTAATTAAGCTGTGATGAACAGCTTAAATAATAATAATTAGTATAAAGAAATAATAAGTAAAAATATATTTTTAAAAAGAGCCAGTAAAAAATAAATATGTATGTGCCATCGTAATTTCTGTAGATAAACATAGAAGAGGAACATAGGTAAATATAATCAAATTAAATAAATATAGATATAAAATAAATAAATCTATATAATATATAAAGCTGAAGAGTTTGTTTATTTAGTTTGATTTTTTGAACGTGCTAATCTCAGGAACTACTGGACCGATTTGAAAAACTCTTTGAGTGTAAGATAGTCCATTTATCGAGGAAGCTCAAGCATCGCTAAAATGAATAGCAGATGAGCAGCAAAAAAAAATACGAAAACGGGAAAATTGAAAGCTTTCCTTGCGTGCGCTAAGTAAACGGTGAAAATAATTAAAAAATCATGTATTACAAAATTGTTCCCCTCTAAAAGTTCTAAATAAAAGTCCGCGACAGCATATGTCTAGCTTTTAAGGTTAACCCGCTTTAACTTTATGGTTACCAAAATACTATATTACGGTTTTAATGTTTCCACGCGGGCAGTGCCGCTGGCGATTGCTAGTATTCAAATATATTTAAAATAGATCAGACTAGTAAAGAATAAAAGGAAATAATTAGTTTTCTAATAATGTGCCATAAAAATAGACATACATATCCTATTAGGACTAATGATGTAACGAATATGTTTTTAGCTTTTATTTTATTTATGGCCCAGATATTGTAAATTGAAGGATATATCATTTATAATAAAACAACAAATATTAATTTCCTTTAGAATTTTTATTAAATAAATTTACTATAAACGCGATTATTTATTCTTACATCTTGCCTAAGTGCCGGTAAATTTTTGAAGTTAGTCACTTAGATCCAGATGAACTGGCAGCAATATTAGCGCCATAACTGGTCATGCTTTCATATTAAAAAGGAAAGAGGAGGCCTTTGCCAAGCAATAACAGAACTGTTTACAATATTGTTATGGGCAGCGAAATTACTTTCAAAATAAAGCCAGCGTCATAAAAGAGGGTCATTAAACACAGAGGCATGTGCACATCTCATAATGGACTGTAAGAACGATTCTCGACGTCACGCCCGCCAAATCTGCGCACAATAGCCATTTTGCTGCGCCGCTCATCCCATTCATGGGCCAACCGTTGTCTCTTTGTCATCCCCAAACGTCATTAGATAGCAATGATGCTTCAGAGGCAATTGAGGTATCATTTTCGGATTGTCGGAGTTTTGTGCTATCAACGACTTTAATGATTTTTAAGCTTCAATCCTTTGTTCCTAGTTGAAGTGAGGCAATCCATTGTAGAGGAAAGCTTTTATAGGACAATAGTAATATAATTACTTAGATATAATCCGTGGTAAATGATATATGTAATGATAATCTACGTTAAGCTGCTATGTAAAAACATTAGTCAAGAGCAAGGTTAATAAATCGTATAAAATAAGATCAAACGAAATAGGTGTATTTTCATTATCCTTGATAATTTTTATTTTAAAATGAGTAAAATTACAAAAAAAATTGAATATTCTAATAATGATTCTCATAGTTTACAAGCTATTAATTTTATTTTATAAGATTATCCAATAAAACGTTGTATTGACGTTGGTTCCGCATACAGATACAGCTATAAACATCAACATTCACAATCTATCAGTAATAATTCGGCTTATTTCGCTTATGTTACATATTTTTTGTAAAAGTTACGTAATTGATAATGTATATATTAAATAAAGTGTGATACGTAAGTGATAATTTTTTCATAATAAAATGTAAAACGTAAAGATGAAGAATCAGTCTGTCCTTTTAAAATTAATTCAAGCGATGTTTATTTTTATGTCACGTAGTAGACGTGAGGGTGAAAAAGATATACATTTGCATAATTCCAAGCAAAAGCCAGAACAAACAAACCCTTCTAAATGGCCCGTTAAATAAAATCAAACATGATCATTATACGCGACCAGCCCGCTCGCTCCGGGAGCGCCAGAAAAACTGTCACAAAAAGCAGATCAGCTGAAGTGAGCGACAATGGCCACCGGGGCGCCTTTCTCATCCTATGAATGGAGCCCTTAAGAAATTTGTTAGGAACAGTTTGATAGGTGACATATCCCTTTGTGCCACCCCGGGCCGTACCTCCATATGTGCGGTGTAAATTGTGGCTTCTCTCAACATTTATTACTGTACGATTTGTTTTGGGGTGGCGGAGCGTTGTAAACGGTGTGCTTCGTGTTTTGTTTGTTGTTCGATAGGCCGGGTGCGAGTATGTCACAGCATTATGCCGTGAAAGTCAGAATTGAGTGGAAATTTATTAACACGAGGGTCGTTGTCTGCGAGTATATGATATGGCGATTATGGGGAAACGTTTCTGCACTATTTGAAACGTATTGAATGTTAGAGTGATAGCCGTTTCCATTATTATTAACGTCCATTTTATATATAGTTCATAATAATTATTTATTTTAATTCCAAACATTACATCCAGTTTGTTAGTAAAAATCTTAGAGACTATGTTAGTATTAATGACGATTTTGAATCAAATTATTCCATACTCCAACTATGAAACACTAGGACTGATACATATGCATGCAAATCCAGTGCTTCATAAATGGATTATTTTAAGTTTTACTGACTGGCCAGTTGGCGCAGTGGGTAGTGATCCTGACTTCAGCTGCGCGGGTCGCGGCTTCGACTCCCGCCGAGGGCCAACATTTTCTATAAATGAATTTGTTGGCTTTTGAGCCTGGGTGTATATTTGTATTTAAGTATGTATTTAATATATAAGTATATATTCACCAGTTTTCTGTCTACCATAACACAAGTTTTAAGTTACTTACTTTGGGGATGGACGACCGTGTGTGTAAGTGTCCCATTATTATTTATATTTTATTTATTCATATTTTTTATTTTTATAAGTTTTTCGCTGATTACTTTCAGAATACTGTGGGAGCTTCTCGGTATTCTATTCATCACTGATGCTGCTCTTATCCTCATAATTCTATAAAAATTCGGCAGGTTTCGTGTAACGTGCACTAAAAGCTACCACCACCACACTACACTAGAACTGCACACGTCCACTACAACAATCTCAACAATCATTTCGCCCCATAATTAAAGCGTCATCAAGAGACAGATCCAAAGACAAAACCAAAAAGTTTTGCGATGATAATAGCATCAATATCTAAATATCAACATATTTTAAAATTCTATACGAGTGGAGTGAACAACCTCAGCTATCACTACGGGATACTAATATAGATTCGAATAAAATGAATAGAGAATAAATTGTATATGTCGATAATAACTTGAATGTAGTTGGTACGATTATCCCTATGTTGTTATCGTTAAGTAGAATCTATATGAAAGTTTATTTGCCTTCAGTTATTATGTTATTACGACGATATTGAATCAAATATAACTTTCAATGTCAATAACACGTTTATCAGAATGAAACATAGAAATCATGCCCACGTGGAATGGTATCAAAAATTCTGGCAGCGTTTCCGCGTCGAATCTCTAAGCTGATTCTTTGTACAAAAGCTAGCAGTTCGTAATGAATGTTGAAGGAAAAAATTATACCAAACGTTGATTAAATAGACTTATTGTATATTATATAGATTATTACTTAGAATTATCGGTAGTATAGAATAGAATTTATCGATTTTTTAGGGAACAGGAAAAATTCATTAAACTTTAATTCGAAAAAGTGTTTAATGGTCTTTGATATAATTGAATGATATATTTTTTGGTAATGTATATAATAGATGAAGTAAGAACAAACATAAGCTTACAAAAAGGAAGCTTCCTGTTTGCCTACAAAAGCAAGTAAGCCGTTTGTGGATTTTAGTATAAGATTCTACAATAAAATTCTGCATTCTGCTACAAAAAATCAATTTTAGCTCTGCGATTACAGCAGTTGAAAAAACTATTGTAAGTAAGCTGGAGGTTTCTATAAATGATAACAATGCGTACATATATTCATCGACCCTGTAAACCACCTTTTTTTCGAATTGACTATATGCTGTTAGCCCTGACGGCTTTTACAGCGTCACTGGGCGGGACGGGCAAGCATCGCTGAAGTTGCGAAATGCGGAGAGTAGATCGCAGAAGCTCTACTAGCGTCGGGGAATGTCGTCCTAAGGGTGGCTCCTGTGAAGCCGGACCACGCTTAGGGCGACGTGTAGTAGAGGGCTAATAATGTGACGATTAGTCATCATGGCGCCCGTGGTATGGCGAGAAGCCACGGCCGGCCGACGTCAGAAAACTAGGATCTCGTCTTTGCCGGTGTTTGCGTGTATTATATGTGTCTGTGTTTGCGATCGTTATTTAATCTTCAGGGTCATACAGGACGCTTTTTGGACGCCTATATTTCCGGTGAGTCGACCTAACAGGGATGTACGTGCTTGTAAGAGCTTATTTGAATAAAGATTATTTTGATTTGATTTGTAAGTGGAGACCACTCTTATAAGTGGGTTCTGGTGAACCTCAGCTTTCTCAAAGTAAAACTTCGAAAAGCACTTAAAAAGACGAGCAATGTTAGGGAGGTCAAGGTCTCTATGGAGGTCAACATTCCGCATGAAGCACGGACAACCAGTAGCTGTCCTCATGAATAGATTCTGCAGCCTTTGGAGCGTGAGCAATCTGACCTTTGGAACGTGCGCGAACGCGATGCTCGCATAGGACATTATTGGTCTTATACAAGTTTTGTAAAGTGTCACTTTATTGCGGAGTGACATCTTACTTTTCTTGTATAACATCGGATAAATTTACACCACCAAATAATAAAGCTAGTATTAACTAATATCTTAACCTAAGTTATAAAAAACCATTTATAAGAATTATATTTTGAAAAGAGCAATCGCCAGTCTCTTGCTATTTTTTCTAGGTAGATGCAGTTTTCCCAACCAGCAACAAAGTTGACGATTTAATAAGATTTGAATTTGAATTCGGGCGAAATAACATAGTAATTAACGCTTACACAACATTTTATGGGCAGCAACAAAAACAAATTTTTATCAAGGAGTTATTACTGCGGTCGCCGAACTCAAAATGGCGTCTAGACAAAAATATTCTAAATTGCAAAAAAAAAACAATACAACATATTAAAATTTAAGTACAAATTGTTATTACCTAAAATTTACAATGTTGTAATTTTTACGATCTTACGAGTAGAAGCTATTGCATACTATATTATAAATGCGAACACCTTTCTGTCTGTTACGGCGAGCGATATTGATGAAATTTGGTACAATGAAGCATACATGCTGACATACAGCACAAAGATATCCCTTTTCCTTTTTCTACACAGAATATAATTAGGGTAGTTTAACATCTAAATTGACTCGACTGAAATGTACTTGTATACACCTTATATGAAATAAACTACTGATTTATTTTTCTACATATATATTTGAGCACTCCACATAATTTTATGCCGCTTGGGATCAAGTGGTCTGTGTGTGACCTTTTCGAGGTAGATTTTCCACTTAATTCGGTCGTGGCTTCTCGCAACACACTCTATGGTGCGATGATCAGTGAGTCATATTACTACCACACAGCCTCACATAATGACGTTCCTCGATGCTAATAGAACTGTTGCGCTGTAATCTCTGCTTTTTGCAAAACCCGACAATGCTTCTGCACTTGCCTGTTCCGTATTTTGACGCTGTAAACGTCGTCAGAGCTAACAACAAATAGTCAGTTTCAGTCAGTCAGTTTTAGTCAGTCAGTTAGTCAGTAAAAAAATCCACTTAGTGAGGAGTAAAACAACGTTTATTACTCATAGATTACGAGTAAAGTAGCGTCAGAGGCCCTAATAGCGTTATAGAGAAAGCGGGTAACCTTTAACGGAAATTCGCAGTTCAAGTTACGGCCAAACAGCTAAACTTTTCAGTAAAACCTAACATTTAATTGTTTTACATTTCATTCATGCGTTATGAAATATAAGCAGTACAAGCGACTACGTTCGCGTCAAACTAAACTTTAAAGTAACCTAAATTATGTACTGCTTTATGTTAGCTGGGTACATAAGAGTCAATTGCACCGAATTTCATTAATATTGCTCTTGTGGATTAGCCATGAAACTGAAATTAAAACACAATACACAGACAAACTCGCACGTACGTATATTATCTTTGCAAAAGATTTTTGTTCCTCAAAAAAGAGCCATATGGGCTATCTATAATATGAAGCAACGTGAGTCCCTTTGCGAAAAGTTCAAAGAAATAGGCATACTTACTGTAGCATCACAAAATATAGTAATATTCTATTCGTACGGAAAAATATCCATATGTACAAGACCAAATTCGATATATATCACATACAAGAGGTCACAAAAAGCTTCTGATACCTGTGTCGCGACTCAGCAGATTTAGAAACTCATTCGATGGTGTCTGTATTCGTTTGTACAATAAAATTCTGCAATCAATACTAGACCTAGTCTACAGAAAGGTTAAAGTTAAGTATAGGAGATGTACTTATACGTCAAGCATATTGCAAAAGATTATTTGGATAATAAAAAAGCTTGGATTTGAAAATCTTTTCAGCTTTATACAGGACTGCAATTTATAAATGGAAAATGGAAAATGTTTAAAAGATAGACTGCCGAGTTTCTTTCTGGTTCTTCTCGGGAAGAGCAACATTCCGAACCAGTTGCATTGTAGCTTCATTAATCATATTGATTCTTAACGATTGAAAAGTGCTGGAAAGCTTATTTGAATAAAGATTATTTTGATTTTTATTTGATTTGATTTTGTGTCTGTGAGACGTAGACTTTCGGATGTCGGATTCAATATTAGTTTAGATATATAATCTGCCAAGTGGATTGGTATGTAAAGATAAACTCCAACCGTATCTTTAAAGGAAAAGAACCATGTATTTGCACAGATGTTGTATATGTCACATACAAATAAATGGATATATGAGAAATTATAGATTTTTTTTTGTATTAGACAGCGGAACTATAAAAACGAAATTTTAAAAAAGTGCAAAAACAAATTTGTAGTGTTTATTGAGGCATGACCTCAAATATTTAGGGAATTACTCGGTAGCTAAGTACAGGCCGCGTCTCAAATAGTACAGTATTATAAGATATTATAATAACACAGCGTTTATCGACAATATTACAACATGACATGTGTTCAAAGGCGGTGTATCAGATTGTCGGGGTGCAAACGTAATCCAATATACACTTGCATAAATACAACACCCCCTCGCATTGAGATAATCAAACGGACAAATTGATTTAGTCAAATATTTGCGACGTGACTCTAATAAAACGTTTGTACCGCTTTTGGGGCGTCGCTTTTTACATATATATGGAGGCTGTACACTCTCTGCAATACACCCGAAACATACTGAATAATGGAGGGTACAGGGTAGCTTTCGCTTCGCCTCGGTATGCCTCGAGGTGTCTCACCCGCTCTCGCTACCGTGTCTGTTTTTGTGCCCGAGTCAAAATATCTTGCGCCGCCTCACACAATTGGCGAGCAGAACTATCACTGTTCACTATCGAGAGTGAACATGGTCACTTCGAACTTACACGTCTCGCCAAAAGCGTCTCGCGCGAGATATAGCGAGTGCTCTTGGGCGAGAGTGTACAACTGCCATTACTGTTTATAAGTTCTCAAAACAAAAACACTCGTAAAATTACAATAACGGTAAATATCAGGAGAAGAAAGATTTTGAAAGATCACCACCGGACAAGACATTCTAAATTATGACAAAGCGAACTATGAGTTACCATTCTTAGGTACACCACCCGACCATCACACAGAGGCGTAGCCTCTCTAAGCCTGACCTAGTCTAGTAAGGGCTAGAACAAAACCCTGCCTGGGTTGTTAAAGCCTGTACTCCCAATGAACTTTGGGCTATTTACAAGATGTAGCGTCGCATCAATAATTCTCTTTCCTTATGATTTCGCTTACATTCCATTAGTAAAGGGTATTTTTCTCTTCTTCTTCTTCAACTGATGGACGTCCACTGCTGGACATAGGTCTCTTCATGGGATCTCCAGATCACACAATTTTGTGCCGCTTGTATCTAGCAGCTCCCCGCGACCTCTTTGAGGTCGTCAGTCCATCTAGTAGGGGTCTTCTAACACTGCGCTTTCTGGTGAGGGGTCCCCATTCCAACACTTTGAGACCCCAACGCCCATCGGTTCTCCGTACTATGTGCCCCACCCATCGCCACTACAGATTCGCAACCCGCTGAGCAATGTCGGTGACTCTGGTTCTTCTACGGATCTCCTCGTTTATGATTTGATCACGTAGAGATACTTCGAGCATAGCGCGCTCCATCGCTCGCTGAGCAACTCTGAGCCTTCTTATGAGGCCTATAAAATACGAATTACACAATATAATATATTTTGTCTTCTAGACGGAGCACCGCACTTGCTGCGCGTGCGGGGAGCCGATCGCGGATCGCTTCCTTCTTGAAGTAGGGGGTGGCGCGTGGCATACGGGCTGTCTACGCTGCTGCGTTTGCGCGGTGCAATTGGACCGACACCCCTCGTGCTTCCTGCGAGATCGGCAGGTCTACTGCAAGCAGGACTATGCCAAGTGAGTATAATATACCACTTCTAGAACCGCTGTTAGTTTGCGACCTGTTTCATATGTGCTTAAATGTATTATATTTTTCTTTACCAGTTGCACCCATAACTTCATTCGCGCTTAAATAAGCGGTTAAGTACGCTCCATCATCCATATTTTTCCCTGTTCCCTAACGAAAAACGGTTTTTTTTTGTTCCAGCAGATTGTTGGTTGAAAAGCGTAAACGACCAGACAGACAGACAGACAGACAGATATAATAATATCAGTTTTTTAAAAAAGATCGAGTGCATGAAACTTTAATACCTTCTACTGGTTTGTTATTTGTTGAATCCTTTAAGTTCTTCTCGCAAAACCGCTTATCCATCTTAGTAGCAGTCTACAAACCACTTGCCTCTATCATGGTTGCCTAAAACGTGTTCAAAAAGTACGGATTATAAAAATGGTAATTTGCGCGATATAAATCCATTAAAAATCGCTGAAAGCTCAAACAATACAAAATTATGTTAAATTATGTTGCGCTTCAATTTATTTTGCTTGACTGAGTTTTATTGCTTACAATGACTACTGTTCTTAAGTTTTTTTTGCTAAAAAAGTTTTTTCATAGGATTTAGGTGACTAGCTTTTACCGCGACTTCGTTCGCGTGGACTGTAGTCGTGTGATAGGTCGATAATAGATGCTTTTCAATGTCATCATATTCCTGTAGAATTAACAGGATTTCTATAGCCTATATGTAATTCCGGTGTATAAGGAATAATTGTGCCAAATTTCGATATTGTATGAGCGGATTCGCCATGAAACAGTAACAAACATACATCCATTCTCACAAAATTTCGCATTTAAAATATTAATAGGATAATATTTTCTGTCGATATTTCTAATTTCTGGAATATTTGCAACCTATCCATTTTCTAACAAAAAGTGTGAAGAAACTATGTCTTGGTTTTAACAGGCCGATTTTTGTAACGCTTTAAGGTAGAAAAACATTGTGATGTAACCTGCACATTTTTAGATTATGTAATGAAAACCTGAAAACTATAGGTGTTGTTTATATACCTTGAACAGAATCCAAGGATAAAGGTGACTCCTTTTTTAAGAAACCGTTACTGTACTTTGCATTGGCTATAACGACTATTAAAGAACATCCGGACTACATTCTACGACTTATATGGAGTTTAAGGCGACATACACTAATCTCCAGCGACTCCATTCAACGTTCTAATATTGATAATTCACCTCGTAGGAAGTCAAAGTTACGTTTTCCGGTGCATTGGTAAGATTTTCCGGAACCTAAGACAGCGTACAGCAAAGGCTTGGAAATCCATTCCCGCATCTATCTTCCCGGACTCCTACAATTTGGAAAAGTTTAAAAAAAGAGTGAATAGGCACTACACTGGCAAGCGCGGTCCATCTTAGGCTCCATCTATGCCTTTCCATCAGGCAAGATCGTAGCCAGGCGCTAGCCTTATCATATAAAAAAACTCCGATATCCATCGTTTTCCGTACTAAATCTAAAAGCATATTATAATAAGCATTTGAAACACTCAATCATCCCTGAAACTGCGTCAAATCGTTTCATACCCGACAGTTATTCATAATCTCAAAGTTCATATAATCGTTTATATTAATTCCTTCACAATACACTGCCCGCGTCCAATTAACCTTCGTAGGAGGCGGTTTTCAAAGTCATCCACTGCACGGTGTCATGTTGAGTTGGTCATTGTGAGCCGGATGAATGTTTGTTGTGGGGTTTTTGTGCCGGGTTGTGGTATGCGAGGATTGCGGGCGCGCAGTGGTACATGCGACCCCTGACCCTCGCTGTGCGGGCGTGATTGAGCACTCTCCGCGGATACTGAATCCATACTTATATTGATAACTGCGAACGTCTGTCTGTCTCTACGTTACGCTTTCACGGCTCAACCGCTGAAATCAGTTAAAATTTATGAAAGAATCTAAACTTATATACCAAGTTAATTTATGTGATAAAAAGTTCCGTTTAGCATGAAAACGACACATTATACATGATAGAGGGTATTTTAAAATAAAGTTTATCCTAACAAAGTTGCAGGTACCACTGATATAATATAATGAATAAAAATAAGAATTTAAATCAGCCTGGCCTATTTTTAAGAAATTTCATCAATATCGATCAAGTGGATTAGCCGTAAAAGCATAACAGACAGAAAGTCAGACTGAGAGACTTACATGTATAAGATTTGCATGGATTTTAAACTTTTACAAGTACTTTAAAATCGTCATTGCGGCTTTAAGATCGTCTGCTGAAATATTTCCCAATTTGTACAATATAATACAGAAAAAATATGCCGACGGCACAGAAATTCTATATAATATAACATGATAAATTTGAATTGAATTCTTATTGAATATTGTTGTTTTTTATTTTAAAAAATATATATATTAATAAAAATACATTTTGTACTATTATAGCTGATTATTGTTTTCTTAAGGTTAGTGTGTATTACCGTCGCCGTGGACTACATTACTGAGACAAAAAGTAGCCATAAGTCATTGCAAAAAATCACATCGTTACTTTCCGTAGTGAAAGTAAGACTAAAATTACTGACGGTCAAATAGCAAAGTTTGTTTATTTTAAGTAGTTCAATAAAATTATGTCTTACGGAATAATGCTATTAGGTAAATGTGGTGATTTTTGTAATTCACTTAATTGTTTGTTGTTTTGTAAATTTTTGTATTGATATTCGTAATTTGAGATCGCGTCTATCTCTTCGAGAGAAGTTTTCTTATTAGTTTTCTATATTCTGTTTTATTATTAGTTTTCTATATTATATCTATTTGCTTAAGATGTATTATGAGTTAGCTAATAATGTAGACGGCTCAGTATTTCGTAGTCTTTTTTTTGGGTCGGTATATAAAGCGCATTCAGTCTTAGTAGTTTGTATATAAACATTTCGGCAAGTATTTTTGTACACACAAATACGGACAGTCCACAAATGATTACGTAGCAACAGGTGGTTGGGAACTTACTATCATGTCAAATAAAAAAGCAAACCGATGTCCTAAGAGTGGTTTTATTGAAAACCTCCGCTCGAGTGTGGCACAACAAAGCGACGACGGGGAATGTTGCCAGGGTATAGAAAAAATTACCGGAGTGCCGTGACTTGCAACACCGGCGTTTTCATTTGTCATTTATTTTGATTGTGATAAGTCGATGCGACCGCATAGATATATTTTAATCGTAACGGGGTCGGGATGCTGCGTGGTCCATGTGACGCGACCACCGGGCCGGCTGTTTGGGACTTGGATGAAATTTTTCGGCTCCTTGTAAGCGATAGATAGCCTTTTGATGTCACTCAGAGGCTTCGTCTCTTTATGATTGATTTCAAAGAACTTCCCCAACGCTAGTACCCTCTTTGACGTTCGTAAGATGTGTAGAGTTAACAAATAAATAAATTAAAATGTTTTTCTTCATCGTACTAAACAGGTATTTTGATATATCTCCGTTTCGAATCTTGGTATGGGTGAGTATATTCTCTAAATTTTTAGTTCTAATCTTAATGACTTTACCAATTTTTTCCTAATCATATTGAACTGGTTTAGTAGGAGGCTAGTGGTAATTTTACCAGGAAAGCCCTACACTAGACTACAATGCGATGTTAGAAAGCGTAAAGATGCCCTCCAGGTTTGCGCGCTTCCATTTTATACTCTATCTGCATTTACCATCAAGTTAGATAACAATCAAGCGCAAAACTTTATCAATAAAAAGATACATTTACAAGATCACACATTTAAAAAAAACAGAGGGATAATCCACCTAAAGAGAAACCCGAATTTAAGTAACGCCCACATTGTAAATATTGTCAGTAATGTTTAAGTAATGTATAGAAGTAAGTAGCGGCCTGTTACTATCCCACTGCTGAGAATAGGCCTCTTCTCTCCTTTTTTGGAGAGAAGGTTTGGAGCTAAGACCTACCACGCTGCTCCAATGCGAATTGGTAGGTTACACATATCTCCAGAATTCTCTAGAGATATGCAGGTTTCCTTACGATGTTTTCCTTCACCGAAAAGCGTGTGATAAATTGCAATTATCAATTAGACACATTGCTTTCTCTTTATTTGTAATATGGCATTTTGGGCTGGCTTCCCCATTCTAATATAATAAGTCTACGAAAGTGATCAGGAATACATACAATACATGCAGTTTTAGATCAAGAAGAGTTAAATAAATTAGCTTCTTATATACAGAAAAGAAAGTAATCATATTTGAATATAGAAATTCAAATATTAATACCTACGTTCCCAAGATGATTATCGATAACATATTATAATTCAAAATTAACACCTCTTCCTTAATTCTGATGGATAAACATTTATTAACCACCCAGCAACGAGGCTTCTGTCCAATTTTATTAATTTGATTAAAATAGATTCACCGCTAACAAGCTTAAAAAAGTTGTCGTTATTTGTCAGCCTACACCTTATTTAATAGATGCCTATTTATCGTCTGTGGTAAGACATTAGTGACTAAAATATTTTCACTGCTCTGTACGCGCCGACGTATGTTTTCATTAGGAGATATTTTTTTATCTGTGACAGGTTTAAGCTTGACCATCGACACGCTTAACAGCGAAATAACGAGCACGAATTTGCCGATTCATATACATACAATTTTGGTTGTTTCTTGCGAATTGGAATCAAAAAAAATTAAATTAATTGCTATTTAATTACATACATTATTACAAAGTTTACTGTTTGTTTGGAGTTTACTGGATCCGCGAAAGCGATCCTTAGAACGTTATATGCGTTCGCGGATTTTTATGTAGAGACATATAAGAGACTAGCAATCCCCAGCGGCTCCACCCGCGTAGAAAGATTAAAACTTTAATATAGTATTTTGATAACTTTAAAAATGGTTAATGTAGGTTAACGTTAAAAGCTAGACATATGCTCTCGCGGACTTAGAACTTTTAGAGGGGAACAATTTTGTAATAGATGATCTTCGAATGTCTTTCGCCGTTTACTTAGCGCATGCAAGAAAAGCCGAAAAATTTTGCCGTTTTCGTAATATTTTTTATTGCTACTCCACTCTTATAGCCTATATATAGCTTTCCTCGACTATCTTATACCTACTCAAAGATTTTTTTATATCATTGCAGTAGTTTCAGAGATTAGCGCGTTCAAAGAAACATACTCTTTAGCTTTATATATTAGTATAGATAAGTAATCAAAACCTACATAGAGAATATCTCGACGGATTCGGCAGTGTATTCAATAAAGGGGTTCAGGCGAAATTTTCGAATTTACGAATCACACGATATATTGGATAAAACAGCATGAAAATCCGTGCAGTTTAATTAAGATATGATTAATTTCTCTAATTATTTTAATGTATTAATCACAAATAATATTTATATAATAATATAAATATTATTATAATATAATAATATAATAATATTTATATATATAATAATATAATAATATTTAATAAGTTTTGTTTTTAACAAAACTTATTAAATATTCTTTTGCTTATGACTTCGTTGGCTTCAATATAACTGTTAAGATACCCTCCATTATGTATTAAATTTGTTATACTAAATTTCATCAATACTGCTTCAGCGGATTATCCTTGAAAATGTGACAGACAGACTTTCGCATTTATATTATTGGTATGGATATCGACGTGATTCATCCGACCCATGGCATCGATACAAACGCCATAATGATGGCGATGAAATAAAAAAAAAATTACTCAGCCATCACACTTAATGTCAAGGCGGCGGATCCAGCGTTGGTATATATTGAACTGTGGATGACATACGTGACCTAGCATTACCTACTTTGAAACAAACAATTGTCTGAATTATAGACATTTGAATAAAATAAATGATTTTAATCGCAAGACGTTCGATTTTTCATATTTTGTACCAGCAAATAGAATGAGTTCTAAAAAATTATTTTGTATATTTATTGTTGCAATTTTAGCTGCCGTGTGGTATCCGGCTGAATAGAATAGTACCACCCTCTTTTCTTACCGAGGTGTCGTAAAAGGCGACTAAGGTAAGATGACCCACCGTGTGGTATCCGGTTAAGTAGAATAGACCACCCTCTTTCTTACCGAGGTGTCGTAAAATACGACAGAGGTAAGTTGACGTCAGGCAGGCGGCCGGTCGTAAAACCGCAGCCAAATCATGTGACATCATGTTTATAACATGTTGCGCCGACCCCACTTAGAGTGGGATAAGGGCAGGCAGATGATGAAATGATTTTAATCGCAAGACGTTCGGTTTCTAATATTTTGTTTCAGCAAATAGAATGAGTTCTGAAAAATTATAAATATATTTATTGTCGCAATTTTAGAAAAGCAAGAAGTAATTTTAGAAAAGCTATATTCCAATTACTTCATTTTTGTCACCTATATTTTTCAAATACCCTCAATTATATAATATGAGTTGTTTACACATTTAAAATAAAAAGTTCTTTTATCAAATGGTAGCCACTTGGCTACCATAGTGTAACAGACAGACATACAGACTTTGGCATTTATTTATTATAATTTATTATAATACTAGCGGCCTGCCCCTGCTTCGCACGGGTATAAAATATATAGCCCATGTCACTCAGTGAAAAAAAAATATTAAAATCGATCCAGTAGTTTTGATTTATTCATTACTGCCCGTGGCCCGCAAGAGTTAATTTTGTAGAAAAACAATTTCCCTCTCCCTATTCCAAGAAGATTTCCTGCTATCTTTGAATATCGAAATTCATATAGTACATATTTATTTTAACATTTTTCCCTATGTATTTTATTTTTACAATTAATTACAGAATGTCTTTAAACAAACTCTTGAAAGAGCGACATCGCTGCTAAAGTCGAAGTGTTATAGGGCGAAGCGCGGCGTCCTCACGGCATTTTAAATCTTTAATATCTCCGAAAATGTTCACTTAAATTACATGCTGTAAACGGCCATATTGATCTATATTAAATCAACTATTTATTTAAGGTACTTAATTGGATAAGGATTAATGCTGTATTGTATAAAAATTGCTTCAAAAATAAGGCATTATTTTTCATAAAAAGTAAATGACACAAAATGCTATAGTGGGTTATCCATAAGAGATAGACATATACCATCACGGACTTTTCTGTAGACCTTTTCAAGGTGTACAAATACTTAGTACATTATTTTGATAAATCTCGTAGGGTTTAGCCTGCGTTTGCAATGTAAGCGGAAAAAAATGTAATTATTTACAGAAACCTCAAAAATTACAGTATTTCTTTACTCCGTATTGAATATTATTATACGTACAAACCTTCCTCTGGAATCACTCTATCTATCCGCAAAACCGCATCAAAATCTGTTGCGTAGTTTTAAAGTTTTATGCGTACATAGGGATATATGGACAAAGAATGCGACTTTGTTTTATAATATGTAGTGATATTTATAATTTATTTTTTATTATATTAATGTGAATAGGATAATTCCTTAAAGAATGCTTGTTATACCTGAATATCAATATATTAGGTATTAAAGAGGAATAAACTCTAAATAGAATTTTAATTAAGTAATGCACATTGTGATCACATTTTTGAAGCATCACATTAATTTGATACTATAATAAAAAATGCTAATTTATGAACTTGATTCTTAAATAGAAATTTGGAATACTGTTATTCTATTTATTATATAATCACTAATTTTATCGTCATGTGATCCATATGTTTATGATATGAAAACAAGTAATTCGTATGACTGCGTTCTTAATTATGTATAATTAAATCTTTCCTCTTTTCCTTATAGCCACAAAGACAAGTGAATTTTATTTTTATTTCGGTTTCCATCATATTCGCCGTGTATAGAAATATGATAGAATGGACCACCCTCATTTCTTACAGAGGTTTCGTAAAAGGCGACTAAGGTAAGTCTACTCGCCGTGTGATATCCGGCTGAGTGGACTTTTCTTACCGAGGTATCGTAAAATAAGACTAAGGTAAGTTGACATCAGGCAGGCGGCCGGTCGTAAAATACGTAGCCATGTGGCTATACATACGCACCCATTTACAATATTATCGCCAACACGTTCAAACACGTACTTTGCCTTCACTTCCTATTCTTTCCAGTGGTGAACACTGAATGCCGCTCCAGTCATTTCCAATGCACGACGAAGACTCGTAGAAGAGATGAGAATGGCATGAGTAAAGATGGCGCCGCCTTCAGTGTGACCAGTATTTTATCCAAAATACCTCAGCAAAACGTTGCTAGCGCTAACTAACAACACATTCAACTATCATATTTTATACCATGTTGCGTACATAATTTAACATTTGGTAAAGGACAAAATGTTGTGTTGTCACAAATCACTATAAGGTCCCGACAAAGCGCTTTATACAACACCGTAAGCTCAAACACTTGTTCACATTCGAACCAAACACTCGCGCAGGATGTTAAAACAAAAGACCCATAGCTACCTGACAAAAAGGTGCGTTAAATAAACAATAAGCATATGATATATCAACAAAAGCAATTACAGCGGTAGCCGCTGGCGACGGTGGATTTACCGCCGACACCGTCGTTATACGCTTTCTGAACGAAACATTATTTATACTGTGACTCCACTCAGTTAACGACCGGTGTCAATGGTTCTTTTATAATGGGTGCTCATTTGTCGGGTTACCATCTCTCCCGATATAATGGGACTGTTAGCGTTATCGAGCTAGCAATTCTGATGTCTCGTAAAATTTTTTTTCGAACTGAAATTATGCTGATTGCTCTTACCCATGTAAGAAATTACGACGGGCAAAATATTGGATCAAGCATGCCCCGATCCTTCTCAAGCTAGGCCCAAAGTTGCGCACTCACATTGACATAACCTTGTTTAAAGTCTGGAATAGGCCAAGGCTTGGTACACAGCATTGGACCAAGGTTTGGCAAGGAGCGTTGGCCCAATATTGAAGTATACGTTGGACCAAGGCTCCCCAAGGCAGAGTTAAGGCAACTAGTGGACCAATGCTTACAATGACCGCTAACCCACTATTAAACTATAGCTTGGGCCAGCGTTACATATAAAAGTTGACCGAAAACGGTGTACTTTTATTTCATATAAAAACACCCGCACTTATGTTGATCCGACAGGAGAAATGGGACTTCATTTGGTAGAATACAATATTCATCTTTAGTAGCCAACCAACCTATATACCTATGTGAGACATAACCAGAGAGTAACCAACCAACCTACACATAAGCACATATTGAAAGATTAATAATTATAGTTATAAAGTAAATAAATACAGAGTATATTTATAAAGGAAACAAAGTCAATAATTGAAAATTCAAAGTAGAGTAATATAATATAGTGTGCGTGAGTGTGTGTATAATTTGTTGTATACATAGGATAACAAGCATATAACTTTATTATTACATGTAAAACAATTAATATAATTAAAATTAAATTATAAATTACTATTTTTCTATCATAATATTTATATGAGCTTGGGCTGGCACCGAATAACCGAGGTTCGATTGATCAATACAGGCTAGGGCTTGGGCTAGCATCAAATAACCGAGACACGGTTGATCAGGGCTGGGCCAAGCTTGATCCAACATAAAACATATCTTAGCTGAATATGGTGACCCTACTAATTGGGCTTCTTATAGATCGCTATAAACATCATATGTGCGAAAATATTTATATAAATTACTCTATCTTTATATGTAACAGATATTATAAAATACTTATTTATTTGCGTACTCTTTTATTGGCGATACATTCTATTTTGTTACTTATGTTGTTAAGTCATAAAAACTATTTTTACAAGCGTCCTTCAAAGTCAAAGGTATTGACCTTCTTTTTCTCTTTCAAATTATGAATGTACGTTGCTGAACACAAGCAATGTCTAAATTACGCGATCTTTTTCCGTTGTTATCCATAGGCATATTAAGTCCACCATGTAATCTCCACACCACAGCCTTCAGGAAATAAAGAATATATTGAATTTAAATTGTCAAAGGCACTTGAAAAGTTGAAATAATGAATCAATATTATTTTGTAAGATTTCTATGTCTAATATACATATATCTATATCCATAAAATAATATGTCTATTTCAATTTTTGATACACTAAGTCTAACAAAGCATACACTGCTAAATAAAAGTGCCCTTTAGATTAATCTAAAGCCGGCAATCAAAAATTTCCTCTATGGCATTGTCACATTGATTTAGAAGACTAAATCTATCTTATAAATTTTTGTTCTGATATATCACTGTTTCAGAAACGAATGTCGATAGCGTGTAAAATTTTGATACGGAGCCATCTATCGTTTGCTTTGGTATCAATTAATGTTATTGCCTTAATTCCGTGTATATAAATGAATAATCAGGTAAGTATCTTATTACTAGTATTATTTGGTATCGAATTAATTATTTTTTGGCAATTTATAATTCGTTTCTGCAGTGCTTCAGGGATGTTTGCGGAAGCACGTGTAGATTGTTTCTATACTACAATACGTAAACGATGCACGTCCCTGATACGCAGACTGAGGGCGAGCAGCAACTGCATCCTGAATATGATATCGGAGAGGCTAGACTGCCCGTATGTGAACCGCTGCTGTAGGATTCACATCGAGTATAGTTCATAACGGAATAAGTTACTAACACTAGTTTTAAGTATTTTGTTTATTACTAACCTTAAAGTTACATATATATTTTACCTCTATGTTATATATATATATATATATATATATATATATATTTATATATATATATATATTATACATTTGTTGTTTGTATGTGCTGAGTCTTTGTTACTTGAATTAAATTAAATAAATTAAAATAATGTATTCAAATGTTCATGAGTAAAAATAATGCATTAAGAAGGAAACTTGAAATAAAAAATAATGGTATTCTTGAAATATTATTTAAATAAGATGCATTTCAATTGGGAATACTAAATAAAACTGTTTTTTATTATATAGCCTTTTAGATAAATCTAAATCAGGTAATAAAAAATTCTTTTGTGAGCATATAAAAAGTGAACATAATGTATAGCGCCATCTATATTATCTCCGTATATCAATAAATAATGTTAAGTTCTTAAGTTAAACAAAACGATAATGTAACACTTGGTATAATATCTTTAATAATTAGTATAAAGTTATAATAAGTAGAAATAGATTGTTAAAAATATCCAGTGAAAGATAAATATATGCTATCGTAATTTCTGTAGATAAACGTAAAAGAGGATAGGAAAATATAATCAAAATAAATATAGATATAGAAAAAATAATTATAGAATACAAAGGAAAATAATCAAAAAGATTATTTAAATTGACTACTGCAAGACAATGCAATATTATCTTCGCGACTTTCTTTACTAAGGTTAGCAAACCGTACCTAATCTATCGATTAAGGAAAGTTTCGTTCTAATCAAATCAAATCAAATCAAATCAAAATAATCTTTATTCAAATAAGCTCTTTCAAGCACTTTTGAATCGTACAAGGATCAATATGATTAATGAAGCTACAACTGGTTCGGAATGTTGCTCTTACCGAGAAGAACCAGAAAGAAACTCGGCGGCCGTTAGTAGCTTAATCACTTCTGAAGATAATATAATAAATTCAAATTCAAATTCAAATAATTCTTTATTCAAATTGGCCTTTACAAGCACTTTCGAATCGTCAAATTACAATGAAGCTGAAGCTACCACTGGTTCGGAAAGGTGCTCTCACCGAGAAGAACCAGCAAGAAACTCGGCGGTCACTCTTTTCAAAATTAAGTTTTACAATAATGACTTAATTAAGAACAAATTAAATATAATCTAGTGCGTAGCTGGACGCAATTTAAAACCAAGCTTTCTTATCATCAATATAGTCCTCAACAGTATAATAAGCATTATGAATCAGTGTCTTTTTAATTGCTATTTTGAACTTGTGTAAAGGCAAGTCCAAAATAGATTGTGGAATTTTATTATAAAAATGTATACCGAGGCCCACAAACGATCTACGAACTTTCTGAAGTCGTATCCTGGGTATTATTAATTTATTTCGGTTCCTGGTTTGCCTATTACTAATATCACTTTTTTTATTAAAAAGATGTATATTTTGTCTCACAAACACTATATTATTATAAATGTATTTCGAAGCTACAGTGAGAATACCTATTTCTTTAAATTTATCACGGAGCGAATAAATAATAATAATAATGTAATAATAATAATAAACTTTTATTTGATATAAATCCTAAAACATAGATCAATTAAATCATTTATATTTGTTATAAAAGATTTCTTAAATGTGATATCCGGTTGAGTAAAATAGATCACCCTTATTTCTTACTGAGGTGTCGTAAAAGCCGACTAAGGTAAGTTGACCCGCCATGTGATACCTGGCTGAGTAGAATAGACCACCCTCATTTCTTACCGAGTTGTTGTAAAAGGCGACTGAGGCAAGTTAACGTCAGGTGGTGTTTCCTCACGAATTTTTCCTTCACCGAAAAGCGTTTGATAAATTGCAATTATCAATTGGACACATAAGTTTTAATTAAAAAAAACTCGTTGGTTCTTGCCCGGGGTTTGAACCCCGACCTCCTTCAAAGAGTCGCACGGTGTAACCGCTAGGCTAGGTGCTATCATAGCTTCTTTTACAACACACAACTCTAGAACTTAACCTTTTTACTTATTATGTTGTTATTTACTTTACATTTTCATTAAAAAAAAACGTTGTTTTAAATAAATATTATATATCAAAAAAAAATTTACAAATTTATTTCAGTTATTTATTTTTAATCTTTAAGTAATAATACATTATTTAATATAATAATAAATATTAATACATACCGAAAAAAATTCTAATGGTAACTAGGGTTGACTGAATTTAGAGTTTTGAAGTTTCTACTAATTATAGTTATAACACAATTTGCCTCTTCATTAGTGATAAACATTGAAACTATACATGTTCGCAAGCTTTAACAAATACTAAAACATTCCAACAAGGACATTGGAGGCTCTATTATAAACCGAATAGGTGAAGAGCCCAACGTTAAATTAAGAAGTCATCGAATCATCATCTTCCTGCCGATCCCACTCTAAGTGGGGTCGGCACAACATGTTATAAACATGCTGTCACATGATTTGGCTGTGCTTTTACGACCGGCCGCCTGCCTGACGTCAACTTACCTCAGTCGTATTTTACGACACCTTGGTAAGAAAGAGGGTGGTCTATTCTACTAAACCGGATACCACACGGTGGGTCAACTTACCTTAGTCGCCTTTTACGACACCTTGGTAAGAAATGAGGGTGGTCTATTCTACTCAGCCGAAGTAAGTAAGAAGTCATCGAATATAGTGGGTAAATTAAACGTACTGTTCACATTAGTGAATGATTTTTTCCTTCGACCTCAAACAATTTAAACTTGTGCTACTTAATATTGACGTTACAACTGCCGATATATGATTAAGTTACTAACATATTGAGAGCTTATATTTGTTAATAGATTAACAATAATTGAAACAAAATTATGAACTACATATAAAAATGGTTTAACCATAAAAATATAATTATAATCTTTAATTTAGTAGATTTTTTTAGTATTGTTAACTAACTAATTTTCAAGATAATTGGAGACCGTTTTTTCTCAAGAGAAAAGACAAAGTACCTTTTTTATATTTCGCTATCTTTCCAATATGAGTCTTATCCATCAGAGTTCAGCCTGATATAGGTGTTGTATCTTTTTAGTTTAACGCCAAACACGTTCTATTTTTTGCCGTACCACTCCAAAGGATTTGAAAATCAAATTGAGTGAGAAAGTTTTATAGAAGTATACCTTGAGAAAGTGTTTGAAATATAAATATATGAAATCCCTTAATCACGCCGTGTGGTATCCGGCTGAATAGAATAGTACCACCCTCATTTCTTACCGAGGTGTCGTAAAAGGCGACTAAGGTTAGTTGACCCGCCGTGTGGTATCTGGCTGAGTAGAATAGACCAACCTCATTTCTTATCGAGGTGTCGTAAAAGGCGACTAAGGTAAGTAGACCCACCGTGTGGTATTCGGTTTAGTCCTTCTTTCTTACCAAGGTGTCGTAAAATACGAGTGAGGTAAGTTGACGTCAGGCAGGCTGCCGGTTGTAAAAACGCAGCCAAATCATGTGACAGCATGTTTATAACATGTTGTGCCGACCCCACTTAGAGTGGGATAAGGACAGGAAGATGATGATGGTATCCCTTAATCGCAAACATGCATAAAGTTCTGGTATTGTGTATTCAAGAAACGTTGCGCTCATCTCTTGGGCTATAAGGTATACCTACCCCGCCACGTCTCACGCGATGTAGCGCCCACTCGGTCCAAATGCGCGGACCATGTCTTATGTAAATGGGGCATGTCGCCTCTGGTTTAATTAATCTCTAGTCGCATAAATAAACTCACCGTAATCGATTCACCCTGCATATTAAACAATGCGGCGCCTGCGCAATCATATTGGGCTTGTATGCGAATGTCGATCGGTTGTAGCCATCTAGGCGATTGTATCTCATAGTGATTATTCCAAAAGAAAATTGTTTCTGGTTAACGTGTCCTATAAAGAATGCTTTATTTATTCAAGTTTGAGCCGTGTAGAAGTATATAATAAATGGTAAGTTTGTATGCGTGTTAGTTAGTAGTTAGTACTGCTAGGAAGCCCCAAAAGCTTAACGGATTTGTATGAAATTTCGCTTACAGCTGACACAGGTTATGTTTTCTACAATGACTTCTAGAGAAAACTGGAAATAACTCGCCTTTCCTCTTTACCTATATTATAGTAAGGAATTGCAGGAAAATAATAATAATACTGTAAATACATATATATCGAAATTTAAACATATACATACATAAGTTATTATAATACATAAGTTTACTTTTTATTCTAGAGAAAGCAGTCGTGGAGAATTAATGAAACTATTTTTGTTTATAATTAGGCACCCATAGATAACTTGTTGAAGACGATACCATTTTAATACCTAACCAGCGTAAGGATTACCATACTTTATAGTCCTTTACGAGTCTCCAAATGTACTTTAAATATAAAAAAAGATAAAATACTTAATTGGACGCTGTCCTGTGTACCATATAGCATAGGACTTAATAAAATATCAACGGTGGGGGTGTACATAGTAATAACTGAATAGTATGACTGAATAGTATAATATATACTATAATGATTTAAAAATAAATAAAGAATTAAAATCTGGACGGTGAAAAAAGATAAAAAAATTATACAAAATATACTATGAACTTACAATGAAATAGCGATCAGGTATGTATGAAACATGATATTATTTTTTTTAAATACAAGAATATACCCTTTATATGTTCCGCCGTCCGACGGGGACTGACGGCGATTGTGTCGGACTCGCACCAACTAAGACGACCTGTGTGCTCCAACGCACTGGTGATGGCAAAGATAGGGAATCATTGTACACATTACACTCATTCCCGTCAGCAGCAGCTCTGATCCTAGAGATCACCTCCTCCGGGTTCCCTATGGACCAAAGAACCCTCGAAAGAGAAGTCCCCCTCCGCAAACCGGTACATCGGGAGCACCGGTTTGCACCGACCGCCTCAAAGACCTGTAAGTCAGGCGACAGATATACCCCGATTCGAACGCCCGAAGGTGCCCTGGCAGAGCGGCAGACGATGTACTTAGGCAAGTCGCTAACATCTGGCTTCACCAACAGCAGATTAGATCCAGAACAAAAGTTCCCGAAACCACTCCGCCGCCTCCCTCTGCAGAGCAGAAGGAGGCCATCGCTACCCGCGATCGCTCCCTGCCCACCATTGCTTTATAATAGAGTAGACAACGAGAGACCACGCCCAGGTGGGACCTTAGCGTCTTGGTGGGCGTTTCCGCCGCCAACGAGTTGTTTTTTCTTCCTCGCAACCCGAAGGCCATTGTTCATATTGCTGGTCTTCTGAGCTTTGCCGACGGTGACTGAAAACCATGTCAAGCCAGACTTAAAGCAAGCCCAACTGAACCCGTCGGTCAATAGAGACTCCACCCCTAAACTCCCCGGAGTCCCGGCCCATCCAGATTGCCCTTTGCTATACAGAGGGACATTTTGATTGTCCACCTCCCAGGGGTCCGTTCGCCAATTCTAAGGAATACAAATTAGTGTATTCCAAAGTCCTGCCCAGGGTGCGCCACAAGCAACCCGACCACTTTGGCACCCCATGAAACATAATTATTTGACTTAACCTCAAAGCTAGAAAATTTGGAACATTTTAGGTACAATGGCTTTGTGATGACTTGATAATCATTAATAGAAAAATATCACTTTCGACACATTTTTAGAAGTCTATTGACACTCCTCATTTATGACAGCAATCTGGAACCCATTGACAAAATCACCCAAAAAGCCGCAGGCGCACTATAAATACCCCAACTGATTGCTTTACTCTCTCTGTTTAATACGACCTTCCTGGGCGACATGATTTAAATTATTTGTTTTAGAAACACCAGCAAGATTCATTGGAATATTATACGTTTATTCCAATTTACCCCATGGCACAGCCTGAGGCTATACTACACAATACACACTAACAACGCGACTGACTGATAGCTTTATATACAGAGCGTAATTGCTTTTCCGTTATTGAGTTATTGCGGGCGAGCTTGCGTTTTTTTCTAAAATTGTTTTCTTACTTTAGTTTGTGTTAATTTTAAATAGTTAAATCGAATGAAGTCAAAATAATCTTTATTCTCATAAGCTCTTTCAAGTACTTATGGATCGTTAAGGATCAATGTGATTATGAAGCTACAACTGCTTCGGAATGTGGTCATACTTTCAAAGCCTAGGCAAGCACTAATCAATTCTTCTGTCAATACTTTTGTGTCTCATTAATATTTATAATTTATCACACGCTTTTCGGTGAAGGAAAACATCGTGAAGAAATCCTGTACAATCAGTATTGGGGCAGCATGGTGGGTAAAAGCTCCAACCCTGGACTCCAAAAAAAGGCCTATGCCCAGCAGTGCGATAATAACAAACCGTCAGATTTAACTATTTTTCCGGACTTTTTAATGCCGTCTATTTTAGGATGAATTGTTCGCTTTCCATCAAGCATGAACAAAGCAAGGCCTTTCCACACTATGACAAAATTCGGCTAACAAATCAAAATCTGAAAAAATATCAGTTATGTTTAGGACACATAATAAAGTTAGACCACCCGAATGACCGCATGAATAGTCAACATCCACCATTTATCGCACCTACCAGACATCTTCATTATGCCAAGTGTTAAAACTTGTTCATCTGTCACCACGTTAATTACAATGCGAGGGCCGCCTTTAATTGATTCAGCCGGCGACAAAATGTTAATAAGGAATGATAACGGTAGCAGCAAAACAGCCCCCGGACTCCTCACCCCGCGAAATGCAAATCGCGTTGAAACATCGCCGCGGATAAGGCAGGTACGTTGGGATCAATTAATATACCTGTTACACGCGACTCTGCACTCTAGCCGGTCAGTGTTAATGCACCTCATAACTATTGATTTTGGTCCTAACCAATGGATCTCTACTGCTGGATGTAATCTTCGTGAACGATATTCACTATGGATGGCTTCGTGTCGCTTGAATCAGCAGTTCCCGCGATAACTTTAAGATTGTCTCGCGGGTGGTTAACATGCCGCTTTGACCTTGCAACTCATGGGAATGCTATGGGTAACTTCAGTTCATGCGTGAATCTATGTGATGTAACTCCCAATTAATATTCTTGCGTGCTCTGGATGCCCTGTACCAATGAACTCAGAGCATTTGGCGTTTGTGTGGTTTTATATTGAGCTGATCTAAAGCGTATTGCCTACCAGAAAATAATATTAAAAGTTCTGTCAAGCGCCATCTAATAAGAAGCTAGATAGTTGCAAATATACGCTACAAACTATTTATATGAAGGAAAGTTATTAACTACTTTATCTTCTCAAGAAGCAAGTTCCTTAATAAAAGGAACTACGTCTAGAAAGAACTAATTTTGAATCATATAAGTCTGGATGAATATATTTCATCACGATTTGTCTTGCCAAGACAATTCGGAGAACTAAGCAAACTATTATAGCCAAAAGTAACAACAAATCAAAAGCAATTAATATATTATACACATATTGACAGTCGTCACTAGACCTGTCAGCTATTATTATAAACATAGGAATCCATTTAAACTGGACATATAAAACATTTTCTAAATAAGTGACACTTTATTACAGTACCTATTAATTATCTCCGCTCCGAATACTAAATATTACCTTAAGATTGGAACCGTGCAGATAAGGGTCTGATTATTCATCTTCAATGATCCGGCAAAGTGGCTTCTGAAAAAGCAAGAACAAAAGTGATAATGGTCAAGTGCAAGTTGATATAATAAACCGAGGGTCTTGTATACATTAATTTGCTTCTTCAACCTACACATTATTCTCACAAAGGCCTCCCCTCGCTCCTAGATCTCATTATTGCGGGAAATTCAGATTTTATTGATGCCTATAGACAATTTAATACTTGTGCCTTTTCACTTTCAAGACATCCTTGGACTGTTATTATAGGTTTTTTTTTATTGGAAAACTCTAGACCAATGTGTTATTTCTGGAGCGGAATGTGTTATTGCTTAAATCAAGTCAATAGCTTTAAGTTATTTTAGTAGTTCTTTATTTACTTATTGCATATTTCTAAGCACATATCGTAAGTTGTAAAATTCCTATACGACAGTTTTTTAAAAGCTTGTTACAAGCGCGGATTACAGCAAAATAATTTTATTGTAACTTTAGTTTAATTTTAGTATATATTTAATATATTAAAACTAGCGGCCTGCCCCTGCTTCGCACGGGTATAAAATATAAATCCCATGTCAGTCAGTGTAACAAAATGATTAAAATCGATCCAGTAATTTTGATTTATTCATTACTGCCCGTGGCCCGCAAGCGTTAAATTTGGAGAAAAACAATTTCCTTTCCCTATACTAAGAAGATTTCCTGCTATCTTTGGAATATCTAAATTCATATAGTACATTATTACTTATTTTATTTTTACAATTAATTACAGAATGTCTTTATATACAACACTCACAGCTTCCTTGTCATTAAACAAACTCTCGACAGAGCGACATATAGCTGCTAAATTCGAAGTGCTATGGGGCGAAGCGCGGCCTCCTCACGGAATTTTAAATCTGTAATATCTCCGAAAATATTCACTTAAATTACATGCTGTAAATGGCCATATTGATCTATATTAAATCAACTATTTATTTAAGGTACTTAATTGGATAAGGATTAATGCTGTATTGTATAAAAATTGCTTCAAAAATAAGGCATTATTTTTCGTAAAAAGTAAATGACAAAAAATGCTATAGTAGGTTATCCATCAGAGATAGACATATACCATCGCGGACTTTTCTGTAGACCTTTTCAAGGTGTACAAATACTTAGTACATCATTTTGATAAATCTCGTAGGGTTTAGCCTGCGTTTGCAATGTAAGCGGAAAAAAATGTAATTATTTACAGAAACCTCAAAAATTACAGTATTTCTCTACTCCGTATTGAATGTTATTATACGTACAAACCTTCCTCTGGAATCACTCTATCTATTTAAAAAAACCGCATCAAAATCTGTTGCGTAGTTTTAAAGTTTTATGCATACATAGGGATAGATGGACATCCAAAGAATGCGACTTTGTTTTATAATATGTAGTGATACTACAATTTTTATTGTAATATATTTTACTTGGCTACGCCAAAATCATATAAACTTTCAACTTTCGTAGAAGTCGTCATTCCTCAGGCGGTGTATGTTATAGAATAACAGATTACGTTTTAAAATATAGAAAAAATGTACTAAATTATAATGCATAGCACCCAAAATGGAATGGAAACGTCAAATTTCACGAATTCAGGATTAGGGTATTTTGGATATGACGCCCAGACTTCGTTGTTAAGCTTGTTAATCTCTTGTGATGACTTAATTTTACAATAAATTGTCTTGATTCAAAGAGGGCTAGCATTTAATACATCTTTAAAACTGTGATTACAATTAAAGGAACTTGAATTAAATTTAAAAACTACAGCAGCTCCTCGGAGTACGGAGCCCTAAAATGGTTGGTTAATAATAAAACAGAAGACGCAAAAGGAAGCAAAAACAAGAGTGTTTTAATGTTGCGGCTCGAATGATATGATACCGTGTTAATGGAGTGTTGGACCGTGCACGCGTATACTTAATTAATTAAATATTAAGGTTCGCGAAATGGTAATCGGGCGGAGATAAAAAGGTACATTTGATGAACTCTCCGATGCGGCGATACGAACGCACACCACGTCAGCCCGAAGTAAGATCGCCGATGCAAACAATTTATCGTCGATCTATCTGATTAGACTGAGATTTGATGGAATGTAAAGTATAGGTTCAGTAGCGGCCCATTTTTATTTAACTGAAGGGCAAAACTAGAAGAGCTTTCTGATTTTTTATGAATTTAGGCGTTACTTTGCATAATTCAATAATAAATAAGACTAAAATATTAAAATAATTCTATTATTATAGATATTACTGTCTCACATGACGATAATCTCATACGAGCAAAAAAAGAAAAATTAACTAAATATTTAGACTTAGCTCATGAGATAACCGCCATGTGGAATATTGATTCAATAATAATCGTTCCAATTGTTGTATTGGTTAATGGTATTATCGCGAAGCTTCGACCAATATCTCAAGAGGCTCTCGCTTAGGTGCTGGATCAAGTGTAGGATACAGAAGGCAGTATTGCTTGAGACGGCACGTATTGTGAACAGGTTCCTCACTCTGTATTCCTAACTACCGAGAGTTTGGATCCTTTCTCTGCTATCCGTCGATCCCGATTTTTTTATATTTTTAAATGTTTTATTTTATATTTAAAATGTATAAGAATCTTTGAATAAATAAATGAGTGACATAATAATTAATATATCATTTCAATGCATTGAATTAGTACATAGAACGTCGCGAGGAAAGTTACTCTCACTGAGTTATTCCTAGAATATGCGTAACAAATACATATTATAAGTTTCAATACTTTTCTTTTTAGGATATAGGAGGCAAGATTAATCATATAAGAATAATCATAATCCGCCATTAGAGAACATATATTTATTCTTAAATGCCGAGTATACTATTATGCATTTTCTTACTTTATACATGATATTGTATTTTATATTACTTATTTTCATTTCTATGATTCGTAAAACAATGCACTCTACCTCCACCACCATATTCATAGTAAACACTGCACAAATTCTTTAGCCCAATCTCAATCGTTTCGCTCTGTATTTGAAGCATCATTTGACAAAATTGTAAAGCTTAGAAATTTATTAGTTTGTCGCAATCATTGGTGTCTAACTGGGATCCCCTGTCCAGAGCCCTACTGTCCAACCGTTCGACTATTAAAGCTCCCATATCCCCTATAACTATTTAAATGATCGATTAAATTACCAATTACTTTTTGGATAGTACGATTTGGATAATAATATGTTTCTTCAATGTTATGTTTTACCCACATTTACGCACACATTATATTTATTCTTTTCATTATCTGTTTTTAATTTTTAATTGCTTTATTCATGACCTCACGCTGCGTAAATTATGACTGCTTAGCGAAAGTCACTAGAAATACTAGAACTGAGTGTGTATTTTAGCTTCTGCGAATAAACTACAATGTTTTATCTAAAACGAGCATCTGCTATAATATAAGGATTATTATAATAATTTTGTATTAAATGAATCTTTACAAATTGTTACCATTTCCGTGCTTGCATATCTAAATAGCCGGTTAGTGTAATTACGTCGATTTACGACTATTGACCTTTACTCATCTGTAAATATTCAAATTTTATGCTTGTGATTATAAATTGCATGCCTATTTATTACTAAATGACCTAATTCAAAATGTTGTTTTGTGGCAATTGTAATTAAGCGTTACATAGCACCTCCAAAACTCGTGAATGCTAAAGAGACCCGTGGAATATGGACTAGCAAGAAATCACTTGCTTTTTTAATAGTTCATACAATGATTTCATAGGTAACATTGAAATAAGGATCGCAATGTATCTAACTTTAATAAACCTAATTTTGAGTTCAGTCACTTTAATACTATACCTTTTTTTTCATTATAGAGGTTTCTTAGAAGTACATAGAAAAAGAAAGACTGGTTTTAACTGATTGTATCTAAATTCAAATCTAATTAAATTCTATAATTTCTTGATCCTTAGTGAATACAAATAAATCTAGGAAACTTCATTATTAGTTTCTGTATTACTTTGGATTAATCTTGCAAATAAAGTAGTAGTACGTATTTTAATACGTACTTTATTTGCAAGATTAAGAAACAAATAAAAAGAAACTTGTAACATTGTTACTCATTAATGGATATGAAACATAAGAACTCACGAAATCTATATTTTATGAATTCGCCAATTAAATGTATTGTGCGCAGGAGTTTCGGGGCGAAGTGTTCGAAGTGCTGCCGCGGCATCTCCTCATCAGATTGGGTCCGCAAGGCGCGGGAACAAGTGTATCATCTCGCTTGTTTCGCGTGCGACGCTTGCGGCCGTCAGTTGTCGACTGGTGAACAGTTTGCTCTTCACGAGGACAGGGTGCTTTGCAAGCCCCACTATTTGGAAACTTTGGATGGAGGATCTATTTCTTCTGATGGTAATTTCTTCTTTCTACCTTCACAAGCATTTTAGATATCAAACATATTTTGGGTCATATTATGAAAGAACTTTGGCAGTTCTATAGGATATAAATAATTCCAAATATATCGAGTCTTACAAAATCTCTACTGACATATTAGATAAACTTATTTTTTTCTAGAACCTATACAAATAATATGCAATAAATTAGAGATGTGTTAGTACTAATCAACTATATGATGGCGATTGCAAAGGTTACATGATGGAATTTATGACTACAATAAAGTAGGGTTACAATTGAACAATAAATACGCTGATCGTTTTGACGTGACAACGTCTTAACTTAGGTTGCGGCTTGGAGTCACTCATGAAAAAGTGTAACGCCCGCTCACGTCTGTTACGATGAGTCACCGAACGAAAGAGAGGCCCGCTGGACTGGCGAATGGCTTGCGTCTCTCTCCCAATCCAATCCATCACATTTGAAAAGACGTTGTCACGTTAAAATCTTTGCCCGTAAACCGACTTTACAGGCAACCGTTTTTTTTTTAAATATTTCTTTTCATTTTAGACGGTTGCGACTCAGAAGGATATCACAAGAGTAAGGCGAAACGTGTTCGAACAACATTCACCGAGGAACAACTTCAAGTTCTTCAAGCTAATTTCCAGTTGGACTCCAATCCTGACGGGCAAGATCTGGAAAGGATCGCACAGGTTACTGGATTAAGCAAGAGGGTGACTCAAGTATGGTTCCAGAATAGCCGAGCCCGACAAAAGAAGCATCAGCACACGGGCAAAGTAAAACAAAGCCAAGGTAAGCCTGGCAAAATAAAATATCAGGCGTTTTGCCAACAGATTTTATATAATGGTTGGAATTTTTCTATTCTCCGTGTAATTGAAAGTTGAAAGATTGAAATCACTCACCCGCGTTAAAATTAACTACTTTCTATGTGACCTAATTCAAATGTCTCAAGTATTTTTAAATTTCTGAAAAATCGTGAATGGTTTCATATCCAACCCATTATAAATTACTGAGTATTTCATATTTATATATTTCTCTAACCCTAACAATAATGTTTATGTAGCTATTGTCTATTTATAAACTTTGTTGTTATTCTAATCTAGTCCAACGATATCCGTATTCTCGTCAAGAATATTTTAATAAATCGTTTTATTATTTACATGTTTTTCAAATATTGGCTACGGCGCTTTGCATCTGCGAATGCTTGAATATATGCGAATGTTTATACTAAATGTTACTATATTGTACACTTACTTGAAGAGCTATATTGTCCACAGCTATTACACGTGATCCGGACCCATTGGGGTTTGGTCGGCCTATCAACCTTCACCTTACATATGCTTTCCAGAACAAAAACTCATTGGTCCCGATAGGTATGTATTATGTTATTTATATATCTTGAAATGCAGTCTTAAAGTTTTTTCAAATCGCTCCCTAGTACTGTAAATGTTACATACTTGTGTACTGTAAAAGTATGTTTCAGTATTAGCTAATTCACATTCAAATTTTTTTTTCTAAAATAACCTTATTCATAAAAAATCACTTTTCATTAAATATATATTATCGGCTTACAATAGCAAATTCTAGGTTGCTATTTTTTTACAACGCAGCGTGTAATCCGCAAAAAAATTACTTACTATTTGAAACTAGAAGTAAACCATATATAAAAATAATTTAAAATATAAATCGCGGTCCAATAAACTTTTTTAGTGATTTGGAAAATCATGGACAACCAATTTTTTTGGTTATTGATTTCTTGGATGAATATCCTGAGCTATTATTATTCGAAGTTCCAAGTCAAATAATTATTTTAAGAAGAAACATAACTAAATATTTATTTTTACGTTATTAAATTTGTTTATTACGCTCGATCGCATAGATCGACAACATATTTACGAGTAAGTAATGTTTATAAGACTTTTATGGCGTTTCTTTTTATGAATAAGGTCATTATAGAATTAGTACTGTTAGAGCTGATAGTGTTCTTATCAGACGTTTGTATCAAAATTTTAATGCTATAAAAAATTAAATGTTGATTTGTTTATGCACCTTGTAGCTTGTGCATAATAACCGACAATTTTATTAAAATAGAAAAAAATATCTTTATTTAATTGAGTTTTAATAATACTTTTTAAGATAAATTATAAGGTTCTGTCTACAGAAAAGAAGCAGTGACGACTCGAATGCTGTACTTTATAAAATAACCTTTATTATATTGATAATTGCATTTCCGTTATAACGTTTTGGCTCGTAATTAGTTTCAATTAAAATTTAAAGTTTTAACTAACTTTTATAATCTCTTTGCGTAATTAAATCTAAAATCTGCTGTTTTCAGAAGTAAATTGTAAACAATTATTGTGATAAATATAATATAAAATTAAATTTCGCCCTCAACATTGTCTGCGTCGATTGCAGTACCAACAAAAAGGAGGTCCATTTCACTTAATTTTACATTTTACTTATTTTAAGTTGATTTTAAGTTGTTGATGTAAATCTTTAATTGATAGAGATATATGTATATTGATTTTTGTTTTAGATAAGAACAGCGATGTCTTCAAAAGATTTTTATTATATGTGAAGTGTCGCGAAGAGGGAACTGAATATTATGTGTAAAAGTTTTTTTTTTTATAAAGTATTGTATAGTTTAACCTAGTGTGTAACTGCTTATTTAGATGACATGTGTATTATTTAACGAGTCTACTTAATTTATGTACAATATTGCCTCGTCGAAGGATACCTAATTTACTAGAAAATTGGGAAATTTGGAAACGTGGTGTCTCAAGTCGTATATCTTGTTGATACCACTACTGATGATCCTAAGACTGGCATTTGTGCAACGTATAAGCCTCGCTGTTCGTGGAAGAAATGCAGACCTTGGATACACTACCTGGTACCAAATTAATTATATTCTTGCATTCTAGGTGTTTCATGTGCATCATTCACTGTATCCATTCATTTGACTAACTTTAATGTATATCTCAGATCAATAAAAAGCTGATTAAAATACAAAATATGTAACATCTTTATAAGCAAGCTCTTACTATAAAAAAAGACACACACATTGTGAGATTTCGACTGTATTCTTTGATTTTAAGGGTATATAAGGCTAGTCGTACCCACAACTTCATTTCTACCTTGATTAAATATTTAACCTCAATGAATGATAGATATATGCTATTCCGGACTTTTCTGTAGGTTGGTATTAGAGAAATAATCCCACCATACATTGTTATTTCTGAAAGGAATTACGCAGCTTTTTTTTACATAAATCCAGACAGCTTACCTTTTTCCTACATTTTTAACAATTATTATCATATTTAAACATATCCATAATGAATTATATAAACCTTTCTCAAGAAACATTCTTTGCATTCGAGGATAGATTGACAGACGCAGCGACGAACTTTATTCTGCAATATGTGTAATAATCATAAAATTAATTATCCCTTATAATATGAGGTACGTATAAACCTCAAAGCAATTATTTAAGAATGCATTACTCGATTTTTCATCAAGACAACCTTTTTTTTGATCTGAGATATTTATTTATAGGTACTATATTAAATAATATATTTGTACGCGATGTGATAAATAACTACACACAATTTTCATGTATGTATTCAACAAACTGTGAATAATCCACTTCTGTTGCCAAATAAAGAAGTAATAAAAAAATCAGGAACAATTTAGTGACACTTTGCAAGTTTGATTTTTTGTAAATTTTTACTTGTTAGTTACCAATATAAATTAAAATGAAACTTTATTTATTACTTACTTTAAAACAATAATTAAGCAACATGTAGTTATATGTCTTTAAACGATAAAAAAATATTTGTTTAAACTGGGAGGTGTCTTGGAATGGAAAATCAATTAATAAATAATCGATTCTCTACCCATCAAAATATATTGATTACCTAAAAAACATAATCGATTTTTCTAACTAATGAAAAAGTTGTTATTATCAATAAAATTACCTTTTATATAGTAAAGTAGTTATATATTAGTATAGTTGTATAGTAGTAGTAATCATATAAAATAAAAATTAATTAAAGTGGATTAGTAAATATCCATATCAGCACGTAACATACTCCTAGATACCGCTGTTGGAAAACTCGATAAAATTGTAGTTTGACTACATTTGTTTCATCAAAAAACTCATTTTATCTTAAAAAAACAAGATTTTAAAGATAGAAAAAAAGAACGAAAAAAGGGTAATTATTAAAAAATTTATTTGCAATCAATTATATCTATTACGCAAAAAATTTTGGTTAAAAATCAATTATAAATCAATTAAAATAACAAAATAAATATATAAAATTTTAACATTTGCACCTCCCTAGTTAGTTTAATTAACAATAAAACAAACGAGATCGTCCCTTAACCACATTTTATTCAAAAGTGTTAAAAAATGTATTTTATTTGATTCAATAAAAAGTTAGTTTATCTTTTAAAGACTATAACGAAATCAAAACGCATGCATGGAGTATGTGTTTTATGTGCAATTTGTAATTTATATGATTCGCCCCCGACTTCGCTTACGAGGAATTCTGTACTGAAATAAAAAGTGGCCTATGTTAATCTCCGGCTTCTGTTGGGAAAAAAGGAGGAATAAACTTAACTATTTATAAGATTAATATAAAAGTATATGTATTTATTTATTTATAATAAGTAATAAATTACTGAAATGTATAAACACGAACACTTCTTAAATGTGCTTAATGTGCGTATGTTATAAATGTGATAATTTATTAAGGAACATAATAATTAATATTGCATCTTAACCGTTTTCAGATGGCACTTCTTTCACGGACTCTTCAATGGATGAGCTTTCAGAAGACTCCTCGATCCATTGCATGCAGAGTGAGGTGTGAGCTGATCAACTGGTCCCATTATTGATATGTTGTAAATTATTCTCTCTTTGTGCGTATGTAGAGGTGATGTGCGGTGATGTAAGACGACAAATGTTTTCACTATTGTCCTTATAATCTCTTGGAACTTGTAAGTAATAAAAGATATACGGTAAATACTATTAATTTACATTTTTCTATTATCACCAAAAATTACAGCAATCTTTGCTCCATACGGCGATTTTTTTTTTAATTTGATTACCCATATGGTTATTTTGTCCTGCGTCATCGCCGCTTGCGTATAGATATCGTAATTATATTATTCTTGTACATAATTTAGTTTATAACGAAAATTGTTAAAATATAATACAAATTCGCGTGTAAATTCGGGTAGCATTTATTTTTTATTTTTTCGGTTTATATAAAATATTGACTTTTTCGGTAAAAGTAATAATATTAAGATAATTCTGTTACTTCATATTGGATTCATTCAAATATTATACAAAGGAAAATTGAGTACTGGGAACTAAATATTTTTTCAGATATCCGTCAAATACTGCACATATTGGTTCTCAATATAAGCCGACCGCCATAATAAGGCCTCTTGTTAACATTACCACACAAACGTCCATAGTCCTCTATGCAGCGTAGACGACCGTCCTCACGCACGACGAATCAACGATAATTTCTCAAGTCGAAAAAAACAAGTGTAAAGAAGAGACTTTATTTTCGGTTTTAACTTAATTATAAAATCATTTATATATAAATACAAATTGATGCATTCCATTTTTAGCCTAGATTCCATCGTTCCTTCTTTTTCAATTGAGGTTAGAACTTATATATATTAATAGTGCATTTATAATTATACTTAACTTTAATTAATTAAAAACTATTCTCTTTGTTATTAGTCAATAATTAATAGTTATTTCTTTAACCAGACCGTGTCATAAATTAAAAAAATTATCTATAAAAGATAAGAAATGTTTGTTTTTGAGTTCCATACATAACTTTTACTTGCTCAGGGGCATGTAAATGAATAATTATATTTATATTATAAACAGATTAAGGACTGTCTTTATTGTAAAAAGTTATATTTATTTATTTATTTATTTTTAATAGCTGTGATACGTTCAATTGTGTAAAGTTTTGGTCACGTCAGATCAGTCTTGCTGTAAATATGACAACATTGGATTACTTCGCTATAGAAATTTATTATAGTGCCAAAATAATATATTAATAGATAACATGTAATGTTAAATTTTAATGTATATATATAACGTTCCTAGAATTAAGCTGAGCACACACGTTCGACGTTTCGTGAATAATTTTATCTATTTAGTGTTTTGTGTTATGAGAAATAAAATACAGTGTTCAATATGATTTACGTCTTTGTTGAAATGTGAGATAGTTGTAACTTTTTAGGGTTCTTTTGTGGAATTGCTTAGTGGGTGGTCTCCCAAACACGCATTTTTCTATGTAGGATTGCCAGTTCTAAAAATTATAACTCCAACACCTTCTTTAATTTTTTTTGCTATATACCCGTCTTATCCAAACTAAAGCTTAAATAAGCTTGACCTTGGCTAAGGCGATGAACTGAATAGATCACTATGATTATTCTACTAACTTTCTTATTTAATAATGCAAAGAGCTTCCAAGCATATCTTGCTCTATTACCCGTTGAAATATAAGAAAGATCAGATAAAACTTTCTTATAAGTAATAAAGCCAAATAGTAAACAACCAACTTTAAGATTCATACGATACCTATCAATACTAATTAATCGGAAACTTAAGTAGCGACCTGTTACTATCCCACTGCTGGGCATAGGCCTCTTCTCTCCGTTATTGGAGAGAAGGATTGGAGCTAAGACCTACCACGCTGCTCCAATGCGGATTGGTAGGTTACACATATCTCCAGAATTCTCTAGAGATATGCAGGTTTCCTCACGATGTTTTCCTTCACCGAAAAGCGTGTGATAAATTGCAATTATCAATTAGACACATAAGTTTTAATAGAAAAACTCATTGGTGCCTGCCCGGGTTTGAACCCATGATCATCTCTAGAGATTCACACGGTCGCACCGCTAGGCCATCACAGCTTTTTCTAAAAATCGGAAACTTAAACAAAACTTAAACAAAACTTAATTAAAATTTTTCTAAAAATCGGAAACTTTAATAAAACTAAATGTCTGTGCTCAACTTAATGTCAGTATATTGTCTATAAAAATTTTAAAATTAATGTATTATCATTAAAGAATAGTTTTTAGAAATTAAGTAAATCTTTTAAAGCGTCTAACTGTTACTTAATAATTGTTAAAAACAGTATATTCGCCTGGCTTTTGTATAAATGCAATTTATAAGATTAAGAAATATGCGGTATTTGATAAACCGAGTCATAACATCGCGAAAATAAACAACGAGTAATGCTTCAAATAAGCTAATAACTTCTTAAGCACTTTTTAACAATAGCTTAAGCAAAATTTATCTGTGCGTAATTATTATGTAATATTACGAAATAAATGGTTTTTTATTCGCCATAAATGCCAAGTTATATGTGAATCACTCAAGTGGTTTTTGTAAATATAGATGGTTTTTCAAAACAATAGATATATATGTACCCATAACCTTATTTAGTATACGGAATATGATCAATATTGTAACTATAAGAAACAATTCCATACCAGGCGTGAATAACTTAACAAGTTGAAAACGCACACATTCCAGGGCAGCTATAAATAGGTTTACGTTTAATATATGTTTAATAGTGTTAAATAAGCATATATTATGTGCTATATGAAAGACTTACCCGTATCAACTTTATTGAAATATTTACCATATCATTTCGGAAAATCTAACGCTTATTGTTATTAAACATGTAAAAGTCGAAGTGTAAGTCGACTTGTCAACATATTCACATCTATTACGGAATTTTTGGTTGTCTCATTTCCACGCCAGGCTATTATTTGTTTTAAATTTACGAAGTAAGCTGATTGATCATTCTCTTATTCTGGAAAATAGAGGGAAAAGATTGTGAAAGATACGATTTTGATTGAAACATTCATATATATTCTACTCGATAATAATCGAATAATATTAATATTTAATAATATAAAATAATATTGTGCTCGGCACTACCCTAGTCTTAATTAGTTAATATGTTATTAATTTTAGACGTTAAGACGTTATTAGAAGAAATAAAAATATATTCGTACTATATAAATTAAATCATCTTTCCATTTTATATGCTTGTATATACATTGTATTGTATAATTTAGTGAACTTGTGTCAATTTCATCAGTGGTGTGACTAGAGAAGACTATTCCTTTCTACCGAAGTCTAGACTGAAACTCAAGGGTATCTCTGTATAAACGAAACTAGATTGTTTTATTTATAAAAAAATACATAAGGCATAAAGTGTTATAGCTGAACGGCGGGACCGTCCGGCTGTTATGAGGGGGCGTTAACCCCCGGGTATGGCCATGATTTTGTGAAAAATCCGTTGTGCTTATCCAAGCACAAGTTTAAAAGGTATAGGTCGTTGATAAAGAAAGTGAGTTAATTTTTTTTATCTTTCTTGGTGTATGACTAACCTACTTATCTGAATTGGAGCAGAATAAATATGAATAAATAATAAATGTGTGAGACACACACACGGTCCGTCTCCAAAGTACTCGTAAGTAACTTAATACTTGTGTTATTGGTGATAGACAACTGGTAAATATATATATGCGTATATAATTTTAAATTTATACTTAAATACATATAAAAATCCAGACTCGAAGCACCACCAAAATTGTTGTTACAAAATGTTGGCCCTCGGCGGGAATCGAACCCACGACCCACGGAACAGAAGGGTTACTATCAACTGCGCCAACGGGCCAGTCAAAAATGTTGTGTATGAGACCCTTTTTCCAAAAAGAAAAGATCCCTTCTTTCCAAAAAGTGATAGAAACACGCCGCTAAATTTAGGTCTCAAATTTGCTTGAGTAAAATGCACTTGAATAAATAAAATATAGGCGCGTGATTGTCCTTTAAAATGTGACGGCACGGCCTTGATCTATTTACTGTCGTTGCCTTATGCTGATGCATTTGAACTTAAAAAGTCATTCACTCAGCACTTTATTAAAACTATCAATTTAATAATTTTAGCAAATACAGAATATTAAAGCTATCATTTTAATAATTTTAGTATAACAAAAATTCTTATTCTTTATGCACGCAAGAGCTTGTTGTTACCTTTGCTAAAGTATTGGTACGCTTAATATTTTAAATATTAAGAATAAGTTAAAGTGGGTTAACCTTAAAAGCTAGACATATGCTGTCGCGGACTTTTATTTAGAACTTTTAAAGGGGAACAATTTTGTAATATATGATTTTTGAAAAACTATCACCGTTTGCTCAGCGCACACAAGGAAAGCTTTAAATTTAGCCATTTTCGTAATATTTTTTATTGCTGCTTCCTTCCCATTCTTCTTATCGTGATGTTATATAATCTATAGCCTTCCTCGATATATGGACTATCTTACACTGAAAGAATTTTTCAAATCGGTCCAGTAGTTCCTGAGATTAGCGTGCTCAAACAATCAGACAAACAAACATACTCTTCAGCTTTATATATTAGTATAGATTATGACAATCTCACTTACATGCCTGCTTATGGCTCCCCTACTCTCGTATAATAGCTCGATGTTTAAAAATACCATTCTAAAGAATAGGTGAAGACCTTTCTTTTAGATTTTCCTGTGTGATAAGATGACATAATGATCACATGCTAATCTGTCGATAATATATCAAGTCAATCTATCAATCAAAGTCAATATTCAACATAGAATCCATATTTCATTTCTAGTGAGAATGAGAAAAAATTAAACTTATACTTAAAAATCATTCTACATATTATAATAACCAGGGGATCCATACTAAGGGGCAGTAATCCATACTAATATTATAAAGACCTTTATATTCTGTAAGACCTTTATATTCCCTTTTGTTTTGCGAACCGTAAAAAATAATATAGTACCTACACGAGGAAACTTTAACACTGAGTTTGACGTAAACGATGTATCGGGCACACTTTGTCGGAAATAACATTAAAATAGAATATTTGCCATTGAGTTTTCTAAATTACACGATGCATTCGCGACTTCGTTCGTCACGTTTTCTGTTAAAATACCCTCAATTATTTTGCACGTGATTTTATGTGATTCCCGAAGAAAAAAAGATTTTTTATCCTATTCTAGCTGTTGCCCACGGTTTGGCTTGGATGGAAATCAGTATGTCCCTAAATTTTTCCCGCGTATCTCTAAGTAAAATTAATGAATGAAACATGACTTAAATAAAAGGAAAATCGCTAAATATATTGTTACTATTTAATTTAAATGTAAGATTATATTTATATTATTTAAGTACCGTAATATAAATTAGAAAAACATTAAATATAAAAAAGAGTTCTATAGTCAATGTGTCCCTAAATCTGAGAGAAATCCCTGCCAATTAATCTTGAAAGTGAGACATTTTATCTTCTCCAATTTGTTATAATAATATACCTATACCAATATATTTATATAGATAATTGGAAAAACCATATAAAAATCCTATATATATGAGTGTTTGTCTGTATGTCCTTTATGGACTCCAAACCGGCTGGACCGATTTTTGTTTAAATTTTCAGAGAATCTTTAGAACTCAGCGGATGATCCTATAAAGTTAAGTCGCATTCATCGGAGCATTTTTTTAACCGCTGATTTCTGTTTCGAGAGTGTATCTATTTATTTATTAACTTAATATAATATCTAATGATTCTAGTTACGCCACTGAAATCAATTTAACTTAACCTCTTATATAGTTAAAACTTATAAATGTTTTTGTAAATAATATTTAGTATGACTTGTAAATTTTAAATCTTGTCTTACGGCCGATGCGGGCCAATTATCTTTGTCTTGTCATTTTATAGAAATAGTTATATTCGTACGAGTACTTGGCTTGTTCCGTACAAATTATTGATTATATTATGTTGGTTAAATGGGTGTTTTATTTTCATACATATCTTATATGACATTATAGAAGTTAAAATATATAGCCTCCTGCCCTTATCCTACTCTAAGAGGGGTCGGCACAACATGCTATATAATGCTGTAACATGATTTGGCTGCGTTTTTACGAACGGCCACCTGCTTGCCAACTTACCTTAGTACCGTATTTTACGACACCTCGGTAAGAAGGAGGGTGGTCTATTCTACTAAATCGGATACCACACGGTGGGTCAACTTACCTTAGTCGCCTTTTACGACACCTCGGTAAGAAATGAGGGTGGTCTATTCTACTTAGCCGGATACCTCACGGCGGGTCGACTTACCTTAGTCGCCTTTTACGACACCTCGGTACGAAATGAGGGTGGTACTATTCTACTTAGCCGGATACCACACGGCTAACATTATAGAAGTTAAAAGAATCAACTAAATTAGAGTATTCCACCCTTTTTTACTATATACGCTGTGGTGGCTATCACAAGCGGTAACACTGTGCGACTCTTTCGAGAAGGTTAGGACTTCAAATCCCGCACAGAGAGCAATGAGTTTTTCTGTTAAAACTTATGTGTCTAATTGATAATTGCAATTTATCACACGCTTTCCAATGAAGGAAAACATCGTGAGGAAACCTGCATATCTCTAGAAAATTCTGGAGATATGTGTAACCTACCAATCCGCATTCGAGCAGCGTGGTAGGTTAGCTCCAATCCTTCTCTCCAAAAACGAAGAGAAGAGGCCTATATTACAATCCCACTGCTGAGAACAGCAGTGGGATTGTAATAGGCCGCTACTTACTTTACCCCTTTTTGTGCCATACCGTTCCTTAGCCTTTCCAAAATTCTTATGCTTCCTATGTAACTTTTAAAATTAACAAATTGAATTGTTCACTTATACACTGTCCATTATATTAACCATCTTTTGACAGATTGACGATTTACATATTTAGTGATGTCCTAAAGATTCTCGTATGCGATACCATTCCGATTATAGTACCTACTATCATTAATCGAATTACGTACCTAAGTAATTCGATTAATGATAACCTACGTAAACTAATAACAGATATAGAAATCAACATTTTGATTTAATATTGCCTTAGTTTTTTGAAAATAAATGTTAATCCGTGTGTATTTATTATAATCATAAAAAATATATTATACATCAACTGGCAACATCAACAGACCTTCCGCTCGGCCGCCATTTTGACGTGATCTGTCACTCTCAACGAAACGCCCGTGATAGTCACACGCATTTACGTTCGCTGAGTGTTCTCTCGCATCTGTTACACCTTGAGTTAAGTAGCTTTATTCCTCGGAAAAACTTTTGTGAAACTTATATTAATTGATCGTGAAAATGCCGAAAGGACGTGTGTTGAAAGCACAATCGAGACAGTTAGTGTTAAAACTTCATGAGTATTTTGAGCAAGAAAATCAAAATGGCGGACCTCTTATACCTATCACGCAAGTCCGAAACCGTGTTGCAGCCGCGTTGGGGATCAGTCTATCAACTGTGACTAAAATCACTACTGATGCCTACGGCAGGAGCGGCTTGGAGCAAAACAAACCATCTACACCAAAAAGAAAGCGCCGGGCTCATAAGGTGACAGCTCTTGATGACTTTGACGCTGACGCTGATTACTACTTGAGAAAAGAAATTCCAACTTTGAGAAAACTTATTGTTTCTTTGAAAAGAAGTGGTCTATTTCATGGTGAAAAATCTTCTTTGGTCAAAGTTTTGAACACAATTGGCTTTTCATATAAAAAGTTAAATAAAAGAAAATTATTAATGGAACGCACAGATATAGCTATAGCACGTTGTGATTTTTTAAGAGAGGCAAAGAAAATACAAGATTGGGCAAATATTGTTTTCACGGATGAAACATGGCTCAACGCTAACCACACACTATCTCGTTTCTGGACTGATGATACTGCTGATTCCACTTCCTCAGAACCAATGGGAAAAGGTGAGCGCCTAATCATTTGCCATGCAGGTACAGCAAAAGGATTTGTACAAGACGCACTGTTGGCATTTAAATCGAAGAAATCAAATGACTACCACGAAGAGATGAATGCAAATGTGTATGAAGAGTGGTTCAAAAAAATGCTCATTTCATTGGAAGAACCATCAATAATTTTTATTGATAATGCGCCCTACCACTCCCGTCAAATTGACAAAATGCCAACACAGGCTAATAAAAAGCATGAAATAATTAATTGGCTTCGGGACAATGGAGAAAATGTGGACGACTCAATGTTAAAAGTTGAATTAATAAAAATATTAAAAACCAAAAAGAGAGCAAAACGCTATGTAATCAATGAAATGGCAGCAGAATATGGCCATACTGTTCTTCGGATTCCTCCATACCACTGCCAGTACAACGCAATAGAACTTATATGGGCACAAGTAAAAGGGCATGCTGCGAGATGCAATACAAGCCCCCCATTCACAGCGAATAAAATGTTGCAATTGCTGAAAAATGCTTGCACCCACGTAACGGCCGAGAACTGGGCAAGTGTGGTGGAAAGAACTAAAAGAGTAATATTCTCTGATTGGGAACGTGATATTGCGTTTGATAATATATTATCTACACAAGAGCTAATAATAACTGCTACTGAAGACTCCTCATCGGAGGAGTCTAGTGTTGATTATCATTCCGACGACTCGTGCTAATAAAATAAATTAAAATATCCTGATTGTTTTATTTGTATTCATGTATTAACTAAGAAGAAAGTAAAACTTTATATAATGTTATTAAATGTCTTTTAATACTCGTAACATCGATTTCTACCGATTATTTTTAATCTGTGGCATAATCGTAGTAATCATTATGTGTGACATCACTAAGTGGGCGGTACCCATCCATAAAGTACAAATATTATTTGTATGATATTTGTACGTAAGCAATACAAAACTTAATGAGCGTGAGCTGTCAAAAGACTGATAATATGATGGACGCAGTATAATAAATGTAAATAATAGTTATGTAAATAATAGTAAATAATAGGTTTTAGTAGGGCCAATTAACTTTTTTCGTTAAATCTTCTATAAAGAATATTTAAATCGAAATTTTACAATTAGTCTATTTGTTACCAATGACGTCTCATTTTTTAATGACCCGAGACAACCACATTGTGCTTCTGATTATATAATATAATCATTAATTATAACTTACACAAATGGATAAGGAGGATAATTATTAAATATTATTATAATGAGATAATGATAGTATAAACAATATTATTATAATTGATTATAGTATCCAGATAACAAAATTATACAAAGTAATAATTATTACAAGTCATAGTTTATAACTAATATTCTGATCACTTTATATAATATCTGATAGACTGTAGCTCTAGAAAGACTAGATTAGACTAGGCTAGACTTTGAGAAAGTTGAAAGATCTACACTCCTATTAGATCGATCCATTAAAATTATCAACGTCAGAATAGGTACAAGTATATGACCCGAAATTAAAAGCATATACATACATATTATTTTGTCACAGGGAACTTAAAGCTGTAAGCTGTGGTCTGGCCTTACAGGACGCACCCTCATGTTTATGTTTCCTAATCCTAGTAGTCCTGAGCTCTACTATTAATATTTCAGTCTTATGAATCTAGCTTATTTCAAAAAATACAGATAACTATGCAGTACCTACTTGACCAAGCCTTGTTTGGTAATTTTTAACGAAATAAAAAAATATATATATATATATATATATATATATATATATATATATATATATATATATATATATATATATGAGGGTAGATGGGGATCGAACCTAGGTATTTTCATTTCTAGCGACCACCCGTTCCGCGAACAAGCTACGCTGCCTTGACGTTTGATGGCAAAAATAATGTTTTATATTCAATAAATTAAAAGTAAATTTTAGTATTTTCTTATGCCCAAAAACAAGGATAAAATGATTTTTTTAAGGAAACCTAGCGAGATCGATTTTTCCCCCCCAAAACCTCTTGCATGCTGAATTTCAGGAAAATCGTTGGAGCCATTTCCGAGATTCCGAAAATATATTACAAAAAAAACGTTTAATTCATTTAAATATTAAAGATAAACAGAAGCTTGATATCTGTTTAGTAACAGATTTAGAAGTAATTTACTAAATTAAATCAACTTATAAAAATCTCGATTAAACTAAGATATCCTGAGACAATTCCTGGGATTTGTGAAACTATATTATTTTAGCAAATTTAAATAAAACGTAGACATAATACAAAACATCTTATTTACTTGCAATGTTTATATTAACTATACGGTCCGTTTGTTTACACAATTATTCTTGTGTGCAACTTTGTATATGAGATCATATGCATAAAGCACAAAACAGAACATCAGCCCAGTCTGTCTGCCTTTCTGTTAGTCTGTCTTAATTTTAACCCCTTTCATAACTTATCTTCTAGAGCAATATAGATGAAATTTGATGCAAATGAAGCTTATATACTGGAAACCCTCTTTCCCTTTTGAATACCAGATAGACATATGTATATGTGAGGGTATTTTAATACTTAAGTTTAATTGATATCTAATTACGAATTATGATAAAAAAAATAATTACGCATTATAATTTTTTAGACAATGTTTAGCAGGAAACAGTACGTCAGAACAGGATTGGCTGCAATCCATTCATACTAATATTGAAATAACGAAAGTTTTTCTTTCTGTTTGTCTGTCTATTATTACGCTTTCACCACGGCTAATTCCTATGGTGCTATCAATCAAATTTGATGCAATGGAGACTAAATAAAAATACCAAAACTACATAAACATAAAAAAAAATATTTATTTTTATTTATTGACGCGCATTTAAGTCGCTAGTACAAGTTGTATATAATATATTAGCACTCATGCCTTATGCATGCAGAATAAGTACATCGCAAATACACTGACCTACTTTTTATGTATCATTTGCAGGCATCTTATTGTAACCCATTTTTCAAACTCATTTTTCTAGCGGATAGTCACTCTATACCTAATTCAATTTACAAGTCAGAAATGTAGAACATTATACAAGTATGACGATCGGCTTATACATATCAAAATTGAATTATTATATTATAAGAACTTATAAAAAGTACGGATTTAGTATTTAAAATAAATCTTATGAAAAGTAAAGGCCTATTAATATCTTTCTCCTGGGCCTCCTCTCACACTGCTAAAACGATTGGTAGGTTACACATATCGCCATAATTCTCCAGAAATTTGCAAGTTTCCTCACGATGTTTCCCTTCGCCGAGAAGCGTGTCATAAATTATAATGTCAATAAGGTTTAATAGAAAAATTCATTGGTGCCTGTCCCGAATTTGAGCCTATGATCCTCTCAAAAGAATCGTATTGTCTCAGCCCTGGGCTCCTCTTACACCTTGAGTCGACTTAAGGAGTCGTGTGCTCACTGCTGAGCTTCGTGATGGCCCCATATCGGGGACATTCTCTTGGAAGAATAATCGCAGAAAACAGAAAATACAAAAATCAAAATTCAAGCTTGGTTCTCACTCAAGGCAAAATACGGTCTAAGATCGATGCGAAACCAGTGAGGGTGGCTGGTGAAAAATAAATCTGCATCACCACCAACCATAACAGCGCCACCTACGAGATCGGGATATAACTAGGTCATAAAACAAGTACTAAGTATAGCGCCGTCTAAAGTCAGGGTAGCGGGAGAGCGTTCTCTATCTAGGTATAAGTTCCGGAGATTTCCGCAGACTGAAGCGCTCTTTACCACTGAAAATATAGGCCCACCAAAAAATACACGAAATAAACCTAAAATGATGTCCACGTTCACTAATTAAATAGGTGAATACTTGGGAGTTTTGCCTTTCAACGTTAGGGTAACTCAAACGAAATCGCTTGTACAGATTGTTGTTCACAAAAAAGTATACCCGTATGTATCCAGTATGAAGTAGAAGTACTACTACTACTTCAACTTTTTTTACAATGTTAAAATTTTGATTAACTCTATACCACCATAAATCAAATTGATCAGCACTCGACTTAAAAGCAAAATTAAAAGTTATAGTTAATATATTATATCGAGGGGTAGCGGGCTATTTGGTTTAAGCGACATTTTTGCAACTTTACAGGAGAGCCTTTTAAAGTTTGAAATTTCGAAATAAAATTCATAACAAAAAAACTTCTGCAGTTATTTAAACGGGGTAAACTGCATTGAAATTTAATTAAAAATATCTAGTTGTTGATGCTAATACCAAATAAAGCGGACCTTTATTTACAAAGATAAATGTCGCTTAATACAACGTGCCCTTTTTTAGAGACAGGAAAAACGATTTAAGTGACTTCATAACTACGTCTGGCTACAGGGGAAAAAAATAAGCGACAACGCATTCTATTTACGGAGTAAGCCAAAAGGTATGAAGTAACGAAACCCAAAATTAGTAGAAGCAAGCTATTTATCTTAACTAACAATTTAGATTAAAATGACTGTCAGGCTAATTTACTTAAGTGACATATAACATTGAAATTGTAACGTTTAATGTTTATGGATTATTTACATCTAATACTATCAATGGCTGATAAAACAACCAGGATATATTGCAATCAACGAAAATTTCAGGTGCTTACATTGAATAAATAAACACAACATAATAATCAATCAAAGTATTTATTTAGAGTAATTATTATTATAACAGTCTCACTAGGAACATCAATTATATTAATTTACTTTTCAGTCTTAATTTGCAAAATTAGGTACATTAGTATTTTGTATGATAATTTAGTAAAATCAGTCTCAATGTAGGAACATCAACTATAATTATTTATTAGCTATTCATTCAGGAGGTAATTACTTGAGATCAGTTTTCATAAAACTTTCTAAAAGTATAATTTTGTTAATATTAATCAACAATTGTAAAATAAAAATATAAAATCAACAAAGAAAACTTAATTATAAAACACAGCTGATGCTGATAATAATCATAAGTAATTAAAAGTAACGTAGGTATTTAGTTATCATTTTCTTCGACTATGTCCTCTATATCAGTATCTAGTAAAACTTTTTTGGTATTACTTTGTTGGAGATTTAAATATTCTTTATGAAATATCTTGGGTATAACCCCAGTGTCGCACAATTTCTTTAAGTCCATGTATTTGGCTTTGGTAATCGGTAAACTTGAAATATATCTACGATTGATAGCTCTAGGTCTCGCAATCATTTGTATGATCTCTTCCAGTGCTTCATCTTTCATGGAATATTTGACTTTCACACTCTGGACTGTGACTGAGGCGCCCGCGCACGATAGTTCAGTTGAATGATTACGATTTTTAACACCCGGGCGTGGAAATAAATATGGTATCATATGACATGATTGAAATGTACCATATTAAAATTTTGTGATTGAAATACCGACTTGTATTTTTATGAATACTGGCAAAATGTTTCAATCGTATATATCGTCTGTATTAAATGACATGCATTTTAAAAAAAAGTAGGACTAAAATGGTTTTACGACTAAACAAAATATCTGAACAAAAACGAGTATTTGATTCAAGTAGCACCCGGCGTGGAAAATAGATGCAGCTAAAAGAGTTTAAGCGACGACCCATATCGTATTTGGGTGACGGACAAATGGTTTAAGCGACATCACACCGTGTGATTAGGGAAGTCAAAATGATTTAAGTTTCTTCTTAATAAAATTTAGAAACAGGAAAAACGCTTTAACTCTTATTCACTTATTTATGAGAGATAGGGTGACTGGTTTATGTCTCGGTTATTAATATGATGGTATGGTTCAAGTACATAATTTAATAAAAAATGCAAAATCCACGTCGTTTAATACACTGCCACTTTTGAAACTACCCAAAAATAGCATTGTTTCAAGCGCCAAACAAGTGCTCTGATTTGAATGATTCCGGCATCATTCGACGGAGAAAAAATCGCTGATTCCGAATATGTATATAACTCAATATCGCCCAAGATGTCGCTTAAACCAAATAGCCCGTTACCCCTCGATATATAACCAATGTAGTGCCGAATGTCATATTCAAAGTATACACGTACGTGTACAAAAAACGGCATTGTGCATTTGCAAACTTGCAACAAAGTAACGACGAGCTTCGACGACGGTACTAGGAACACATAAATACAAGGAGTTATCTGTGCAATATGCGACAGAAAATTAGGTCAGGAGCAAGTTCATTACTTACAGAATAACCGCTACCGTATCTTTAATATTTAAATGAGTTAATCTTCTATGTATATATATATATATATTTCGGAATCTCAGAAACGGCTCCAACGATTATCCTGAAATTGAGCATGCAGGAGGTTTTGGGGGAGAAAAATCGATCTAGCTAGGTTTATTAAAAAAAAATTGTTTTATCCCTGTTTCTGGGCATTAAAAAATACTAAAATTTACTTTTAATTTATTGAATATATAAAACACTATTTTTTGCTGTAAAATATCAAATCAGCGTCGCTTATTCAGGGAACGGGTGATCGCGAGAAGTGAAAATACTTACGATCGAGTCCCACCTACCCTATTCTTTTTACTTTATTTTTAAGTTTCTTTTTTTATTTTGTATAAAATTACCGAGCAAGGCTCAGTCAACCAGGTACTAATATATTTATATATGTGTATCTCATTTAAATTACGGAGTTTGCAGTGGGAACGTCCTGCAAATATATTTATTTAAATCCAGCCGGACATATTATGTATGCCCTAAGTGAACCCTTTTACGTGTTAGTTTTAATTTTTAAAAAGTCCCCCAAGACAAACATTTAAATTATATAGTGTTAAGAATGAAATATTTTATAGTAACTTTAGTGTTTAAGTTTAATTAAGATTATATGATATCTTTGTAAATAGCTTAACAATTGACGAATAGTTCATGATAATTTTCTTAGAAACTGGAATCGATATAGTAAGCTAACCTTAAAAGTTTTTTTTTCTTTTTTGAGTGGATCTCGGTTACGGTGTTTTGTTCCACTGGGGAGAAACACCGAACTCGTGGCCAAACTCGCTACAGATCAGGGGTGACGGCTTCCGCTATTGGATACGTCCACCGCCACCCCGCCTGTGCTTTGGGATGGGAAAACCATTTGTTCTCTGTTGGGGATGAGGGATAAAGGGAGAGGTTCTTAACCTAAGTCAACCTTAAAAGATAGCTATTATATTTCATAACAAACTTTTATATATACCTCAAAAGGAGGAATAATATCAGCATAGATTGTTTTCTCAGAGGAATAAGGCAGCGTTTTGGATGAAAACTCGTTAGAGGCAGGCAGGTTATAGTTAGGCACCAGGCAGGTCGTTTGATTCGATAAATCAATTTACGCAAATCCCATACAAAAACATACACCTGGAATTATTATAAATAACTGTATATGTATATCCATACAAAAATAAAATAATTGTAATCATATAATGTAGTTATATTTTGTGTTAAAGAATACTTTGCATACAAAAAAATCTTAGCGAAATGTCTAGTGAAGAGGGTTGTGTATTTATTGAACTATTTATTATAGTTTTACACCCGCTTTGGTTTTGGTAACATACAGTTTTTTTTGGATAATCAACCTGCTAGCAGTTTGCGTGATCTCTCCCAGTAAAAGCCTATTAATTTGATAGAAATATAATCCTTCGAGTTAATTATAACCGTTAAATAATCGCTTTAGTTGATATATTTATTCGGTTTATTTTTAAAGATTTATTTTCTCTTTTACGGCCAGTCAGCATTTTCATAGTGGATTCGATTGCAAAGAATATATCTCTATGGAGGGGCACAGTTCCCACACCTCTACTTATGCTATCATTTGCGTCGAGGAATTTCTAGTAATTTTGTCTATATCAACCGATTTCAGCAACGCTGCTTATTATAGAAGAAGATGATCTTTTAATGATTTGTAGTCCACCAGGACTCACTTTAATATCCTTATTTTCACCTTCAGTGACGGGTTTTGATTTATACGCTCAAAAGATCAATGATTGTTTCTATGAGGTAGAGATTAGCAGAGGAAGATCTGTACCTCCAGAGTGACAACACTTCACAGACATAAAACTTGCATATCCAACAATCCACTGCTGCGGAAGCAGTGAATTGTCAAGTGCAGGTTTGATTGCTTCTGTTATCACCGGACCCTAGTATTAGGTCTTTAATTTTGGAGACATTATTTTTTAAACCAACATTTTAGCATGTTGGATCTTCGTTTACTTGGTAGATATGTCGTCAAATAAAATTACAATATTTATGCGTCCATAAATATAACTGTGCCTCTACACTTCCTACGAGACATGCCGATTGCGAGAGATGACACAGTAGCTCTCGCATCCTCTCGGTATGCCTCGACGTGTCTCGATTGCTTATGCTCGCGTGTCGGTTTTGTGATCGAGTCAAAGGGTCTCGTGTCGCCACGCACGATGGCAAGTGCGTCGCTTTTCATTCTCACTTTTCCTAATTGCGATCGCGCTGTGAGATCATGAGGACGTGTAAAATTTTTTTAATCGTACACTACATCGTAGAATAACGGGAGCACATACTTCTTATATAAGTAAATAATTGTTTTATATAAAATATTTATTTTATAAAATTAAATATTTTGTGCTTTTAGCATATAAAAAGCAATAAACATTTAATTTTCGATACAAGATTCGCCAAATACAGATTAGAGTCAATTAAAATATTAAAATATGCAATTATTAATATATAAATATACGGGTCACATCGCGATAAAAATGCAATTAGATTATCCAATTAGATTAACCAATGTAACGAAATATAAATCTTTTATAACGTCACTCTGTGATACTTTAGTTTAGAATATTTAATATTTTCCATCGTTTTCTTGAAAAGGTTTAGACTATCTTTTGAATAATAATAAAATACCGTTTGAGTTTTTAAATACTACATAAAATAATTTAGTTATTAGTAAAAAGTTATATTCTCATTTACATGTTTCAATTTTATGATTATTGATAGCTATCGCGCCATAACACAATCGCGCTAATACTATCAATATTTTTTTAATGTTTAGAAACAAATAAATATGTGTAATATTAAATGTTAATGTTACGTGTCGTAATCTATCTACTAAAAAAACCTTTTTTTGAGATGTTTACATTTAGTTAAGTACCTAAACCTTATGGAGTGAGTTCTCAAAATGGACGGGTGGGCCCTCCACCAATTCCATTAACTTTTCTTACATACTCTGCCTAAAAAAATAAAAATCCAATACCTAAATGAACAGACTATACTGTAATATTATTATATAATGTAGCTTAGGTCATAAGTAGTGGCACATAGCGCACAGCTGCAGCAACTTATGTTTCGCCCTTTTCCCTTGGTGTCCACAACTGAAATGATCCTACGGAGAATGTGAATGGTCACTCCGAGTATACACGTCTCGGCCAAGCTGTCTCGAGCGAGACATAGTGAGTGTTCTCGGGCGAGAGTCTACAGCCGCCTTTACAGAATATTTTTATCATTTGGACAGCAGAAATTTCCATATCTTGTTGCAACAAAGTAGGATTGGCCTTGAACTTCGATGTACTGATACTAGGAACATATAACTCACAAAGAGCTATCTGTACAATACCCAATATAAAATTAGAGAGCTAGTTTTTTACTAATTTAGACAATTACCGCTTCCGTATAATTTATGTATTTGTGTATATAGTACGTAGTACATCTATAAACTATAAATATATTTGTAAGCTAGGCGACCGTGCTGCGCACGAGTAGCGTAGCATTAGCAGAGTATTATGCCCTAAGTGAGACCTTCAATTAATTTTGGGGCCTGTTAATTTTATTTTACGATAACTCCCAAGACATTCCTTTAAATTATATAACGCAATTTATGTAAACCATGAAATATTTAACGTATCTAAGTTGTTAAGTTGATAAAGATTTGTACTGTATCGGTTTAAATAGTGTGTATTCCAATCACCGCATTGCTATTTTAATTACAAAAAAAATGATCAGTATCACTTTCTCAGAAAATAGAATTTTATATAGACTTAAAACGAGGGATAATCTCACCGTATATTTATTTTTTTTATATTTAAAAGAGATTGGGTAGCATTTTCAATGTAAATTCTTAGTCGACTTGATTTATTTTAATATTTCAACCAATTTACGCAAAATCTTTAGAAATTATATAAATACGACTTTGTTATAATTAACTCTGTATATCAAAAAATAATATTAACACATATGTTAAGTTATGTATGTTATGTAGTATGACAAATTTGGCGCAGTGTCTTTGTCATGGAGGTCGAAAAAACATTTAGCTCTAGCGTTCTAGTCTCTTTTTTTATCCTACGTACCCATGGAGGGGAAAGAAAAGACACAATCTTATTTCACTCTACTAGCACGTGATCTCGTTCCTATAAAAACCTATGGATTTCATAAAAATAAAAGCATACGAGTGAAGGAGAACTTTTGTGAGAGTGAGAAGGCTGACTTTACGTTTGCAATAATTTCCGACCAGAAATTCCTAGTATTTGTCGTAGATAAAAAGACTTTCTTTATCTACCAATGTTGACGCCACTGGCTATAGCAATTGATAAAGACTAAGCGCGAAGGCTTAAATTGATTTCTTGACGTTCTTACCAACTTCATCTACCTGGGCTCCACAATCTCAAACAACGGATCTTGTGAAGCAGACGTCAGAAGACGCATAGGAATGACAAAGAACGCCATGTCACAGCTAGACCCATAGATAATACACTATATAGGATAGGCTAGACCACATCTGCTCAAATAAAAACATTATGCGCAAACTCAAACAAAAGTTTGTGACGAGCCTGTTGTTCTAGATTTTCTTATACGGTGTGGAGACGCATAGATGTGTTTTAAATGTGGTACTGGAGAAGAATGTAGAGCATTCCTTGGACGGAACATCGGATCAACACATCGATAATTAAGGAACTCCAGACTTTCCATCATATGTCTCCGCAGGATTTTGGAGTTCTTTGGGCACGTTGCGGAAAGAGTGGCGAGAACCTTGAAAAGTTGCTTGGCACGGGCAAGTTGGATGCATAGAGGCCCAGGGGACGGAGCCCCATGAATGGGACCGACAAAAATTCTCTTAACACTCGACTCCAGTATCAGTGATGCCATCCACGCCGCAGAGGACAGAGCCAAGTGGCGAAAAATAGTCCTAAGTAAAGTGTTACATAAAGGTCATGACCCGCAGCATTGAGGATTACGAGGCCAGGAAGAGGAGGAGGAATTTTAAAACCAAAATTTGCATGTTGGATTGTTTATTTACTCTGTTGATATGTCGTCATAGCAAATTATAATATTTATACGACTCTGCATTACGGAATATTTTTATCATCGGGGTAGATTTCCATATCGTGTTGCAACAAAGTATGAGTGGCCTTGAATTTGTGGCCGATACTAGGAATACATAACTTGCAAGGAGTTATCTGTACAATACCTAATATAAAATTAGGTCAAGAGCCTAGTTTACTTTTTTATACAATTACAGATTTGTACACCATAGGCATCTTGAAACAGCAAAATTTTTTTTATTTTGTTTCCTTATATAGCATTATGACTTATGGAATATTTTTATGGGGTAAATGAGCGGACATTAAAAAAATTTTGAATTACGAAAAGAGCCATACGTGGCATTTACAATTCGAGTACGCGTGATTCGTGTAAGGATATAGGTATTCTTTCATTTGCTTCACAGTATATTTTAGCAATTTAATTTCTGTGCATAAGCATATACATTATTATAAAAAGATTGGCGATGTATATATTAGACAAAGTAGCAACCGACATAAGCTTGCGGCTCCTGCTTTGTGCCTTGAAAAAGTATGTAAGTCGTTTGTGGCTTTGGGTATAAGATTCTATATTAAAATTCTGCACTCAATTTTAGCTTTGTCATTATAGCAATTTAAAAACACTATAAATAAGAGGCTAATACAGAAAGCCTATTATAGTACACAGCCTTCAATACTGTAAGGATTACCTTGGATGATAAGAATGCGTGGAAGTAGCTACTTTTCGACCCTGTACAAGGCAATATTAAGTAAGTGTAGTTAGCAATAAAAATTATATTTTTAAAAGAGCAACCGCCGTGTTTCTTGCTGGATTTTCTTGGTAGGAGAAGCTTTCAGAACCTCAGCTTCAGAACCAGCAGTAGAGTTTCGAACGAGATTTCGAGAACGATTCAAAAGCACTTATTTGCAAAGTTTATTTGAATAAAAAAAAACTAACAATATATTCACTTATATAATATACTAGCGGCCTGCCCCTGCTTCGCACGGGTATAAAATATGTATCCCATGTCAGTCAGTGTAAAAAAAATGATTAAAATTGATCCAGTAGTTTTGATATGACGCTGTATTTAAAAAATGATTTTCCCTATTTTCCCGCTTTTCTATTGAAATTTTTCCTAGATTTTCGTTGCTATAAACCTCACGGAGCCCGAGACCTTTCCAACGAATGCAAAACCGTGGAAATCGGTTCGTGCGTTCTGGAGTTATATCGTCAGGAAGGAAAACCCGACTTATTTTTATATAGTAGATGTATCCTATAGACTCAGCTTCGCACGGGTAGCAGAGCATTTTTTGCCCTATGTGTATTTATTAATTTTGGCCTGAGTTAGTTTTTATTTTGCGATAATCAATTGTTTGCAGCACAGGGTTACCCAGTCATAAAAATTTGCAAACCTGACAGTCTACTGCTATCACCACGAGACCTTAGGCCGGGTCTTTAGTTATTTTATAGAATTAGGCGTTACTGTGAGAATATACAAGATTAGCTTTTTAGATTAGAAAATTAGTTCATGATAAGTAAATAGAAAACATATATAACGCTAAATGTAGAGTGGATTATCCGTTTTCTTACATTCTGATACATGCAGGATTCGTAAAAACATATGCACAAACCCTTCACCACCGCCAACTACCTTCAATATAACAAACTCAACAAATTTTCACCCCACAACCGAAACATATTATACACGACAAAATCACAAAGCAAACCATCACCCAAATAACCATAGTTATGTAGTAATTAATTAGTGCATCCCCACCATTTATTCTGCTTTGTCTCCAAACGTGTAACAAGCTTGAACTAAAAACTTTTATCTGATCGTTAATGAGGGTGCTATTGTAATGATTATAGATCTTAAGTTGTTCTAAAATGTTAAATCGGATGCTCGTGTACAGAAATTCGAAATTATGATCATTAATTAGGAACTTTAGCAAATGCTTAGCGAAATGGTAATTTTGTGGTTTATTTTTGTTATTGCATAATTTATTTTTTAAACAGTTATTAACTTTTAAACCCTAATTTTATATAGCTGAAGGTAAAGATAAAGTTCTAAAATCGGTCAGACTGGCTTTGGACATATTATCCTAATTATAACTTCTGTTTGTTTTTTTTACTGATTGCTCAGCATAGTCAGAATTAGAACCAGGCCTTTAGTTTTCTTGACATATTTTGAAACCCAACTTTTACATGTCGGATCTTCGTTTACTGTAAGACTGTCCTCATATCAAATCAAATTAAAATATTTATGAGACCATATATTTATTTTATTCATGTCTTGGGGCAAAAATTTCCATATCTTCTTTTGCATGCAACAAAGTAAGATTGGCCTTGAACTTCTTGCAATACTACTAGGAACACATAACTATTAGGGGTTATCTGTTCGATAATAAATATAATTTATAGGTCAATCAGGTCAATTGCTAGTTTACTATTTTAGACATCGTATAATTTAGATTGTGTATGTGTGTATGTAATTCTTATGAATATTTTTAGAACCTCTATACGTGATGGTTAAAACAAACACGTGAGCTGTAATGGGAGAACGATGAGTGAGCACGAAGGATTCGAGTTCAAACCTAGGGCGGACATCAAAGCGCTGTACGGTGAAGAAAACACCGTAAGGCGACTTTAACAAGAGATTTCCTTGAATATGGAATGATCCAAATCAATATTTAATAAAACAGGAACTAATTTGATAGCTGAGGGCATCAGAATCAATAATAGCTAAATCCTAAAGTCACAATCAAATTCAGTTAATTTAATTATTTGTATTACAGTTTGCAGGAAACGTAAAGATTGTTATTACTTAAATTCACAGTGATTATATCTGTGTTTAGTATTTTTTATTTGTCGAAACTCTAAGAACTAAACATATAAAACAAAATTTTTGTTTTACTCAATTTTAATAATTTTAGATAAAGGTAGGTTTGATTCTACCACCCTCAGTTATACAATGGATAAATTTTGATTGTGAAAATATTTATTCACATACTCTATACAATACTCGTAGGTAGAGCTAAGTTGATGGTTGTAAAAGATATATGATAAGCCAATTTAATAGTGGTCAGTCAGTAAAAAAGGTGAGTGATGTAGGAAAAAGTGCAATCACAAAAGAGATACATATACTAACGATATCTGAAGGATAATTTCTCTTCAGAACATAAACACCAGCTTCTATGCGTAAATATCTCCATCATAATTGTACTGCACTTACTATTCTAAGTGGGGTCGGTACAACATATTTTTCTTTTCCAGTCTCTGCTATCATTCATCAACTCTGGCTGTACTTCTTTAATATGCATTTCCGTAGTTCACACACTCCAACCATCTCATTTTCGACCTCACTCTTGTTACATATATGGATATGATATATCTATCACATGATTTTCATCCCTCTTCATTATATGTCCATACCATCTTAATCCTAATGGGTAAATACCTCAAAGAATATTTCTTTTAAAGAATAGCACTGGCAACCAACAGTTGCTTTGGTCGGTTAATTAAGCAGCAATTGTGTCATACACTCGATTAGATAACCAGAAAAAAATCATGTATTGTTTATATTTATCTATTTAAATTAGCACAGTTAACCAAGCACATCGGTTTTGATATAATTGCCAAGACATTCATTTAAATTATATATTCATTTAAGTATAAAATGCTTAAGGTGAATAACGTTTGATCAGGAATAATACTGTATCTAAATAGCTTTCCATTAACTACATTGTGCCATGTTCTAAGAAATTAGATTATAGGTATAGGTGCCTACGTTCCACAGCGAAGAAATTTGATTTTCAAGGGGGGGGGGGGAGGAATTTGGTACAAGTTTAACCCTTTCGTTCCGTGCCATTTACATCGAATGCTAGATTTCGGTACCAAATAAAAAGACCAAAATCGTCCTCCTAAAACCTGTTATTCCAGTTTATTAAGTAAACAATTGCATTTGTTTATATCAAAAGTTATGTATGTTACAAGCGGGTGATAACAATTTTGGAAAGAGTAAAGCAAAAAACAATTGATTAGACTGTTTGCCGAATTTTTTTTTTTATTTTCTATTTTTCATTTTCTTTATCTTTCATACACAAGATCTTAAAAGTTACACGTTCAAATTCTCTGTCATTAATTTATTTGGCTATTATAGAAAATAACATAAAAATCAGTAGATTTGTAGTTTATCAAAAACATACATACAATTAGATAGCGGAATATATTGTATGGTATGAAGTGATATTAATTTCATTACATTCCATTCCATTGCATCACAAGAAGTCAAAACTGAACGTAAGCGAAATATAATATCTTATTTAAGTCAGCATTTGCTGGATGCAATACTACAATAACATTACATATGCTACTAATTTGTTTTATCTTTAATATTTAAATGAGTTAATCTTGTAATATATATATTAACAATATATATACTATATTAATATTATATTAATATATATATATACTACTAGCGGCCTGCCCCTGCTTCGCACGGGTATAAAATATGTATCCCATGTCAGTCAGTGTAAAAAAATGATTAAAATTGATCCAGTAGTTTTGATATGGCGCTGTATTTAAAAAATGATTTTCCCTATTTTCCCGCTTTTCTATTGAAATTTTTGATTTTCGTTGCTATAAACCTCACGGAGCCCGAGACCTTTCCAACGAATGCAAAACCGTGGAAATCGGTTCGTGCGTTCTGGAGTTATATCGTCAGGAAGGAAAACCCGACTTATTTTTATATAGTAGATTAATAATATATATATTCTGAATCTCGGAAACGGCTCCAACGATTTTCCTGAAATTCACCATGTAGGGCGTTGTAGAGGAGAAAAATCGATCTAGCTAGGTTTTATTAAAAAAAAAATCGTTTATCCCTGTTTTTGGGCATTAAAAAATATTAACATACTAATATTTGTATATATAACAATATTATTGCCGCAAACTGTCAAGTCAGCGTAGCAAATTCGGGGAACGGGCGGTCTCGAGAAATGTAAACCTAGGACCAAGCCCCACCTACCCAATTATTTTTTCTCTTTTTTTATTTAAAAAAAATACAGTGCAAGGCTCGATCAAGGTACTATTCTTTTACCTGCAAACGTAGCTCCATACCGATATTATAATTGGTATGAAGATAGTTGGAACTATCTCCAACTATAACAACTCTGAAATTTTATTTTTAGTACATTTTTTTTATATATGATGAAAGCCCATCGAGGCCAATATCCGCTGATAAGGTATTCTCTATGCAGCTATTACGAGTCTGTGAGGTCGAAATACGTAATATTGGGGGTATTCTGCCCAATTTTGTTCTAGCAAAGTCCGTCTTATATAACGGACATGGAATGCGAGGTTTTTGAAGTACATAAATATTAAATCTACTTAACTTTAAATATCAATTCGGTGATAATTAACTATTTTTATCCAATTGATATTTATATTATATGTTGTTAGTGAAAGAAAACATCGTTAGGATTCTTACGATTTGAATATTTATGAGAATCCTTAGGATATTTAAAACAGCTAGGTTCTAGCTTCGCTCTTTTACCAAAACAAGAGACATCGTCGTAAATGTCGAATCAAACAGCCCGATATTTAAGATATGATTATAATCGGTTTCTATAATGTTTCAATGTTCAAATGCATTTGAAAGTCATAGTCGAAAACACATGGTGCATTGAAATAAAATAAAATAAATAGAAATAAAAAAAATAAAATAAATAATTGAAAATAAAATATTTTTAAATTTATATTGCAATATGCAACGTGAATCCATCGTTGTCTTGACTAACAGTGAAATTTAACTTCGTATTCTAATGATATTTTAGCAGTTTATCATTGCCTGAAAACACGTTCAAAATAACGTTTTTTTAAAAATTAAATCTAGCTAGATCGATATACCGCCCCCATCGCCCCTGCATACTAAATTTAATGTATCGATAGGGCCGTTTCCAAAATTCAGCGCGGAAACACAGCCAGTGTTATTGGTAGCATTTCGCTCATTCAATATTATCATTTTTATCATTTGGGTAATACTCAACACTACAGTGAGCGTTCTGTACCTTTTAATAGTTATTTTAAGCTGCTGTATGTAATGGAAAAAAATAAAATTGATCGCGGAACTTTATTTAAGAAGATTACTAAATGTCTACATTAACTACTAGTTTTCTAGTGCTAAAGTACTCTCAATTATGTTTTTTTATTATTCTGGACAGAAAACAGGATTTTTTATGATACATGTTAGTCCGGTTTATAAGATCACCAAATTTAATTAATATTACTTCATCGGACATACAGATTTGTGCATTTACACTATGAGTATTGATAATATTATTGAGTAAATTAATCCAAATTATCTTAATATATAAAAAAATATTTATTGTACATAAAGCAAGATAATAATAATAATAAAAAATATTATTCGTCTGTATGTCCTTTATAGACTTCGAAACGGCTTGACCGATTTTAATGATAATGTCACATAAACTCTAGATTGACCCAGCGGATGTTCCTTGTAAAGTTGACTGATTTATTAATGATTAACATAACCATAAGTATTTGTTACACGCATACATACTCTGTTGTCAATTTGTTTCTTCTGTTTATCATTCTGTCTAAAGACATAGAGTACGGAAATAGAGTACTTACTCTATTTCCGTACTCTATATACTACTTAGGTACTCTCTATGTACTTACTTAGGTACTGTTTTACTGAATGTCATACAGAATAGTTTTTTTGCCCCATTTAATAAAAAAAGTAGTAAGTAACGGCCTGTTACTATCCCACTGCTGGGCATTGGCCTCTTCTCTCCGTTTTTTTTTTTTTTGGAGAGAAGGATTGACCTAAGACCTACCACGCTGCTCCAATGCGGATTGGTAGGTTACACATATCCCCAGAATTCTCTAGAGATATGCAGGTTTCCTCACGATGTTTTCCTTCACCGAAAAGCGTGTGATAAATTGCAATTATCAATTAGACACATAAGTTTTTACTAGAAAACTCATTGGTGCCTGCCCGGGGTTTGAACCCTAGACCTTCTCGAAAGAGGCGCACGGTGATACCGCTGGGCTACCACAGCTTATAATATCCCCAGCCCCATTTAATAATATCAGAATATTATGTGAGGTACCGCTCGCTTATACAAATTTATGTAATATAAGTTGTATAGCAGTAAGATACATACATTTAAATATGCACGAAGTATTATTATATACATAAAGAAAGTATTGTAGCAGCAATTATTGGTATTTTTAATTTTTATAAATTTATTAAGGTCAAATTTCGACTACAAACAACACATACGGTCCAACCAAGGCAAATAACTTAAACAATTGGTGCATTTTTACATACATAATTTTAAATAAATACATATGTACAACCAGTGTCGAAGAAGCAACAAAAATTGTTTTTAAAAAATGTTGGTCCTGGACGGTAATCGAACCCATAACCCTCGAACTAATGCCAGGGACGTTGCCCCCTACGCCAACTTACTAGTCTTTTTTTAATTTATTAATGAACTTAAGGCCTGGATCTATTATAAGCTATTCATATACCCTTGCAATATTCAATAATTTGACAATGAAATTGTCATGTCAATTGAAATTGACATTGCAGAGAAGAAAGAGGCCGGTCACAATCCCTCAGCTGGGCAGAACCTTCCTTTCTCATTAAGAGGCTGATATTAAAGCTTACATTCACATTACTACTCGGATTGACATACAGGGTTGTGTACATACATACAAAAGTGTATGTGCCTGCAACGATCAAATATTTCAGCGATATGAAAACACACGGGGGCATTAAAAAAGTAACTAAAGGAAAGTTCAAGTACATTTCTATACCAAGGCTTCATAATCGATAAGAAAGTCAAGAAATGCAATTTAATTGAACTTTTTTGTATACCCACCAATATTAAAAAATCCAATACACTGTTGCTGCTGACGTCAGTTGTTACATTGTATTGATCGTAAACTGTCTGCGTCGACCAGGAGTTCATAAACATAAAGATATCAACATTTCGCATAGTAAGTAGTATTGGAGAGTCTACAGCCAATGGACAAGTGTGTGAAAAAAAAATGGCGATAAGATTGCCCAACTTTATTCAATTTTAATGCTTTAAATCAATTTTATTAATTTTATTTGACGGGTAGTTTTCGCACTAGCTCCCAAAATACCATCCCTCATTTTGTAAAAAAAAGGTGCTAAAAATACAATGAAAATCAAATTTTTTATTACATTTATTAATTTCGATTGTATTCGTCTTTCGATGCATCAATACAAGTGGACATAAACTCAAGAGACCTATACAATAAATATAAGTCTAAATAAGGTAATTGGCAATATTTTAGTTCGGAACTCATTAATCTAGATTTTTAAAAGCGTAGTTTACACTAATAGACATCGTACAAATGCAATCATTTTATCATTTATGATCATTCGTTATTTCTTTATTTTAAAACTGTATGAAAATTTGGTAATTTTATTTTAGAATTGATGCTATTATTACATTACATTTGGAAATATTGGGAAAAATCCAAGAGGCTAGGTCATTTAATAATAAATATCTTCACTACACTTCTTCTTCTTCAACCAATGGACGTCCACTGCTGGACATAGGTCTTTTCATGGGATCTCCAAAACACACGATTTTCTGCCGCTTGTATCCAGCGGTTCCCCGCGACCTTTTTGAGGTCGTCAGTCCATCTAGTAGGGGGTCTTCCGACACTGCGCTTTCAGGTGCTGGGTCGCCATTCCAACACCTTGAGACCCCAAAGGCCATCGTTTCTCCGCACTATGTGCCCCGCCCATCGCCACTTCAGCTTCGCGACCCGCTGTGCTATGTCGGTGACTCTGGTTCTTCTACGGATCTCCTCATTTCTGATTTGATCACGTAAAGATACTCCGAGCACAGCACGCTCCATCGCTCGCTGAGGGACTCTGAGCCTTCTTATGAGGCCCATAGTCAGCGACTATTACTACATATTTATTATTTATTTATTACTACATACATATATTTGGAAATAATGATTCTAAATAAAGTAACATATATCAAATTATACAGAACAGTCAATCGCTGAAAATATATGTTTTTATTAAATTATCATAATGGATATATATTTTTTAATTTCTTGGTTCATTATCAATGTATTAGATACCGGCAATGGTATTTGGTTCGAGTTAAAAGAAAACTATTCGAGTATCTCGACTCAATTAAACTATTTTTATCCATCCACCATTACCACTGTACCGTCAGTCAACCATTTTTAGAATTAACTAGTTATTTATTTATTTATTAGGATGTAAACAATTTTTTACCATTCTGCGTTCTAAAAATGACATCTGGGATTCGAACCCGGATTTTGAACATTTTCAGTCCGCCCGTTACCCATCAACTATCGCAACATTACGTTTAACAACTAAAAAAATCCTTTCTACATTTTACCATTTTTTAATGCCCTAAAACAGGAATAAACGAATTTTTTTTAATAAAACCAAGCTAGATCGATTTTATCCTCCAAAAAGCACAGAAGCTTATTAGGCGTAGTTTAAACTTATTTAGATAAATTAGTCAAAATTTAAAGCTAAGAACTGGAAGCATTCTTAGATTTTTTAAAATCTGTGTGAGAGTGAACCAGTCTTGTCCGTCTGATTGACTAAATAAATAATAATATATGTACATAGTGCATTGTAGCCATAGTTCCTGAACAAGAAGAACTATTGTTTCAGGAGCTAGTACCTTCCTTTATCAAATAAAACAGCACAACTTGGCATTTACAAATATAAAAAAATTAAATTTATATATAATAATGTAGAAAAAAAACAACATGCAAAATCATTATATGAAAAAGAACCATTAGCAAAAGTAATAATAATGAAGTAAAATAGAAAATATATATGCTAAATGTAGAGTGAACAACTTATTTTCATACCTGATGCATGCAGGATTCGTAAAAACACAAAATCACAAATTTATATATATATATATATATGTGTGTGTGTGTGTGTGTGTGTGTGTGTGTGTGTGTGTGTGTGTGTGTGTGTGTGTGTGTGTGTGTGGGGCCAGCACAACATGTTAGAAACATGTGGTCACATGATTTGGCTAGTTATTTTACAACCGGCCGCCTGCCTAAGAAAGAGCATGGTATTTTCTACTCAGCCGGATACCACAGGGCGGGTCAACTTACCTTAGACGCCTTTTACGACTCCTTGGTAAGAAATGAGTCTATAAATAATTCACTTGAAGAACCTACAAATGGTTCTTTTTTTAGGAAATGTTGGCCTTCTGAGGGATCCTAACGTGTGAACCTCAAAGTTCAGGGCAGAGTCACTGCCACCTTTTATATTTTACTGGCAGTCCGCACTCACTCAGTGAAAAAAATCTATCCAGTAGTTTTGATTTATTCAATAATGCCCGTGGCCTGCATGCATTAAATTTGGAGTAAAACAATTCTTCTTTCCCTATAACAAGAAGATTTTTTGCTATCTTTGGGTTATCTAAATTCATATACAACATTTTTACTTTTTACATTTTTCCCTACGTATTTTGTTTTTACAATTAAATACAGACTATCTTTATATATAACATTCACAGCTTTCTTGTCATTACACAATACAAACATGTTTTCTATAGAGGTTACTCTTGAAAGAGAGACATATAGTAGGCGATGTGAAAAACAAATGCGTTCGATCGCTGCTAAATTCGAAGTGCTATCAAGTATAGGGCGAAGCGCGGCCTCCAACGCGCTATGCTTAGACACGCGGCGCACTGCCGCAATCCCTATACCCCTGCATTTTAAATCTGTAATATCAATCTCCTCTTCAATCACTCTATCTATTAAAAAAACTGCATTAAAATCTGTTGCGTACTTTTAAAGATTTAAGCATACATAAGGATATAGGGGGATAGGGACAGACAGTGAAAGCGACTTTGTTTTATACTAAGTAGTGATTATAAAAAAATAATATTGGGTAAACTTACTTCTTCCCATTATTATTGGTACTATTATAGATGTGGCAATCCATAACGCACACATGGAATAACGTTTGAGGGAGTGTTGTGACAATAGATAACTCACACTAGCACAATGAATGTTTTCATTGTGTGTATCTGAATCAGTCTAGACACAATAATCAAGTCCAAGGATATATTACCAGGCATTCAGTATACCTGAAGAGTTTGATGTTACCTGAAAATTGATATGTTAATATATTTTAATTTAAGCTCTGAATAATCTTAGGCTCTTTCATGCGTATTTTGAAGGTAACAGATATTGTCGGTGAAAAATCTGGGACACTACAAGTTAAAATCTTAAGATTTTTCTAAACTTCAATAATATTTTCGCTTTTCTGCGAAGATATTGCGCGATTTTTGAACATAATTAACTGTTAATTACCGACCCTGTTCGAAGATTTGACTAACTTAACGTTAAATATTTAATCTGATATTGAGTTCAGTTCAGTAGCTGTGTGGTATCCGGCTGAGTAGAATGGACCACCCTCATTTCTTACCGAGGTGTCGTAAAAGGCGACAAAGGTAAGTCGGCCCGCCGTGTGGTATCCGGCTGAGTAGAATAGACCAACCTCTTTCTTTCTTACTGAGTTGTCGTAAAAGTCGACTAAGCTAGGTTGAACCACCGCGTGGTATCCGGTTTAGTAGAATAAACCGTCCTCTTTCTTACCGAGGTGTCGTTAAATAAGGCGGGGGTAAGTTGACTTCAGGCAGGCGCCAATCGCAGGCAAAACATGTGACAGCATGTTTATAACATGTTGTGCCGACCCCACATAGGATGGGATAAGGGCAGGATGATGATTATGATTGAGTTCAGTTCAGATGTCACATATCTAGACTTCAGTATTTATTAAAATAAATTCAATATTATTTTAAATGGAAAATGACGGATCAGGTATCAAATTATAAGGTTTTAAAGAATTAACACAGTAAGTTATGGGAAAATGCTTTGAACTTTAACTTTTTCAAAGTTTTATTACAATTATTCTAAGATATACTATTTATCTCAACATTCACTTAAACAGAGCCGGTTATCTTAGTTTCTACTTAAAATAACTTTGTATTGCAATTTTATCGGCTGTGAGTGATAGTATTAATTAATATTATAAGTCTGTCTATCTATATGTGCGTCCCTTACGTTTTATCTTCCGTCGGAAATAGGAAAAACAACGAAATACATAATAGCGATTTATTTAACATTGAAGTACATGCCGATACATAGTGTGGTCGTACATGTTTGTAACATGTTGTGCCGACCCCACTGATGATGATGATGATGACCCCACATGATTTGTCTACGTATTTTACGACCGGCCACCTGCTTTACGTCAACTTACCTTTGTCGTATTTTACGACACCTCGGTAATTAAAAGAGGGTGGTCTATTCTACTCAGCCGGATACCACACGGAGGGTCAACTTACCTTAGTCGCCTTTACGATACCTCAATAAGAAATGAGTTTGGTCTAGTTTACTCAACCGGATACCACACGGTGAGTCAACTTACCTTAGTCGCCTTTTACGACACCTCTATAAGAAATGAGGGTGGTACTAAAACATGACAATTCAGACAAGGATTTGAACAAAATTAACTTTATATACAGGATATATAAAAATATATATATAAATGTTTGTTATCCCAATAAAAATAAACAACTTTAATATCCTTATACATTATCTCTTATTTTACCAGTTAGTAAGTACATACTCGTAGGTTACAAGTATAAGATGAAACCCTCTTGAAAAATCTTCGTTTTCTACGCACGTTGCATCTTCTTTTACGATATTATTGCAAGTAGTCGGGCAGTGCCCAAATATAATACTTGTTATCTTGAAGGATTAATCCCATGCATTTTTATGTCAATTAAATTTATTTAAATCCTTTGTCGTTTAGGTACAATTCGCATGACATTATATAAAATTATACAATGTACTATTTGCATGCTTATAATAGGCAGAATGTGTTGTTCTAGATTATATTTATGTAACATCAATATGTACCACATTAGGCAATAAAAAATTTTGAATTTGAATTTGAATGACGATTAAAACGCGTACTAAGCAAGGGTTAAAGTCATAAAATCGTAATTAGTATGTAGAAGTATCGTAAACATGTAATTAGTATTTAACTGAAAAGGATTTGTCAAGTGTTGTATTACTTCTGATAGTGCTGTTCATGAGATTATAAAATAATAAAATTAGACTATTACTATTACAATACTTAGCTTTAATTTTAGAATAAGTTTATTATTGGAACATGTTTTTCTTTTTCTATCTCTTTTGTGCATGCATATTTTGGTGAGCAACTCCATTATAAATATAAACAATATGTATACATTTTAAGTATAATCGTGTTGTGAACTGTTTTGTGTGTCTAATAAAATAAAATAAAATAAAATAAAGTGCCCTCAATAATGAAACTTATTACCCCTGTGATCGAAAGAAATACGGTTTTGTCACGTTACCTCGGTTTTACTTATATGTTACTTAGCTTTTAATTATACCAAATTTTATTAATATAGGTCCAGCCGATTAGTCTTAAAAAGTAGCAGTCCGACATATTGATTTTGCATTTATAATATTAGTATGAATTGATATTTCTGATACATCATGCGCTTTAAGGTTTAAAAACGTAATTTATAGAATTAGGCGTTACTTTGCGGAGGTCCATAATACAGGAGTAATAATAAAATTATTTTGCTATAATCCACGATAAAAGAAAATATATGTAATGCTAAATGTAGAGTGTACTATCCGTTCTCATACCTGATACATGCAGAATTTGTAAGAACTCATGCACTATCCGCCACCGATAACACAACAATACACAAGCATTGCACACATTCACCACCACAATCTCAACAATTGTTTCGCCCCGTAGCCGAAGCATCGTCAGGAGATAGACTCCACGACAAAATCGTGCGATTTACATTTAGTACGCTCTACATTTAGCATTACATATATTTTCTTTTATCGCGGATTATAGCAAAATAATATTCTCATTACTTTTATTTAAAAAACGTAAAATCAGCATATCCCCAATTAATTCCTGGAATATGTGAACCCTGCATTTTACATTGGATACATTGGAGTGTTGCGGAGCTCCTCCTTCTCTCTAAGGAGAGAGTAGCCCGTTGACGCAGTGGGTAGCGACCCTGCCTTCAGCTCCTCGGGTTGCGGGTTCGATTCCCTCCGAGTGCCAACATTTTCTAAAAATGAATTTGTTTGTCTTCGAATCTGTGTATATTTGTATTTAAGTCTATATTTAAAAATTATAAAAGTATATATTCTCCATAACACAAGTATTAAGTTATTTACTTTGGGGACGGGCGACCGTGTGCGTAAGAGTAAAAAAAAATAAAAATAAAATTTAAAAAAATGAGGTGATTGCCCTATAGTGGCACTGTAATTAGCAGCGTCTTTTTGCTACTCTGAAAATCATAAAATAAGTTTATATCTATATATTTTTTACAATTCTATAAAGTATTTTTTTTACTTACATTATCGATTTTTTTAGATATTTCATTAAACCCATAAACATTGTAAAAAACAAAATTTTTATATATACATACAGAATAATTCTGTTTTATTATTTAAATTCAGCTGTTTTAAAAATAAACATAGCACAAGCAATAATCGCTAATAATAAAAATATAGCACCTACTTTTATTTCAAAAATAAACCTGGGTTATCTTCGTCGCTTAGTGTGGAAATTAATCCCTCCGGATTTCCCTTCCCTTGCTCCCGTGGAAACGTTGTATGAAAATTATTTTTAATTATAGTTTAAAAATTGAAATATATATTTTTTGAGTTTTACTGTTACAAAAATCAAATAGATTGTCTTACCCATATCGATTCTTTAAATCTAATAAATATGACAGATATAATTAAAAGTATTATACTTTATGATCATTTTATTGTCAGTGCAAGTTAGTCTTGGAAGAACCGTATTCATGGAGTCCCGACAAAAATAACAACTACATTCTATATTTTTTTGCTCCTTACTCCTTTGTTACAATGTTATGTGTTAAAAAGGGACAAACGTATTATAATCAGATTAATGTCTAGACTTTGTGCCAGGATAGGCTACAGAATTCTGTTAGGAACACTATATATTCATGAAGTCATGAATTTCATGAATATACAGTGAATCAGTGTTCGTTGCTCTTAGCTTCTTACTCCTCTTTAACAAAGTTATACGCCAGAAAGAGATAAATATATTTAGTGATGCCCATACTGTTTATTTATTTGATTACCTATGTATTTATCATAAAAAGTTTTCTCTAGTGAAGGGATAATCTTTAATCGAATTGGGCTTTATCCATAAAATAAAAAAAAAACTGAAAAAGCATAACGAAATAAATATGTAGGTGTATGTGTAGTTTGCATATAATGTTCCAGATCTAATCAACATTATTAAAAAATGTTAACTTGAAGTGGTATATTAAAATAAAAATACTTAAAACTTTATACAGTTTTATTTGCGAAAAACATTGTAACAAATCAAACTCTACTTCAACATATTCTTTATTCTAATTGGCTTTTACTGGTACTTGCAAACTGTTAAATTGTAATAAAGCTGTCACTAGTTTGGAATGGACTCTTACCCAGAAAAATAAGGCCAGAAACTCGTCGGCCAAAAAATCCATACTGATCATCAGTATGGATTCTGATTTAATCTATTCTCTGGTTGTCTTATAATAAACTAAATCATTATTATGTAAATATAACAAACATTGAGCTGCGATAGCCAAACGCGAATGTGAGACTCTATCTGTGGAGTCATAAGTTCAAAGCCCTCAGAGACACCAATGAGTCTGATAATAACAATAAAACTGATATTTGCTATTTGCCACACGATTTTCGGAAAACGAAGGAAAAAATCGTGCAGAAACCTTAGCCCTAAAAAATCCTGGAGATATGCGTTCCATCAAAAAGGTAGAAGCAGAAGGCCTAGATCTACCACGCTACTCCAAAAAAAAAGAGAGAAGACCTGTGCTGTACGTCTTTTTTTACAACATACATATATCATTTAGTGCACTAATAGAAAGTTGCTGATATTGTGAATATTTTTATCAAAATGAAAGCATTTCAGTTGCGTTCATTGCTTGAAAAATGGAGTCACAAACAAAGAAACATTATCAAGAAATTAAATTACCACAGAGTATTAAACACTAGAATAAGAAAAATAAGTTTCTGTACCACATAACTTTCGCACAGCCTCCTAAATATTTAACTAAACAACGTATTACTAGAATTAAATTCTTATATAAATATGTTGACACAGTAGTAACGAGACTGTTATTACTCGAAGTCTCTTCAATCTACTTAAAATTTCCTTGTTATAAAAAATATATATAATGAAGTAAAATATTAAGAACTCCTTCTCCTACACTAATTTTATATTTCTCTTACTCTTTCTTTACTCCGTTCAACTCAAAAATCATCGATTTAAAAAAATTAAACGAATAATTTTAGACGGTTTTCAACGGGATGGGACATCACTAAAGTATTATTTTAGTGTTAGATTTTTTGACAAAATACTAATAAAATGTACATCAAATAGGACTCTATTAACTTCGTATACTTAATAAAACTTCCGATAAAATCTTAGGATCTTATTAATTAATTACTCATTGAATTATGAAAAATACTATTTGGTTACGAAGTATTTTCATTAATTTAGTTAGTACTATGAATAATAATCATACTCAGATTTTTTAAATCGTAATTATACTGAATAAAAACTTCGTTCCTCCTATTTGGGGTCAAATATTTCTTAGTTATAAAAAATAAGACCTAGGATTTCAAAGAAATACCTAACTAAAATCTAGGACATAGTACTAGGAATAAATAATATAGGTGGAGTATGGCTCTGTGCTGAAAATTACTATTGGTTGTCGACATCAAACCTTTTTTCGTTCGAGTTATTTCTAAATTATATTTCCGACTAAGGAAAGGTGATTATTCATTAGTCATTCAGACTAATGATATATGAAATTTAGAATAATGATTATATGAGTAATAGCAAAATATTTTATTTTGTATTTCAAATAATCCCTGCGATAACTTTGATAAGCAACTTTGCTATTGACAATTGTACGAATTTTATAAATTTATAACTCAATGAATGTCCTAATTAAGGAATTGCAATTACCAATTATGCAATTATAAGTGATTAATAATACCTTACAATTACAATTTACTTTTTAAGACTTTTCATATTTTGTGTATATGAATCTCTGAGTTTTATTAATCATGCAATAAATATAGTTGGAAATGGTTCATCATATTTCATTCAACGTCGTAGCATCATAATCGAAAACGTAGATCTGCACTTTTTAACTATGAAAGCAAAATTTTAATAAATCTACATATGTATTAACAAAAGACGATGCTTTGATGCGAGATTGATGCTTCTAGATTAAAGGTTCAAAGGTTGCTCGACACAAGAATTATACACAAGCAGTTGTAAGCAAAATTAACTTATAGCTGTATGGTATTCGGGTGCGTAGAATAGACCACCCTCATTTCTTATCGAGGTGTCATAAGAGGAGACTAAGGTAAGTTGACCCACCGTGTGATATCCGGTTGAGTAAAATAGACAACCCTCTTTCTTACCGAGGTGTCGTAAAATACGACTAAGGTAAATTGATGCCAGACAGGCGGCCGGTCGTAAAATATGTAACCATATCATGTGACAACATGTTTATGACATGTTGTGCCGACCACACGTAGTGTGAGATAAGGGCAGTAAGTTAAGATCAGCAAAGAGATATCTCTTTGAAAATAACCTACAACGAACAAAATAGGGTGAGTTTTTGATCCCAATAATAGCCTTTCCAACCACACCATTTATAGGCCAAAAAACCCTTAAATCATCATAAGTCAATCCCATCAGTTACTCAACAGACTACGGGTGACTAGAATAGTATATAGAATGGACTTATTTATTGTAACAATAAATTGCGAACAATATATTATGTAGCATATATGTATATATAAATAAATAAATAAAAAATAAAAATAATAGTAATTATAGCGGTAAGTTGACCTTTGTACACTTTTTTTTAATAATGTTTTTCTATCGTTTTTATAATACATAAATAAATATTATATTAGCGTGCTTTGATCAGAGATTAGATCTAGTCGTAGTTTAGATCTAATCGCTGCAAAATAAAAGTTACTTTTAATCATTTTCCTTACGCAAACAAGTAGGTTTTGGCGTTGAGGAATGGGTTTTAAAAATAGAATTGACTGTTCGCAATTTTTTGCGAATTAGCAATGCAAATATTGAGTTAGTTCTGAAAAGTTCTGAGAAGAAATCTGAAAAATATATTCAGTTTTTATAGGAAACCAAAAACAATTTACCTTTATGGTTGTAGGTTTTAACTCAAAAAGGTTGTCGCTCTAAAATAAATTATTGCAAATGAACTTCCCAAGAGGTATTTATTCCGTTTAGTATGACAGTTCAAGGAGTACAACGAAATTATTTTATTTGTTGTATACGTATATAAAGCAAGTAGTAGCAACTTTAATCCCCTACCCCTTTTCCAGTATGGATCGAAAACGCATTTATTATTAAATAATATTTGATATTCATCCCCACTGTGACCCATTTCTGAGGGTGCATAGTACCAGAAGCTCATAAACGGATGGAGGTAAAAACACACACTGCGAAATTAATTCAATAGTTCCAGAATACCTACTCGATATCGACCAATAGACGTGTCTCGTTGTCGATATCAATACAGACCATAGACTGTGAAAAAATAGAATAGAAATATGCTTAACACCCTAACCAAAACAAATTTATGGTTTATTACACCCCATCTTTATTTAACTTCAAGGCCAAAACAAATTTTAGTCTGTCTCCTTAATTACCAGCCTCAATGGCTCGAAAGAAAAAATATTATTATATTAGCAGCATGAACTATGTAAAACTGATTGAGGATTTTTATATGTCATGGTTTCTCAGAAAAAACTTACGTTCATGTATATTGCCATGGGTTTTACGAAAGCAATATTTTTTAATGTCTGTACATTCCTTTGCACTCAATGTTTATGTTTTTGTGTTAAACAGTGAACCTTATAGGGCAATACCTGGGTTGTACGTAAGCCGCTTAAAGGAAGAGGTCAGTTCCTAAATCCAAAACTTAGACTTAGTTATAGATAATTAGAACAATACGTATAATAGTTGATTACTTAGCATTGGAGAAGTGGCTCTGTATGTTTTGTCCCAAACGCCTAAGTGGTTGGAAGCCATATTCCTTAAACAAAGTATATTACCAGTGTCATTCTATGATAAGAGTTTCCAATTCTCTTCATAAAATATGAGTATAGCCGCAAAACAAACAAAATAAAAATATTTTAGCTATATAAGTATATGTCACATAGTGTATAGTTATATAATCACATAGTTTCCATATTTTAAAATGACAACTCCACACCGTTTGACCGATTGTTTTCAGTCATTCAAACCTCGCAAAGGTCTATGTTTAAATTGTAAAACTGTCTACTAATTGTCCCACTTTGGGCAAAGGTCTTCTCTATCCTGGAATATAAATTTATGAAGCTTCCTTTGATGTTTCAATATATATCGACGGGTCAAACTTACCACACAAACTTTTTAGGCCTAATAATTTTCAATATTTTTACAGGAAAATCCTTCGACGATATGTTTCTGCAATAATAAGCTATAAGTAGACATATATGTATGTACAGACCTTTGTTGTGCGAAATTTATTTAAATTAAAATAATTTACATACGAATAAAAAAAAAGGTTATCTTTTAATGGGTCATCATTTTGTCTATTTTGTCTATAGTGTATCCAAATTCTGTAGCATATAAAGGCCCAAAACGAAAAATATGAAAAACCTAATAGGTACGCAAATATGGATTCTATCTCTATTTTTCTCATTGGTATACAGGCAATCGCTATCTCTATTGCAATAACATTGATTTAGTTTGTCAAGTCTATTAATTCACTTTCTATGAAATCAGACACATTTTTTTTATCAGGTTCACATGTGCGAGAGAGACACCATGATATGTTATTATTACGAATCTGCCTTTTCATTCAGCAAAGTTGTTTCTCAATACAAATTAGTCTTCCTATCTCACGCGCTAACATTTCTAAAGGTCAAATTTGTTTTTTTTAACCCTGGGGTGTATATTTTTTATGCAAACTAGACGACGTGCATCGGAAAATGTTGCATTTTACCCCAACAACCCCAAACTTTCGGGGTATTTGTACTAGGCAAACATAAATGCTAAGAAGTTAAATTGAATCCGGCGTCTTTAGGATACCTACGATACGACCTAGATGCGAGACTCGTCACGATATCGACTCGAAACCAATGACACATTTCTCGTTATGTAAAACATCGTTGAAGGACATATGCTATTTTAAAATTCAAATTCAAATATTATACATTCTGGTGGATAATGTTGTTAAATACTTTTGAACCGTCAACACCACTTCTTGTTCGGAAAATTGTTCCTATTGAGAAGGAAAGAAGTAGAGAGTGCCAGCAAGAAAGTAAGACGCCGCTCTTTCTAAATTTTATTATTATAATTAAATACTCTTCGACATTGCTATTTTCGAGTCCAAAGAATTATAGAATGTTTTTGTTAAAAATTTATGTCTAAGTTCCTGTAATGTGGTAAAATTTAACTTTTCATTCGCAGGTTAAACAAATAGTGTAACACTATTATGACGCAAGGAATAGGCAGATATAAATAATGTAAACAAAAAGTTGACATTTTTAAAAGTAACTTCCAAAAGACACTCAAGTCAGCGCAAGTCAAGACTAAGTCACGGTTAGAATTTGTTTGTCGGTCTGTCGAAGTGGTGGGTATGGCTTATATATATTATTAATTTCCGATTATTAATTCCGATGTTCCGATACTAGAAGCGTAGAGATTTTACAAAATGCAATATAAAAGACATGAAATAGTTGCTATTTAATATGAAAAAAATAACGAAGTCCCTTGCGTATACTCATTCGTCGTGTGGTATAACGATTTAGTTGTATAGATTATTTCTAACTGAGTTGTTCTAAACAGAGACTAAGGTAAGTTGACGTCAGACAAGCAGCCAGACGTAAAATACCTAGGTAAAATCATGTTACAATATGATTATAATATGTTATGCCAACCCCGCTTAGAGTGGGATAAAGGCCCCAAAAAAATTGGAAATATAAATTAATTTAGGAAATATAAAATAGCTTTTAATTTATGTTTGTACTTAATAATTTATTGATTTATATGAAACTAGCGGCATGTCCCTGCTTCGCACGGGTATTATATATATAGCCCATGTCACTCAGTGAAAAAAAAAAATTAAAATCCATCCAGTAGTTTTGATTTATTCATTACTGCCCGTGGCCCGCAAGCGTTAAATTTGGAGAAAAACAATTCCCGTCCCCCTTTACCAAAAAGATTGCCTGCTATCTTTGGAATAAGTATTTTTACATTTTGAAGAATATTTTACGTGCATTTGGATGTGCCTCTTACTGGTTCAAACCGCGGTCAGGCATTAATGAATTTATTATAACAATTTCGTCTAATTGATATTTGCAATTTATCACGCACTTCCTGTATATTTGAAAAGATCGTATGGATGAACATGTATGGAAAACATCGTGAGGAATTCTGCATATCTCTAGGGAATTCCTGAGATACCTTTATCAACTAAGAAACATTGAAGCAGTGTGCGTCTAAGTTCTAAGCCTTCTGCCCAAAAGGAGATACGAGGCCTACGTTTACTGTGGAATCATATCCATCCTTAATTACTCACATGTCACCAGACTTTTGCACAAATATATTCAAATACAAAATATTCTTTATTTAAGTGGACTGTTTACTTTTAAACCGTCAAATGTATTTAAAGAAGCTACCGCTGATTCGGAAGTTGGCTCCTACCGAGAAGAACTAGCAATAAACTCGGTGGATAATCTTTTAGAGTCTTATAAATCTTATAAGGCAATAACAGGCCATACTTATAATAATATGACCATACTTATAACATAAATAAAAATATTTATAATAGCAAATAAGCTTATAATAAAATATATTTAAAATAAGTTAAATTTGGTGCACTACGACCAGATGATATTAAAACAAATCTAAAACTCGTTAACAATTTATTGACCTTATTTCATCTTGTTGACAATTTTTAATGGCGGTTAACAATACCATAGAGTTACTAAACTTGAAAAGCCAAAAATGTACCCTATAACGATAAAGAGAAAGCAAATGGGAGTGTATCTATTTGTCTCTCTTTTTTATGTGTAATTAGACAAAGACCTTGCTTCATCTTTCCTCTCATTGTGACAGTCTCTCTTTTATTTAACATTTTAAATTAATTTATAAAAACGTTACTTAACACTATATAAAACCACAGAGGTTTGTGCTTAGTCTGATAGACCTGGATATGGTTCTACTACCCTAGTATAATTACTCTATGAACATTATACGAATTTGTGCTCGTTTTAAACTTATATTTAGTAATTTATAAAATTACGCGTTACTTTGCGGAGATCCATTATACAAAAGTAATAATAAATATATTTTGCTATAATCCGCGATGAAGTAGAATAGAAAATATATATAATGCCTAATGTAGAGTAGACGGACGGACGACGGACGTCCATTATTACATAGAAATCTTCAAAAAGCTTTTACACGGAATGATTTTGGGCGTTTGAATCCAGCGAAACCCTGTTATGTTTTGGCTAGATCAGTAATTTTATTATAATAGAACATCACTATATTCTTGAAGAATAATTGTTAACAGGCGTTTGGCCGGTAGTAACAGCCCATCAACTTCCTGCCCTTATCCCACTCTAAGCGGGGTCGGTACAACATGCTAAAACATGCTGTCACATGATTTGGCTGCGTTTTTACGACCGGCCTCCTGCCTGACGTCAACTTACCTCAGTCGTATTTTACGACACCTCGGTAAGAAAGAGGGTGGTCTATTCTACCAAACCGGATAACACACGGTGTGTCAACTTACCTTAGCCGTCTTTTACGACACCTCGGTAAGAAATGAGGGTGGTACTATTCTATTCAGCCGGATACCACACGGCGTTGTAACAGCTACGGGTAGTAACAGCTAGGACCACTAAATTGGAATTTCAAGAATATGTAGTTCAATGACGTAATTCTAATAATAATTCATCTAAACAACTTGTATTGAATGAATATGAAGATTTTCATATCGTTGTGCAAGGGATAATTGGAACAAATATATCGCGTTTATTACCTATCTACCCTGTGCATTTAAATATTAGTGTACCTATGTCATCCGACTAAGAGCTTTCACAAGTTACTAATAAAATCAGTTAGCCTATTCGTAACATATCTGACACATACCTTGGAATCTGGCGTTCCTCAGGTTTCTGATAGGCTTATTCAGCACTGAAAGTCCCTAATAATTAAGTTAACAGGTAGATCATGTGGCTGTTATTTTGTTTATCTGCTGTATAGCAAGTTCCTGTTTTAAAATGGCTGCCATTTTATTTTTCACTTTTTAAAGTCTCTTTTTCGCAACATTTATCTGCTACTTAGTTTAGTTGTCGGTTAAACTATCCGACACTTTATCAGTAACTTTTGAAACAGGCCCTAAAACTATTGTAGCCATTTATATGAACTGACCACAGCAAGTAGAAAGTGTTGGCTCTTTTTTCGGTTTGACGCGGCCAAGCAATAAACCATCTTGGGATATTTGTATTGTTAGAATATGACGATTGTTGTCAATTGTCGGAAAAGGCGCTTGGGAGATCTTATGAAAATTGATGCATATTATTTTAACAATGGTCCTAAAATGTTTAAAATGAGTTAATCTTGTATGTATATATATATATATTCGGAATCTTGGAAGCGGTTCCGACGATTTTTCTGAAATTCAGCATGTGGGGGGTTTTGGAGGAAAATCAATCTAGCTAGGTTTTATTGAAAAAAAATCATGTTATCCCTGCTTTTGGGCATTAAAAAATACTAAAATTTATATTCAATTGAATTTTTGCCATTAACCGTCAAGGGAGTGTAGCTTTTTCAGGGAACGGGTGGTCGCGAGAAATAAAAATACCTGGAATCTAGCCCCACCTACTCTCTATTACTTTTTCTTCTTTTTAAGTTTCTTTTTTTTATTTCGTAAAAAATTAGCGAGTAAGGCTCAGTCACCCAGATATTACATTATTACACAAACACAATTAAAATTAAACAGAAGCGTTAATTGTCTAAAATACCAAACTAAATCTTGATCTTATTAGGTATGGTACAGAAAACCCCTTAGAGTTATGTGTTCCTAGTATCAGTCCATCGATTCAAGGCCACTCTTTGTTTACAACAAGATAATATGGAAATTTTTCCCGAGAGCGGGGTGGGTCGCCTGTCAACAGAATATAAATAAATAATAATACGTTTATATATAATGTATTTGTTAAATTATAAAATCTTTAAAAAATATATTAATATTATAAATCGAAAGCCTATCTGTCTTTTTGCTATGACGTCATCGGCTAATCTACGATACAGGATATTAATTAGTATTTCCTTTGGAAAATGACTTGACTCTTCACATGTGAGTTTTCACAACCGAAGCCACTAGTTTGCGATATTTTAAATAACTATTATTAATTATCAAATTAATTAATAATTGCTGATGTTATTACTTACATTTTTTTTTTATAATATATACTGTACAAGATTTTACGTTAAGAGCTAGGCGTTCAAACAACAGGCGTAAGTCCAACGGCAGCGATTGTGGCAATAGACGGCGATCCGCCCAAGAGAGCCGAGCAGCATATCCTGCGTCATGCGGCTGGTAAAAAAGTAAGATAACGAACACCTTGTTACCCTCTAACTGCTATGCATACCCTCTATCCTCGCCATTAAGTGAGAAGGGAAGAGCTTAGACCAAACAAGCTTCTTAAATATGCAGGTTAATTCATCGTAAAGTGTGTGATAAATTGAAAATATCGATAAGGTACAACATAAGTTCATTGATGTCTGCCCGTGTCTTGAACCCCTGACCCCCTGGTAAGTCACAACGTTCGACTATCACAGCTCTTGACATAAATCAATTTATTTAATAATAGTCACATACATCCCAAAGAAATATTCTTTAAGTTTAAGTTTAAGTGTAAGTTTAAGTTTATTTGTATGTTGCACACTATATAACTTTCGCTCCATTCTTCGTAAGTCGTGCCAGTTCTTCGGTTTATAAATCCACTGTCGCTCTTTCGAATATTTGATTTGCTTGAAAAAAAAATGTTATGTATAATGTAAAGGTTATATTTTACAATCGAATAATAATATTTATATCTGTCGACGTAACCCCTAGGGAGGCCACTGAAAATCAGCGTAGGGCTCACCGTCCTTGTTAGTCTGAGTGGTTATCCTATTTCTTTTTCTTCACACCGCCACACAACGTTATATAAAAGTTTTTTCGTTAACTCCTTTTTTATGTTAATTTTTATTTTTAATTTTCTATTGTTTTAACTGTATAATGTGTGTAGAAAAGAAATAAAGAATGATGGTGATGAAATTAACGATTACCTTAATTTTCAAAATGTTAATAACTAATTTCTAGAGCCAAAACTCCTGATTTACAAAAAAAAGTCGACAATTATTCTATTATGATAATAACAAACTGGAAGCAATGACATCATTTAGTATTGCATATTGTAGGAACAACTCCTCGCGCTTATGTTCGCCTAGTACAATTTATCGAGACTTTACGTCATACACATACTTTGTTGTATGGTCGTACACCAGAGTAAAATACAATAAATATATAAAAATAAAAAATATATATGGTTTGTTTTTTGTACTTTAAATCTATTTATTTCTTAATTTATTAAAGTTCAAAATAAGAAGTTGTTAATAATAAATAAATGAAAAATATTAATTGAAAAGGTTTCCAGGAAAATTTGAAAATTGGAAATGAAAACTACATCTTTTTAAAATGTTTTGGATTTGACAATATTTTTCTGAGAACTCAAGTATGTAATCGTTTGTATAAGATTACCTATTGGGAGGTACATATTTATGCCGTTTAAATTTAAGACCCTCTAGGCCATAGAGTCCAAAAGCAAAATAATATTATTCGTTCTAACACAACGGTAATTTTCAGGTGACATGAGATTTGACTCCTTTCTTTAAGAGAGTCGTCAATTTAATAGAAACACCAAAAAAAAAGGTACAGAAACACAACCAACTTGCGCACTTTTAAACGTTTGCATAATTTACACAGTTATAACATATAATATAGAAATGAGTTGGCCCAACTTGTATTATTTATTTAAAATGAAAGTTTTTTAATCATCTACCCATTACTATTTTGCATATACGAAACTGAAATCAAATCTATACGAAGCAAATGGAAGTAGTATCATATTGTACATAGAAAATCAAAATCCTGGAATAACATAAGAACAAATTAGGAATAACATAAGAGTTGGTAGTATTTTGAGACGGTCCTTTGAGATGATTTTTGCAGTCGGCAAACGTAGAAAAAACAATATTAGCAATGTTGCTAATATTGTTCTATTATACTGTAAGGTATGTTAATATGTATATATTGTTCTATTGTATACAGTACAAGTATGTATAATTAGTACTGTTGTTTATATATATTAAACTCAGCGTGTCGCGAAACTAAAGTGGATGGCGCACAGAGTACTAAGAAACTATAGACAAAGTAGTTGCTGGGTGACGATCGCGCATCGAAAAAAAAATATTGGCAGACACCTTTAGAGGTAGACAACCTAAAAAGTATCCCGGGGAGCTGCTGGAACCTTACTAGTTCTATAACGTATCTAAGTAATATTACCTAAGTAGAGTTCCCCTTTCCTAAAATGACCAGCAAAAAATCTGCATAGCAAAATTAAAGTCTCTGTGATAACATTTTAAAATACCTACAGATTACACTAGAGGTTGTACTACATTTTTTTGATTAAAAAAAATACTATTTTTCTTCGAGAAAAAGGTGGCAACCTAATCGACAACGAGACAATCTATTGGTCGATATCTAGTAGGTATTCTGGAACAATTGACTTAATTTTGCAGTGTGTGATTTTACCTCCATCCGTTTATGAGCTTCTGGTACTATGCACCCTCAGAAATGGGTCACAGTGGGGATGAATATCAAATATTATTTACCAATAATGCGTTTTCGATGTATACATTGCTATTTTCGAGTCCAAAGAATTATAGAATGTATTTGTTAAAAATTTATGTCTAAGTTCCTGTAATGTGGTAAAATTTAACTTTTCATTCGCAGGTTAAACAAATAGTGTAACACTATTATGACGCAAGGAATAGGCAGATATAAATAATGTAAACAAAAAGTTGACATTTTTAAAAGTAACTTCCAAAAGACACTCAAGTCAGCGCAAGTCAAGACTAAGTCACGGTTAGAATGGCTTATATATATTATTAATTTCCGATTGTTAATTCCGATGTTCCGATACTAGAAGCGTAGAGATTTTACAAAATGCAATATAAAAGACATGAAATAGTTGCTATTTTATATGAAAAAAATAACGAAGTCCCTTGCGTATACTCATTCGTCGTGTGGTATACGATTTAGTAGTATAGATTATTTCTAACTGAGTTGTTCTAAACAGAGACTAAGGTAAGGTGACGTCAGACAAGCAGCCAGACGTAAAATACCTAGGCAAAATCATGTTACAATATGATTATAATATGTTTTGCCAACCCCGCTTAGAGTGGGATAAAGGCCCCAAAAAAATTGGAAATATAAATTAATATATAGCTTTTAATTTATTTTTGTACTTAATAATTTATTGATTTATATGAAACTAGCGGCCTGTCCCTGCTTTGCACGGGTATTAAATATATAGCCCATGTCACTCAGTGAAAAAAAAATATTAAAATCCATCCTAGTAGTTTTGATTTATTCATTACTGCCCGTGGACCGCAAGCGTTAAATTTGGAGAAAAACAATTCCCGTCCCCTTTACCAAAAAGATTGCGTGCTATCTTTGGAATAAGTATTTTTACATTTTGAAGAATATGTTACGTGCAATTGGATGTGTCTCTTACTGGTTCAAACCGCGGTCAGGCATTAATGAAGTTATTATACAAATTTCGTCTAATTGATATTTGCAATTTATCACGCACTTCCTGTAGATTTGAAAACATCGTATCATATAATTCTGCTTATCACTAGGGAATTCCTGAGATACCTTTATCTACTAAGAAACATTGAAGCAGTGTGCGTCTAAGTTCTGAGCCTTCTGCCCAAAAGGAGATACGAGGCCTACGTTTACTGTGGAATCATATCCATCCTTAATTACTCACATGTCACCAGACTTTTGCACAAATATATTCAAATACAAAATATTATTTATTTAAGTGGAGTGTTTACTTTTAAATCGTCAAATGTATTTAAAGAAGCTACCACTGGTTCGGAAGTTCGCTCCTACCGAGAAGAAATAGCAATAAACTCAGTGGATAATCTTTTATAGTCTTATAAATTTTATAAGGCAATAACAGGCCATACTTTAAAAAAAATACTTATAATAGCAATAAGCTTATAATAAAATATATTTAAAATAAGTTAAATTTAGTGCGCTACGACCAGACTATAATAAAACAAATCTTGAATTCGGTAATAATTTATTGACTTAATTTCATCTTGTTAACAATTTTTAATGGCGGTTAACAATATCATGGAGTTATTAAACTAGAATAGCCAAAAATGTACCCTATTACGATAAAGAGAAAGCAAATGGGAGTGTATCTATTTGTCTCTCTTTTTTATGTGTAATTAGACAAAGACCTTGTTTCATCTTTCCTCTCATTGTGACACTCTCTTTTATTTCTTTTTATTTAATATTTTAAAGGAATTTATTAAAAACGTTACTTAACACTATATAAAACCACAGAGGTTTGTGCTTAGTCTGATAGACCTGGATATGGTTCTACTTCTCTAGTATAATTACTCTATGAACATTATACGAATACAAGCTCGTTTTAAACTTATATTTAGTAATTTATAGAATTACGCGTTACTTTGCGGAGATCCATTATACAAAAGTAATAATAAATATATTTTGCTATAATCCGCGATGAAGTAAAATAGAAAATATATATAATGCCTAATGTAGAGTAGACGGACGGACGACGGACGTCCATTATTACATAGAAATCTTCAAAAAGCTTTTACAAGGAATGATTTTGGGTGTTTGAATCCAGTGAAACCCTGTTATGTTTTGGCTAGATCAGTAATTTTATTATAATAGAACATCACTATATTCTTGAAGAATAATTGATAACAGGCGTTTGGCCGGTAGTAACAGCCCATCATCTTCCTGCCCTTATCCCACTCTAAGCGGGGTCGGTACAATATGTTATAAATATAATGTCACATGATTTGGCTGCGTTTTTACGACCGGCCTCCTGCCTGACGTCAACTTACCTCAGTCGTATTTTACGACACCTCGGTAAGAAAGAGGGTGGTCTATTCTACCAAACCGGATAACACACGGTTGGTCAACTTGCCTTAGCCGCCTTTTACGACACCTCGGGAAGAAATGAGGTTGGTCTATTCTATTCAGCCGGATACCACACGGCGGTTCGACTTACCTTAGTCGCCTTTTAGGACACCTCGGTAAGAAATGAGGGTGGTACTATTCTATTCAGCCGGATACCACACGGCGTTGTAACAGCTACGGGTAGTAACAGCTAGGACCACTTAATTGGAATTTCAAGAATATGTAGTTCAATGACGTAATTCTAATAATAATTCATCTAAACAACTTGTATTGAATGAATATGAAGATTTTCATATCGTTGTGCAAGGGATAATTGGAACAAATATATCGCGTTTATTACCTACCTACCCTGTTCATTTAATTATTAGTGCACCTATGTCATCCGACTAATGGCTTTCACAAGTTACCAATAAAATCAGTTAGCCTATTCGTAACATATCTGACACATACCTTGGAATCTGGCGTTCCTCAGGTTTCTGATAGGCTTATTCAGCACTGAAAGTCCCTAATAATTAAGTTAACAGGTAGATCATGTGGCTGTTATTTTGTTTATCTGCTGTATAGCAAGTTCCTGTTTTAAAATGGCTGCCATTTTATTTTTCACTTTTTAAAGTCTCTTTTTCGCGACATTTATCTGCTACTTAGTTTAGTTGTCGGTTAAACTATCCGACACTTTATCAGTAACTGTTGAAACAGGCACTAAAACTATTGTAGCCATTTATATGAACTGACCATAGCAAGTAGAAAGTGTTGGCTCTTTTTTCGGTTTGACGCGGCCAAGCAATAAACCATCTTGGGATATTTGTATTGTTAGAATATGACGATTGTTGTCAATTGTCGGAAAAGGCGCTTGGGAGATCTTATGAAAATTGATGCATATTATTTTAACAATACGTACAATGGTCCTAAAATGTTTAAAATGAGTTAATCTTGTATGTATATATATATATATATATATATATATATATATATATATATATATATATATATATATATATATATATATATATATATATATATATATATATATATATATATATATATATATATATATTCGGAATCTTGGAAGCGGTTCCAACGATTTTTCTGAAATTCAGCATGTGGGGGGTTTTGGAGGAAAATCAATCTAGCTAGGTTTTATTGAAAAAAAATCATGTTATCCCTGCTTTTGGGCATTAAAAAATACTAAAATTTATATTCAATTGAATTTTTGCCATTAACCGTCAAGGGAGTGTAGCTTTTTCAGGGAACGGGTGGTCGCGAGAAATAAAAATACCTGGAATCTAGCCCCACCTACTCTCTATTACTTTTTCTTCTTTTTAAGTTTCTTTTTTTTATTTCGTAAAAAATTAGCGAGTAAGGCTCAGTCACCCAGATATTACATTATTACACAAACACAATTAAAATTAAACAGAAGCGTTAATTGTCTAAAATACCAAACTAAATCTTGATCTTATTAGGTATGGTACAGAAAACCCCTTAGAGTTATGTGTTCCTAGTATCAGTCCATCGATTCAAGGCCACTCTTTGTTTACAACAAGATAATATGGAAATTTTTCCCGAGGACGGGGGTGGGTCGCCTGTCAACAGAATATAAATAAATAATAATACGTTTATATATAATGTATTTGTTAAATTATAAAATCTTTAAAAAATATATTAATATTATAAATCGAAAGCCTATCTGTCTTTTTGCTATGACGTCATCGGCTAATCTACGATACAGGATATTAATTAGTATTTCCTTTGGAAAATGACTTGACTCTTCACATGTGAGTTTTCACAACCGAAGCCACTAGTTTGCGATATTTTAAATAACTATTATTAATTATCAAATTAATTAATAAATACTGATGTTATTACTTACATTTTTTTTTTATAATAAATACTGTACAAGATTTTACGTTAAGAGCTAGGCGTTCAAACAACAGGCGTAAGTCCAACGGCAGCGATTGTGGCAATAGACGGCCGCCCAAGAGAGCCGAGCAGCATATCCTGCGTCATGCGGCTGGTAAAAAAGTAAGATAACAAACACCTTGTTACCCTCTAACTGCTATGCATACCCTCTATCCTCGCCATTAAGTGAGAAGGGAAGAGCTTAGACCAAACAAGCTTCTTAAATATGCAGGTTAATTCATCGTAAAGTGTGTGATAAATTGAAAATATCGATAAGGTACAACATAAGTTCATTGATGTCTGCCCGTGTCTTGAACCCCTGACCCCCTGGTAAGTCACAACGTTCGACTATCACAGCTCTTGACATAAATCAATTAATTTAATAATAGTCACATACATCCCAAAGAAATATTCTTTAAGTTTAAGTTTAAGTGTAAGTTTAAGTTTATTTGTATGTTGCACACTATATAACTTTCGCTCCATTCTTCGTAAGTCGTGCCAGTTCTTCGGTTTATAAATCCACTGTCGCTCTTTCAAATATTTGATTTGCTTGAAAAAAAAATGTTGTTATGTATAATGTAAAGGTTATATTTTACAATCGAATAATAATATTTATATCTGTCGACGTAACCCCTAGGGAGGCCACTGAAAATCAGCGTAGGGCTCACCGTCCTTGTTAGTCTGAGTGGTTATCCTATTTCTTTTTCTTCACACCGCCACACAACGTTATATAAAAGTTTTTTCGTTAACTCCTTTTTTATGTGAATTTTTATTTTTAATTTTCTATTGTTTTAACTCTATAATGTGTGTAGAAAAGAAATAAAGAAATTCTATTCTATTCTAAAATAATATTCTTTATTCAATTGACCGTTTCGAGAATTTTTTAATGTTGATAGTTATTAAAGAAGCTACTTTTTTAATATTTGGAGGGTTTGCTTCTACCGAGAACGTGCAAGAAACTCGGCGGATACTCTCTTCAAATACAATTTTAAATGATTACATGTTACTCTGAGATTACAATTTTATATGGTTACACGGTACTACGTTACAATATGAATATATTATATATCCACCACCCTACCTTATATATATATCCTTGATTTGTGAAGTTCTCTAGCCCAAAGGTTGCCTGGAAGAGATCGCTTGTTAGCGATTGTTGTTTTTTAGTACTATTGTAAATTTTGTGGTGTACAATAAATTCTATATTTGACCGACGGAAATCGAGAAAAAACACATAGGTATTACATGAAATTAAACGAAGACGCGGGTACAAATAGTCCCTAATTATTTCCACATCACATGACTAATGTTGTGTGATGATGGTGATGAAATTAACGATTACCTTAATTTTCAAAATGTTAATAACTAATTTCTAGAGCCAAAACTCTTGATTTACAAAAAAAAGTCGACAATTATTCTATTATGTCGATTCCAATACAATTATGATAATAACAAACTGGAAGCAATGACATCATTTTGTATTGCATATTGTAGGAACAACTCCTCGCGCTTATGTTCGCCTAGTACAATTTATCGAGACTTTACGTCATACACATACTTTGTTGTATGGTCGTACACCAGAGTAAAATACAATAAATATATAAAAATAAATATATATGGTTTGTTTTTTGTACTTTAAATCTATTTATTTCTTAATTTATTAAAGTTCAAAATAAGAAGTTGTTAATAATAAATAAATGAAAAATATTAATTGAAAAGGTTTCCAGGAAAATTTGAAAATTGGAAATGAAAAAAAACTACATCTTTTTAAAATGTTTTGGAATTGACAATATTTTTCTGAGAACTCAAGTATGTAATCGTTTGTATAAGATTACCTATTGGGAGGTACATATTTATGCCGTTTAAATTTAAGACCCTCTAGGCCATAGAGTCCAAAAGCAAAATAATATTATTCGTTCTAACACAACGGTAATTTTCAGGTGACATGAGATTTGACTCCTTTCTTTAAGAGAGTCGTCAATTTAATAGAAACACCAAAAAAAAAGGTACAGAAACACAACCAACTTGCGCACTTTTAAACGTTTGCATAATTTACACAGTTATAACATATAATATAGAAATGAGTTGGCCCAACTTGTATTATTTATTTAAAATGAAAGTTTTTTAATCATCTACCCATTACTATTTTGCATATACGAAACTGAAATCAAATCTATACGAAGCTAATGGAAGTAGTATCATATTGTAAATAGAAAATCAAAATCCTGGAATAACATAAGAACAAATTAGGAATAACATAAGAGTTGGTAGTATTTTGAGACGGTCCTTTGAGATGATTTTTGCAGTCGGCAAACGTAGAAAAAACAATATTAGCAATGTTGCTAATATTGTTCTATTATACTGTAAGGTATGTTATTATGTATATATTGTTCTATTGTATACAGTACAAGTATGTATAATAATTTAGTACTGTTGTTTATATATATTAAACTCAGCGTGTCGCGAAACTAAAGTGGATGGCGCACAGAGTACTAAGAAACTATAGACAAAGTAGTTGCTGGGTGACGATCGCGCATCGAAAAAAAAATATTGGCAGACACCCTTAGAGGTAGACAACCTAAAAAGTATCCCGGGGAGCTGCTGGAACCTTACTAGTTCTATAACGTATCTAAGTAATATTACCTAAGTAGAGTTCCCCTTTCCTAAAATGACCAGCAAAAAATCTGCATAGCAAAATTAAAGTCTCTGTGATAACATTTTAAAATACCTACAGATTACACTGGAGGTTGTACTACATTTTTTTGATTAAAAAAAATACTATTTTTCTTCGAGAAAAAGGTGGCAACCTAATCGACAACGAGACAATCTATTGGTCGATATCTAGTAGGTATTCTGGAACTATTGACTTAATTTTGCAGTGTGTGATTTTACCTCCATCCGTTTATGAGCTTCTGGTACTATGCACCCTCAGAAATGGGCCACAGTGGGGATGAATATCAAATATTATTTACCAATAATGCGTTTTCGATGCATAGTGGAGAAGGGGGATTAGATTTGCTACTTCTTGATTTATATACCGTATACAACAAATAAAATAATTTCGTTGTACTCCTTGAACTTTCATACTAAACAGAGTAAATAAATAAATACCTCTTGGGAAGTTCATTTGCAATAATTAATTTCAGAGTGAGAACCATGAAGGTAAATTGTTTTTGGTTTCCTAAAAACTGAAAAATACACAACGCGCAACTAGCTCGAATTATTAGCTTAGATATTGTTCGAAATTTATTGTTAGAGTAAATAAGTCCACTCTATATGCTATTCCAGTCACCCGTAGTCTGTTGAGTAAGTGATTAAGGGTTACTTGGCCCATAAATGGTGTGGTTGGAAAGACTATCATTGGGATCAAAAACTCGCCCTATTTTGTTCGTAGTAGACTATTTTCAAAAAATCATCTCTTTAGCGATCTTATGATCATGTCATAAACATGTTGTCACATGATTTGACTCCGTATTTTACGACCGGCCGCCTGCCTGCGTCAATTTATCTTAGTCGTACTTTACGACACCTCGGTAAGAAAGAGGGTAGTCTATTTTACTCAACCGGATACCACACGCTGGGTTTACTTACCTAAGTCGCCTTTTGCGACACCTCGGTAAGAAATGAGGGTGGTTTATTCTATGCATTGCATATGCATTCTATATTGTTACTTTCTTACTGTAAAAGTACAGATCTACGTTTTCGATTACGATGCTACGTTTAACTATTCGCCAATATATTATATACACATGTGCTAAGTTTTCTGTTGCAAGTGCATAGTTAATAAAATTCAGATATACATATACCACCCAAACAAGAAAATCCTTAAGAAAATAAATTGTAATTGTATGGTATTTATCGTGCAATAAAAAAATATTGCACGATTGCAATTCACTAATTCAGACATTAATGAGTTATGAATTTATAGAGCAGCTACTAATCAGTTCAGATTGAACGTCCAATTGTCAATAGCAAAGTTGCTTAACAAAGTTATCACAGAGATTATTAGAAATACAAAATAAAATATTTTGCTATTACTCATATAATCATTAGTCTGAACGACTAATAAAAAATCACTTTTCCTTGGGCGAAAAAATAATTTAGTAATAACTCGAACGAAAAAAGATTTGATGTCGACAACCAATAGTAATTTTCAGCACTGTGCCATACTCCACCTATATTATGTATTCCTAGTACTATGTCCTAGATTTCAGTTAGGTATTTCTTTGAAATCCTAGGTCTTATTTTTTATAACTACTAAGAAAGAAGAATATTTGACCCCGAATAAGGAACAAAGTTTTCATTCAGTATAATTACGAATAAAAAAATCTGAGTATGATTATTATTCATAGTACTAACTAAATTAATGAAAATACTTCGTAACCAAATAGTTATATTAAATAGTTAGTTATATTATATATAGAATATTTTTCATAATTCAATGAGTAATTAATTAATAAGATCCTAAGATTTCATCGGAAGTGTTATTAAGTATACGAAGTTAATAGAGTCCTAATACGAAGTTAATGGAGTTGATGAACATTTATTAGTATTTTAAAAATCTAACACCAAAATAATACTAATTGTCTATTGTCTATTCTACTCAGCTGGATAACACACGGCGCGGCGGCGTGATATGTGCTAACTACATGGCGTATTTATGTTCGAGTCTTATTCCAAGAAGAGAGAAATTCTTTCTCCACTAAAAGGATAGTAACAGGTCGTTAACTAACTTAGGATTTCACGCAGAACTAGCAGAACCCTTCACTACGGCCAACATTTATATCTGACAATATAAATAAAATAATTATTTTGCTATAATTTGTTACGACAATATACCTATACCTAATCTTATTTTATGCAGTATAAACTATGAGAACGGATTCTGCTCTCTACTCTTAGCATTTCATCTTCTTTACAAACTTGGATTAAAAACATATATTTTCATCATTACTGTGCTATTTGCACTTTTTTTTATTTATATGTTTGTCCTATTGAATTTCGCAAAATAACGCATACTTTTATATATTATTCTTGTATCAGACTGATTAACTCTCAGTGACTAGGAATCTTTCTTTTATAAATAAATTTGGAATAAAAATTCTACATTTACAAAATACAAAAATATTTATTTCGTTTCCATAATTCATTACAAGAAATACAGATTCAGACCTTCTAGTAAGTATTGGAAATACTTGTGGCAGAAGGTTTCGCTCTTCCATAACAAAGGTAAGTTATTTAATTATTAAAAAGGTAAGTTTTTACTATTTATTTAGTTATTTAATTATATCGTATGTGTATGTTGTGCGTGTGTGTGAGTGTGTTTGTGTGGATGTGACTGTTGTTGTCCAAATGTAGAGAGTAGAAATTAACTTTTACCTCCTTTTTGTGATATGCTCTAAAATTAGATAAACCCATACTAATATTATAAACTATCTGTGCCTGCGGCTTTACCCGCGTGGAAATCAATGTTTTTAATCGAAATTTTTGACATAACAGTAGTTATTGTAAGTTAACCATAAGCGACAGAGACATGCTGTCGAAGATTTTCTTTATTGTAATATTTATTACATTATTTTTTATATTTATATATTATTTGGAGTATTGTTCTCTGTTGTTTTGCGCGGCGCACGCGACTTAAGCTCCTAGTAGACTATTTTTTTAACATCTGCGCCACCTCTTCAACGCAATTTACATAAAACCGTGATGTGCTTATATACTTAAACCTTCCGAAAAAAATTGCACTTTTAGTAAAAACCGTACAAAAAATCTGTTTAGTAGATTTTGAGAAAAACGATCACATACAGACAGCTTTGGGAACTTTGTTTTATAATAAGTATAGATTAGATGTTTGTCTGTCCGTCTATCATATATATAATATCATACATAAGAGTTAAAAAACCTTGTGTTCCTTTCGAAGTGAAAAAAAGTACATAATTATGTATAATCTATCGATCTAAAATACGTATTTCTGCAAAGCTATTTTTCTCTTGTTCACGAAGCGTCGTCATTAGAGGCTCTAAATATCACCTTAGCTATTTGTAACAGTAGATTTTGTAAATATAAAAATTAGATTACATTTTCAGTCTTCATAGAAACCGCGGCCTTCGTTCAATAGCCGATCGCTTAAGACGAATCTCAAAGAAGAACTTCCAGAAAGCACTACCGCATTTGTACTCTCTCATAGTTGCCACATCCAACTAAAAGGGAAATAATTGCGCAAACAATCTTAATAGCACCCTTAAGCCTCATTAAGATCCTTTAGCTTTCAAGATGTTAAGCTGTGGGATGATTTACCAGTATCAATCCGAAAATCACTTTCCCTGTCCTTATTTAGGTTACAGGCTAGAAAATATATATCTTAAATATATATCTTAAGTATATATATAATATTAGGTCCTTACATATGAAATTGGAGTTTTCTATGGGAGGAACATAAAGTCGTTTTTTTTAATGAAATATATTTAATTAATCAAAGTATGTACCATTGCTATGTATGCACTTTTGCCATCTCATAGGCGGGAATCAATAAAATCTTTGAAGGCGGTTTGGACTGCCCCATCGGAGTTGAATTTTTTCCTTGCAAGTAGTTATCCAAATTGCGAAAAAAATGGTAATCTGTTGGAGCAAGGTCCGGAGAGTACGGTGGATGTCTAAGACATTCTCATTGAAGTTCCTCTGATTTGGTAGCCGTCTGTTGTGCAGTGTGTGGTCTAGCGTTGTCCTGAACCAGCAGTGGCCTCGAGCGATTGACCAGCCTCGGTTGTTTAGCAGCTAGCTTTTCCATCATGGTTTGCAGTTGCTGACAATAGATATCTGCCGTAATCATCTGGCCAGATTTAAGAAAGCTGTAGTGAACGACACCGGCACTAGTCCACCAAACACTTACAAGCAACTTTTTTTTAGTCAATTTTCGCTTAGGGCAGGATTTGGCTGGTTCGCCAGGGTTCAGCCATTGCGATGAGCGCTTCCGATTATCGTAGAGGATCCATTTTTCATCACAGGTAATGATTCTATTTAAAATTCCTTCATTATTGTGCCGGTTCAGTAACGTAACGCAGCAGTCGACGCGCGTTTGTCGGTTTGCTTCACTCAATTCATGAGGTACCCACCTTTCAAGCTTTTTCACCTTCCCAATTTGCTTCAAGTGGATTAGAATAGTTTTATCACTAACACCGGAGCCTGCAGCTAACTCGGACGTGGTTTGCGATGGATCCGCTTCCAGAATAGCCTTCAATTCTTCATTATCAACTTTGGTCTCCGGCCGTCCACGATGCTTGTTCTGGAGGTCGAAATTTCCAGAACGGAAACGTTGAACCAAAAACGCACTGTGTTTTCTTTTGCGACACCGTCACCATACACATCATTAATCCTTCGAGCCGTTTCTGCAGCACTGGTGTCACGGTGGAACTCATACTAGTAAATAACGCGATATTTCATGTTTTCCATTTTGTAAACAGAGTGACACAAAGAAAAAAACAAAAGAAGAAAAAACAAATGAATTAGGGGGTTTGAAACACAAATGCATAAGTAAATAGCTGTATGAATTTGAATTTGGAATTCCTAACCATAAAGGTAATATTTGAGATCAAAGTGGCCAGTACGACAAAACGCCAATTTCATATGTACTCTCTCATATGTTTCATATGTACTCGGCAGTTTTTTTTATGGAATGGTGTTGTTAAAATATTAAATTAACAATACTTGAAAATAGCGTATAAAAAAAACTGCCGAGTACGTAACGTCCTAACTCGCCATCTCGCTTGCACCTACCCCTATATATACTTCCCGCTCTTTCCAACCGCAACCTGTTATGCTTGTCTGACTAGGGTAGGAACTATGGAAAATGTCTGGCTAAAGGGGAAACATCATCTAATTCTTATCCAAGTAATAAATATTAAAATCAGCTTTTATACTATGACGTAAATAGAAGTCAAATTTCATGAACTTTAAGGGTGTCTGGCAGGGGGTTTCCACTATGCTAAGTATCTGGCATTGAGTGACGTGATTTTTAATATTATTCTAAAGGTAATATCAAAAGATCAAGCTTTATACTATGACGAAATTAATTCAGAATTTTGGAACCTTGAGAACCTCGTATCTCCCAAAGCCACTATGATCCAAATTCCATAATCTACTATCGTTCTTACCTGTGTTGAGAGCATGCACTGACAAAGTTTCAGCTTTTATAAAATGACGAAGGTCTGGCGTTCACGGGATCTTGGGCCATGAGTAGCATCTTTTCATCTATTTATTTTACCAAAATTAATTAATAGATTAAATAGTTAAATTTATATAAACTTTTTCTTTTTCTCTTTATGACCCGTACTCTTTTTCTTCTTTATTTCTTGTCCTTTTCCTTCTAGTTAAAAGGTTGACTGGAAGGGATCCCTTTTAGGGATAAGTCCACCTTTATACATGTGTTTTTTTACTTTTTCTAAATATATGTATAAAAAGAAATAAATGATAATAATAAGCCTCCGAGACGTTCAGCCTCAGCCGCTGTATGCTGACAAGGCGACGCTCTCAGAAGCTGTGAGCCTTATAGTGCTAGTTCTCCCTACTTTTAGTCCGCCCAAGCTTCTGCGCTCGCCCCGTTTCTCCCATGACGCTTTAAAAGCCGTTAGGGGTAACAGCATTAGAGAATTCAAAAAAAGCTGCGTAGTTTCCACGAATCTATCAGTTTCTTCTTCTTCATCAAGTTATCCATGTTTAAGACTAATGATGAGTTTAATTGCAAATTCATAATCGGTCGAACTACTTTAAACATCATATAATTAAGTTGCCCAGTTTTTAATTCTATCGCAATTATTAAAATACAAAAGAATATGGAAAATATATAATACAATAAAACACTAATTTTGAGAATTCTCAACTAACTTTATTTAATCAATAAAATTACATTTAAATAACACCTTTAATTATAAGTAAAATGATTACGACTACATGATTCTACATTATTTTAAATGTAATCCTTATACATAAAAGAGAAAATATGAAAACTTATAGTAGTCTTATGATATATCAACTAAAGTACGAAACAAAATAAAGTTAACAATCTGAAAAATGTACGTTTTGTATATATATTTTAGTTCAACTTTGCCAAGTAGGTTTAGTCAGTTTGTTTTGTCATATTGATTTATTTTACTTTTACAAGTTATTTGTTGTTTAATATCCATTTTGTGTTTTATATGTTTCTAACATAAATAGTATAGTAATTGGGCTTTTTACACTACGTTAACCAGTTTTATAACCATGTTTTTGTACTTTATTTCGTGTTTTCAGTACTATGGTTGGTTGCCATTTTGGCTGAGATCGTTTTTAGTGATGAAGCTGTCAATGCACTACATACATGTACATTTAGTCACGACGATGATGTGGCCTAGTAGTGACAGATAGTGTTAGTTTACGTTGTTTCAACTTCGTATATTAGATGATTACAATGTTTAAACATCGAATAATAAACAGTTGCGTTGTTTTAATAGTGATTATTAGACAATTGTGTTGTTTCCACAGCATATGTTTTTAGCAACGAATATTAGACGATAGCGTTGTTTCAACAGCGAATATAAGATGATTATATTGTTTAAACACCGAATATTACACATTTCAATAGTGAATGTTATATGATTAAAAAGTTTAAGCATTGATTATTAGACAATCGCGTTGTTTAATAGCGAATATTAGTTGCTTTCAATGTTTAAAATGTGAATATTAGACCATTGCGTTGTCTCCGCAGCATGTTTTAGCAACGAATATTAGTCGATAGGGTTGTTTCAACATCGAACATAAGATGATTATATTGTTTAAACACCGAATATTACACATTTCAATAGTGAATGTTAGATGATTAAAATGTTTAAGCAGCGATTATTAGACAATTGCGTTGTTTAATAGCGCATATTAGATGCTTACAATGTTTAAACTTAGACCATTGCGTTATTTCCACAGCGTATGTTTAAGCAACGAATATTAGACGATAGCGTTGCTTCAACAGTGAATATTATACAATTGCGTGGTTTCAACAGCTAATATTAGATGATTAGAATGTTTAAACAAAAAATATTAGACGATGCCGATGTTTCAACAGCGAAATGTATGAAAGAATGTTGGACGATTGCATTATTTCAAAGTTGATTGTAAAATTGATGTCATGTTACAAGCCAAGTAGTGAATACTTGGGAGGCCTATCTTATAATTTTTGTTAATCACGTCGTAATTCGTATGAGTTTTTACCTTATGATATTCGCCAATTTGCGTATTATAACTAGCCGTGCCACTGTTATGCACCTAACAACTCACACAAATGGGGTGGCTGTAGGTTCATATAAAAACCAATAGTGTGGCACTTATAGGTTACAATAAGCAGACTCTGAGTACTATATAATATATGAAAATATATAAAATAATATTTCACTTACAATATACTTATATTAAAAGTGAAATCCAATTATTTTTATATATTTTATACTAGTTTAATTAATTGTAAAAGCGTATCTGAGCTATTTTAAACATAATGTTATATTAGTCGCCGTTGTACATGCGTTTGTGCGTTCGGTCTAAAAGGCCACTGATAACCGATGTGGATACTATTCTAATTACAGCTAAGTGATCGTAATTCTTGATTTCACATCACTGTACATATTGTAGTTAACCTTTTACTATTACTTTGATTAATAATAAGTGGTCGCTACTAAGAAAAAAAGAAAGGCAGAGTTGAACCGAAAATTGAGTGAAGCATTTTAAAGTACTTACTTTAAAATATGTGTGTGCGTGTAGAGTGTAGTGTCGAGTATGATATGCTTTATGACATGTATGCAACAGAGCTTAACAATAGTCAGCTTAATATTGCGTGTGTTTTGTGTATTAGAGAGCCGGCTTAGTATTTGACAAATAAAATGCTTCATCTTTTAGTTCCATACTCCATCTTCCTTTTTTTAAGCTAAGAGTAGATATGTAAGTATACTTTATGTGTAGTGTGATGTGAAAACAAAATGAATAATTCTATTCTAATCTACGTACGCTATTTTAAAGAAGATTTTATGATTTATATATGTAAAGAATCTTATATTCTAAATGTAACTATCGTAGGGGTTAAGAATGTTTAATATTTTCTGTTTATTTTATTATTTTTTTTTTGTTTTTTTATAAAACTATTAACTATGTAGAAATATATATTATAGAACTTAATTTATGGGCTAGTTCCAGTTACAGCACCATAAATTGAATAATTGATATGATTTTGCAACTGCAACTATGTACCTTACTGGCTAACATTTATACCTATATATGTACATTACACAATAAGATCTGATGAAAACCATTTATTCTCGTCTTAAACGCTATCCGTGCCATTAGAAAACCGCCTTATAGTTGTATGTGAAAACTGTTAATGAGTTAAATTTAACGAATGCCTCCGGGTGTTCCGGGGATGGGGTGCCACTTTAAGTAGATCCCCGAGGCGATGTATCGATTAGTGCAGCCAAGGGCTTCTGCTTAGAGTGGCCCCAGCCCGGAAGTGGAGCTCTTTGCTGTTGCTAACGGGGATTAACAAACGCGTAGGGTCGCTATCCCCCGCTACCAACAGCGTAGTAGTACACCGTCAAGTTTTACTCTGAAGTAACCACAGGAAGATATAAAAAATGCTTATTTGTAGAAAAATCTAAAATCTACACGTACACATCAATCGCCCTATCTGAAGAATAAAGTCACATTGCCTATGCTTGTACTCGTACATGGGAAATGTAACTTTTTTCTTTGGATAAGGTGATATAATAACTATTACCTCTAAGAATTATTACATATACGCCAAAATATCTTTATATCTTTGGTAGATAATAAAGATAATATCTTTAGCAGATATTGGCAGTTTATAGATGGTGTTTGTTTGATATTATACATTTTAAACAGTAAATTTAAACTTAATATATTTATATAATTACTAAATAACCTTAAACTACCTAAGAGCTAACATGCAAAATAAGCGATTATGTTTCCGTGTTACAAACATAAATGTATTCATGTTCACACACTGCAAAAAATAAGCGAGATATATCACTATGTACTAAACTAGAAAATCCTTTTCAATCGACTGATCGAGAAGAATTTTTTAAAACAATATAAAATGAGACATACAATTAATATACCTAAAATATATTTTTTTATATAACAATAAAACAATAACCATAAAATAAAACGATAGCATTATATTATAATGTGTATAGAAGTAAAAATTGTAATCTGTATTTGTAGATATGTTACGAAGTCTGACTGTAAAAAGAAAAGATAAAAATGGGTTTACATTTTGTCCATTATACCAAGAAGCAGTTCCATTTCCTGATGGATCTGTTTAAGAAGGTCTGTCATTTGGCGCGGAGAGTCGAGGATGTCAATGCTCTGGGTATAAGGGTTATACCGGACACCGAATTCGCGGGGGATAGTCTGGGCGAATTTTCTGAAAGTACAGATAAATTTTTGGCAGTTGAAATTAATCCAGTAATGTCTTATTTATTCCAATTAAAAATTCGAATTACTCAAGTTAATTTTTAAACATTTGCTTTTGTTAATAGGAAAATAGGAAAAAGACATATTCCTGGATAAGTAAGTAGCGGACTATCTACCTAGTAGTGGCCTTACTTTCCCACTGCTGGGAATAGGCCTCTTCTCTCCGTTTTTGGAGAGAAGGTTTGGAGCTAAGACCTACCACGCTGCTCCAATGCGGATTGGTAGGTTACACATATCCAGAATTCTCTAGAGATATGCAGGTTTCCTCACGATGTTTTCCTTCACCGATAAGCGTGTGAAAAATTGCAATTATCAGTTAGACACATAAGGTTTAAAAGAAAAACTCATTGGTGTCTGCCCGGGTTCGAACCCGTGACCTCCTCGAAAGAGTCGCTCGGTGTTACCGCTGGGCTACCACAGCTTATTTTATTCCTGAATGTATAACCAACTAATCCGCATCGAAACAGCGTGGTCGTAACCTTCTCTCCTAAAGGAAAGAGGAGGGTTTTTCCCAGCAGTAGGATAGTAACAGTCCGTTAATTTAAGTAAATGTAAACTTACATCATTTTCTCTTTGGCGTTTTCAAAGCTGTTAGCCACGAAATATATCGGCTGGTACTCAGTTATTGGGTACTTCTGTTCGCCAGTCACAGTCGGTTCGAAGTCCCTGAGCTCTGGTTTATCAGACAGACAGTATTGGAGTTCACCGAATGACGAGAGAAGACCAGCTCCGTAGGCTTTCAGCTGGCCGTCTTGACGACATACACCAAACTCCACAGTAAACCAGAAGCACTAAAACAAATTAATCATTTATTTCTTACTAGCAGAGGAGATCGCTGATGTTGCGATCAGGCCGTCTGTTGTACATAGACTCATTTACTATGCTTTTTTTCTTTTGTATATCGTGTAAGTCGTCTTATTTACTATGTTTTTTTGTTGCATTTTGTTTAAGATTTTTTTTATGTGCAATAAAGTGTATTTGTTGTTTTTGTTCTTGTTGTAGCAATCGCCAGCTGCTCCGCCCGCGTGGACAGATTATAACCTTAATATAGTATTGTGATAACCATAAAGATAGTTGAAGTGGGTTAACCTTAAAAGCTAGACATAGGCTGTCGTGGATTTTTATTTACAACTTTAATAGGGGAATAATTTTGTAATACATGATTTTTGAATAACTATCACCGTTTGTTTACTCAGTGCACGCAAGGAAAGCTTTAAATTTTGCCGTTTTCGTAATATTTTTTTATCACTGCTCCTGTCCTATTCATCTTAGCTTGATTTTATATATCCGACCTATAGCCGACCTCGATAAATGGACTATCTTACACTGAAAGAATTTTTCAAGTCGGTCCTGTAGTTTCTGAGATTAGGTGCGTTCAAACAATGAAATAAACTCTTCAGCTTTATAAATTAACATAAATAGATGTTAAACTTTATTTTCTTTAAAAAAAACACAGATCACTTCATATCGACTATTGGTTACTTCATATACTCCTATTATTAATGTAAAAATCCATCAGTCAGTCTTTACATAATCAATCTACTTACATGTAAAATAAACTTGATAAATAATAGCTTCTCAAACAAGAAAAAACTGAAAACATAACCAAAGGTACGTTAGCATTTAAGTTAACCAGAGTGAAGTTGAATTTAAACAAAATATAGTGATGTTCATTTATCTTAACATCACTCAACACAACATGCTGATAACGCGCGCAAACATAAATAAACACATACACACAAAAAATACACGTATACACACAAACACGTAAACACACACAAAATACCAATAATCCTTTCATTCTTTTATAACTTTTTAGTTTACACAGCGGAGTCTCCTGGTAGAGATGAAAGACTTTTATAAAAGTCCCAACTTTGTTATTGTTAGCTTATATGATATAGGTATATAAAGAAACGGAACTAAAAATATAGGTAATTCCTCCTCCATCGACCTATTCGTTGGGTTATATCGATAACTCCGGTTCTTTTACGGATCTCTTCATTCCTGATTTGATCACGCAGTGACGCTCCGAGTATCTATTATCATCGTCCGTTGATTTCAATATTACTACTAGCAAAAACCACAGGATATAGTTTTTAAATATGAATATAACTTACGAAAGTTTAAATTCCTAATTAATGTAGAAAATATAGTTAATTTTTTTTTGTTTTTAAAACAAATAGCTGTATCTATTACACAAAAGTATATAAATCAAGCAAGTAAAGATACTACTATACAGTACTACTATATGTACTTATAGGAAACGCACTTAGCCTCTACAAAGGAGAAAAGATCCCAATTTTCTCACATTTCGATTCCCACCACACAACCGGATGCGTAACGACTAGCCTCAACTATACCACTAACCCTACACTATACGTCACTTGTTTACAAGTTTATTTGAAAGAGTATTTTAAATTTGAATTCGAATGTGAATATTATTGTAAAATACTATAAAATTTAAATTGCGATTCATACGTCATTATCATTTCTATACAGTACTTACCGTAGCTAGTTTCTCAATATACTCATCAGGTGCCCCCAAAGATGCCAGTCCGATCTCCTGAGAGAACTGAGCGAATGCTGGATCGGCGAAAAGCGGAGCGTGGCCGAGCAGTTCATGGCATACGTCGGGCTCAGGAGTGTAGAGCGGGCGAGAGTGGTGCCTGATGTACTGAGTGCTGTGGAACACGCGGAACGCCAACCCAGCGAGGAAGTCACGGGACGAAAGCAAACCGGCTACCGGGCGAAGGGTGAAGCCAGTGCAATCTATAAACATACATTTTTCAAATAAAATCAAACAGCATTCATTCACATACACTTTCATGCACATAAACAATATAATCTCATAACAAAGAAAAAGAAAAGTCATCATCTTCCTGCCCTTATGCCACTCTAAGTGGGGTCGGCACAACATGTTATAAACATGCTGTCACACGATTTGGCTGCGTTTTTACGACCGGCCGCCTGCCTGACGTCATCTTACCTCAGTCGTATTTGACGACACCTCGGTAAGAAAGAGGGTGGTCTATTGTAATAAACCGGATACCACACGGTGGGTCAACTTACCTTAGTCGCCTTTTACGACACCTCGGTAAGAAATGAGGTTGGTCTATTCTACTCAGCCGGATACCACACGGCGGGTCGACTTACCTTAGTCGCCTTTTACGACACCTCGGTAAGAAATGAGGGTGCTACTATTCTATTCAGCCGGATACCACACGGCTGAAAAAGAAAAGTAATAAACAATTAGGATTTAAAAAAAATTTACAAAGTAAAATTGAAAGGGGGGGGGGGGGGGAGAATATTCGAAACATACTTACTATAACTATAAAGATACGTGTCCCGCCCCTATCATTCATGCCTGGAAGTGTGACATGCCAAACGGTATGTCACTCAGCTTTTGCTAAGGCTAAACCTTGGGACTGATTTACCTAATTTTGACCTACCTGTAAGTATCCAACTGCTGGTCATTTTAATCCCACTAGAGTGCAATGACCGCCACTCTACTTTGTCAAGGAAGGTTAACTCTGAAGACACTTTTTTGTGACTATCCCACGGCAGGGCATATAATAATATGCCCTGTAAATAAATAATTATAAAATAACATAAATTACTAAATTATTACAATATAAAAAATTACTAAATTATTACGCAGATAATTAGTGATATTTACACTTTATTAAATTACTTTATTATATTTACTTTTATAAATATTATTCTATTGTATTTATTATAGTAGTAGCCGAGTTTCTTGCTGGCTCTTCTCGGTAAGAAGAGCTTTCCAGACCAGCAGTAGAGTTGACGATTCAAAAGCACTTGTTTACAAGTTTATTTGAATAAAGAACATTTTGAATTTGAATTTATATATTATTTTATTATGTATTTCATATTATTAAAAGGTCCATTTTGGATTTGTTATTATTGGTTAAGTTTTAAGTTAATTTTTAATAATTCGCTGTACTTATATATACCACTTTTTCACTTTTAGACTGGTTGGCTGGAAGAGGTTCCGATTGCGAAATAAGCCCGCTATTGCAAATTATGTTGTACTTTTTATTTTTATTTGAATTGATGCAATAAAGAGATTACAAACAAACAAAAAACGTCCTCTTTTTTTCTTTTGTCTTTTTCGAGATTACACTGTTCTAACGATTCACTTACGATATGTAGGTAGTTTCCCACATGATGATTGCCTTAACCTAAAGGCGTGCTATAAATTAAAAAAAATCCAGCGCCTGCATATCCAAACCCGAACCTAATTTATTAAAAAAATCAGCTCTCTTATGAATGCAAACATAAAGTCAATAGAGCAGTTTGCTTTACTTTTAGCTAGTCTCGTGAACTACAGCGTTTTCTGTTTAAAAATTTTTACAATCATAATGATGAAAACCACCTTGTTATAATCTGATAATTTATCGGGCTCATCCGATAAAATAACACGTGAGTATAGCCGGTTTCTATACATTAATTATGAATTCCACTCACGATAGTTTAAATTCAAAAATTTATCATCAACTTATAGTTTTGAATATACAAGTAAGTATGATTCGAATGAATACACGGAATATTTAAAAGAAAAAATATTTATATGACATTGGAACATACAACTAGTTGGAACATACAATAATCACTATCAATAATCACTTTATCTTGTTAAACGTGAAAACGCAGCCTAATTCTCGTCAATTACCCGCTTATGCGAACAAGATATCATTAAAAAAAACACTACACTCTTAAACTAATAAAATTATTTGGACATCACCTAAATCACAAATAACTAATAAAATTATTCACAACACTACTTAAAATATCTCTGGTGGTGTTATTTGTAACTGCAATCACTAACATTATTCACAACACGATCACCAATTCACCAATCACTTAAAAAATTATTAATGTCATCAACTAAATCACCAATGGCTAATAAAATTATTTGTAACAACACATAAGAAGGCATTTTCAGTCCTCTTTGGTTCGATGCGAAGGATCTTAGTCATTAACCACTTATACCACTTATTTATAAAACCACTAAATATTTATGACATCACTTAAGATATCAACAAGAATTTTTTTTAATTTAATTTTATAATTTACATCTTATATATTATATATTTATAATTTTATAACTCATATATTATATATTTATAAAAAAAAGTTGAACCGGTGACTTATTTCGTGTCAAGTTACTTTAAAAATATAATCAACTGCCTATGTATTCTAGTTTTTCCGTATTAAACTATATTAGCGGGGAAGAGGAAGGTATGGTAGATTGAGGTATCTGATCTTTCGAAAAAAACCCATTACCTACATGAAGGAAGCTCTTTAAAAGAAGAATTGGAGTGGGACATGATTCTCAGCAGTTAGAGAAGAGAAGGAAACTGTAATCCAAAATAATAGATCTCTAACTTAATGATGTATCGAAATTATATAAATTTCATATGGGGCAAACAAAACCGATCTTTTATCCGGTTAGGATCTACATTTAAAAATACATCATGAATAATGATCAGGAGTCCTATATATTAAAAAAAAAAAACAAATATAAATATATATTCACCAGTTGTCTGTCTACCATAACACAAGTATTAAGTTACTTACTTTGAGAACGGGCAACCGTGTGTGTAAGTGTCCCATATCATCATCTTCCTGCCCTTATCCCACGCTAAGCGGGGTCGGCACAACATGTTATAAACATGCTGTCACATGATTTGGCTGCGTTGTTACAAACGGCCGCCTGCCTGACGTCAACATTCCTCAGTCGTATTTTACGACACCTCGGTAAGAAATGAGGTTGGTGTATTCTACTCAGCCGGACACCACACGGCGGGTCGACTTACCTTAATCGCCTTTTACGACACCTCGGTAAGAAATGAGGGTGATACTATTCTATTCAGCCGGATACCACCCGGCGTGTGTAAGTGTCCCATATATTTATTTATGTTTATTTATTTGTTTTATATACTTCTAGGAAAAACAAAAAATCAAAAACTTTTAAAACTTCTTACAAACCTTTAAGGAAGTTGGAGACATCCTCTAGCTGTGGTATATTGTCCTCACGGTACCCACAATTTTCAATAAGCAATGGGAAAACATGGTTATGCTCTTTGCAAGCATGAGTTGGGTACAGCTCGATCAGTTTCCTGAACACAGCGCCCCATGTTGCTACCTCATCTTTAGTATAATCAACATGGGGCAAAGGTTGGCCGTGCTTGTAGTTGTAGGCAATATCGGCGAAATATTTCCTCCTTGCACGGTAAGCTGGATCAGTGAAACCGGGATGGTCTGAGTCGAGCTCGGCGCCGTAAGACAGAATTTGATTAGCAAATCTGTCTAGATCTCGAATACGTCGCGGAAACCATGGAACGGTTGCTGAAATGATATAAACAAACTTTATTAAATGATAATAACAACAACAACACGACCAAGCTTTGAAGCTTTTGACAAAATCGCACGATTTTGTCGTGGAGTCTATCTCCTGGCGATGCCTCGGTTACGTTGCAACTGCTTGTGCTTGTGTATTGTTGTGTTATCGGTGGCGGGTAGTGCGTAAGTTTTTACAAATTCCGTATGTAGCAGGTATGAGAACGAATAGTGCACTACATTTAGCATTACATATATTTTCTTTTATTGCGGATTATAGCAAAATAATATTTTCATTAGTTTTATATATTACTAGTAATATCCCGCAATTTTACATTTACTACATTACATTTTTAATACAGACCCCTATTTTTTTGTTGAAAATGTAATATAGCCTATTTTACTCAGTAAAGATGCAGCTTTCCAATGGTGAAAGAATTTTTGAAATCGGTCTAGTAGTTTTTGTGTGAAAACATTACAAACTTACATACAAATTTTTCCTCTATATTATATTAGTATAGATATAGCTAATGATTAACTTCACAAAACAAAATAAAGCTAGACGAAAGAAAGCTTTACAAATATAATGTTTAGTTGGTTTTTTTCAATACGTACATATGTTGTCCTTGTAGTTACTAGATATGACATTCAAATAACCGGCTAGCGGTTTTAGTTCTTCCAACGCTGCACCAAAGTCGCCAGCCCCATGTTCACACTCCACCATGAACTCATAACCGGGTCTTCTGGCAGAGGAGCGAGATTCGATGTGGATGAGGTTGACGCCATGAGAAGAGAATATACTCAGGAATCTCGCTAAAGAACCGGCTTCATCACGACTTGCTGGCGAGAACAGGAGCCATGTGGACTTGCTGCAGTCGAGGCGTTCGTCGACACATTGGCCTCCATGGAGTTTGGCCTAGAAGTAAAAGTTCATCTTTGAATACAAAAACAGGAATTATTAGTTTAGTGTTTATAAACTAATGTTGTATGAATATAGCACAGGCTCAAACACGCAATAACATATGTACAAGACCAAATTTGATGTATATCATAGACATACGAAAGGTCGCAAAAAGCTTATGATACCTGTGTCGCGACTTAGCAGAGTTAGCAACACATTCGATGGTCTGGTATTCGCTTCTACTATAAAATTCCCCAATTCATACTAGACCAGTCTACAGAAAGATTTAAATTAAGTATAAGAGATATGCTTATACATAAAGCATATTACAAAATTGAGGATTATTTGGATGATAAAAAGCCTAGATTTGAAAATCCTTTCAGCTTCATACAAGACTGCGGTTTAATAGTGTAAAATTGAAAATGTTTAAAAGATTGACCGCCGAGTTTCTTTCTGGTTCTTCTCGGTAAGAGCATTATTCCCAACCAACTGTAGCTTCATTAATCATATTGATCCTTGACGATTCAAAGTGCTTGAAAGAGCTTATCTGAATAAAGATTATTTTGATTTGATTTAATTTGATGTACCTTTGTGATAGTGTGAGTGTGTGACTATGTTCATGTATGTATTTCATATATGTGTCTTGTATATAAATGTACAAAGTACGTTACATACGTCTCAACCCGCATACACTACAATTAGTAAGGTAATTCTAATTCATAATATTTGATATTTGCGTACTAACTTTATCTTTAATATAAATTATCTCACTTCGTAGGTTAGCTGGCAGAGATCTCTATCATAGGGACAAGTTGACCGTTGTACACTTTTTTTTAACAATAATGTTTTTTCCAACATTTTTTATGGTACTTATATAAATAAATAAACAGGCCTTTTTCTACTATTTGTTGATCCATAATTTTGACCAATAATAAATAATAATAATATATACATATATGGGACACTTACACACACGGTCGTCCGTCCCCAAAGTAACTTAATACTTGTGTTATTGTAGACGGACAACTGTTGAATATATACTTATATAATTTTTAAATACAAATATACACCCAGACTCGATCAACTAATTCATTTATAGAAAATGTTGGCCCTCGGCGGGAATAGTACCTGCGACCCGCGAAACTGAAGGCAGGGTCACCACCCACTGCGCCAACGGGCCAGCAAATAACTACAGTGTACACTGACGGAAGTTTTGCAAAAACTTATTTAGTTTATTTTTAGCATTTGTGCAAGAACGTTAAAACTGTTTTCGAAATAGCAAAATTTTATTATAAACTTAAGATAAAATGGGGATCACTTTATATCTATACACACGGAAAAGTTGGAAATCTTCAGTAAGTGATCACGTCGTTAAGTCGTCGAATTCATTCAAATAGAACGGCTATGCAAATTATCAGAACTTTATCTGCAGTAATATACACTAAATCAGTCAATCAGGACTTCAGATAATAAAAAGAAAGTCAATAGTCAATTGACCTAAAAAATGAAGATGTCTCTATATACGAGTAGATACAAAAAACGGTGACATTGACGCGCAATATTAAGCGGCCGCCATCTTAGAAATCAGCATTCAATCGTAACGTTCGACTTTATTTTATAAATTTAATAGCAGACCCAGACGCGTTGTTGTAGATCAATCTATTTTGGAGTTTCTCTTTCCTCATAAAATGACTGTAGGTATTTTAATTTTGAGATATCTTCTAAGATCATCATCTTCCTGTCCTTATCCCACTCTAAGTGGGGTCGGCACAACATGTTATAAATATGTTGTCATATGATTTGGCTACACGTATTTTACGACCGGCCGCCTGCCTGACGTCAACTTATCTTAGTCGTATTTTACGACACCTCGATAACAAAAGAGGGTGGTCTATTCTACTTAATCGTATACCATACGGTGAGGCAACTTACCTTAGTCGCCTTTTACGACACCTCGGTAACAAATGAGGGTGGTACAATTCTATTCAGCCGGATACCACACGGCGGGTCGACTTACCTTAGTCGCCTTTTACGACACCTCGGTAGGAAATGAGGGTGGTACTATTCTACTCAGCCGGATACCACACGGCGAGATCTTCTAAGATATTGATTGTTATTATATCTTGTAAAGGATCATAATATTGATCATGAAATGCTAAAGATAACTAACTTATATAAATAAGTTTATAAGGATTAATAATGTATCCATCTAAATAGGCTCTCTAAATACAGAATTGTCTGTAATCATTTTTGAAAAGTTAGAATGGGTATAGTAAGTTATCTTTAAAAGATAGATTATTAGATAAAGATATATTCTATTCCAGATTCTTTTTAGCCCTTTAAATAAGAAATAAGCCCACAATAAATTTTTATAGCTTAAACGGACTCACACGTTTTCGATGAAGCTCTCAGCTTTCATTAATCAATCAATGGCGGTATTATTATTTTTTTTAACTTTTAACAAATTTTTACTTTACTTAGTATTCGGTGTACTTTGTTTTAAATTATGTCACGACAAAGCAAACATCATTAAAACCCCAACTCGATTGTTAGGTAGGACTCTATCATCACTACATATTATAAAACAAAGTCGCATTCTTTGTCCATATTCCCTATGTATGCATAAAACTTTAAAACTACGCAACAGATTTTTTTTTCAGCGGTTTTTTTTAATAGATAGAGTGATTCTAGAGGAAGGTTTGTACGTATAATAACATTCAATACGGAGTAGAGAAATACTGTAATCTTTGAGGTTTCTGTAAATAATTACATTTTTTTCCGCTTACATTTCAAACGCAGACTAAACCCTACGAGACTTATCAAAATGATGTACTAAGTATTTGTACACCTTAAAAAGGTCTACAGAAAAGTCCGCGATGGTATATGTCTATCTCTTATGGATAACCCACTATAGCATTTTTTGTCATTTATTTTTTACGAAAAATAATGCCTTATTTTAGAAGCAATTTTTATACAATACAGCATTAATCCTTATCCAATTAAGTACCTTAAATAAATAGTTGATTTAATATAGATCAATATGGCCGTTTACAGCATGTAATTTAAGTGAACATTTTCGGAGATATTACAGATTTAAAAAGCCGTGAGGACGCCGCGCTTCGCCCTATAACACTTCGACTTTAGCAGCTATGTCGCTCTTTCAAGAGTTTGTTTAAAGAAATTCTGTAATTAATTGTAAAAATAAAATACATAGGGAAAATGTAAAAGTAAATAAGTAAAAATGTACTATATGAATTTAGATATTCCAAAGATAGCAGGAAATCTTCTTGGTATAGGGAAAGGAAATTGTTTTTCTCCAAATTTAACGCTTGCGAACCACGGGCATAAATCAAAACTACTGGATCGATTTTAATCATTTTTTTTACACTGAGTGACATGAGATATATATTTTATACCCGTGCGAAGCAGGGGCAGGCCGCTAGTTAATTATCTTTCTATCTCAGCCCAGGACATATTATGTCGTGGTAGGTATAGGAGAAGTGTAGTGTTATATTCACAACGTAATAATTGACTTCACTCAGAAGATATTATATGAATAGTAATTTAAAAAGGTTAAAGAGTATTTCGTTTGGTAATAAAGCAGATAACGTATCAAATATATTTAGGTTATGTTTTGAATTACCGATAACCCCCGATGTCGTCGTCCCATCGTATAACTGCCATCTTGAAAAACAATGACGCCATATATACTATCATTTACCATTTTCTGATAGGTTTGTTCTTCAAGCATCACTCTCTTGCCCTTAACCTACTCTAAATGGGGCCGGCACAACATATTTTTCGCTTGCATTTTTTTCATATCATTTGTCTATTCTGGCGCTACTCCTTTTATATGCATGACACACGTCCTACAATCCATCCATCTTCTTTTCAGCCTCCCTCAAGTCAATTTACAGTAAGTAAGTCACATTATATATATCTCCATATATCCATCAGAAAGCTTATGCTTTATCGAGCGACTAGAACGTGTTCTTTTTCTGACAGTCTTTAAATCTATTGTCAGCTTTACAAGCGTCACCAAGTGATACGAGTATGTACCTTTCCTCTTTCCCTTATCCCACTTAAAGTGGGATCGACATATGTTACAAACATGCTGTCACATGATATGGCTTCGTATTTTACGACCGGCCGCCTTCCTGACGTCAATTTACCTTAATCATATTTTACGATACTGCGGTAAGAAAGAGGGTGGTCTATTCTAACGAGTATGATCCTTTGAAATCGGAAAACCTAAGGTTTATGTATAGAGGTGCGACTAGCGACTGACAACATCGATCAACGTTAGAACACTGAGAACTACAACCTATCCAGGTCTGCTGCATATTACATTAGAAGGAACATCGGGCCCAGACTTTAACTTTCATTATTAGGTCGATTGCTTAATTTTAGAACTAAAGACCATCAATTGCAATATAAAGAAGAATCTATAAGTTTTTATTTATTTATTACTTCTTTGACCATAGAAAGAGAGAGAGAGAAATTTATTTGTTTATTACTTCTTTTAACATACAGAAAAAATATTATTGAAAACAAATGTGTCATTTCCAATACAAGACTGGGATTTAATCCTTAAATACGATTATCTTTGACTATGGAATAATGGGAAATAAACTTTAACATTGTCGTTCCTACAAAAGTAATAGTAAAATTATTTTGCTATAATCCGCGATGAAATTTTTTCATGGTAATGAAATTTTGACATCGCGGATTATAGCAAAATAATTTTACTATTACTTTTGTATTATGGATCTCCGCAAAGTAACGCCTAATTCTATAAATTATTGTCGTACCTAATTATAAAGTATGACAATGAAACTTAACCTAACTTCATTTAAAACATAATTATTGCCAAACATAACTATGTATAATGATGAAGATGGAAGATAAAACATAACGTATTGTGTTTACAGCATTCCATCTTACTTTTCCTTATTTGGGTGATAGGGATAAAATATAACGTTTTTTTAATAGAAAAGCTATTTTAAAAAGCATTACGCATCTATACTAATATCATAAAGAGGAAAAATTTGTATGTATGTTTGTAATGTTGTCACACAAAAACTGCGGGACCGATTCAAAAAATTATTTCACCATTGGAAAGCTACATCTTTACTGAGCAACATAGGCTATATGTATTTAAAAAAAATTGAGATCCGTTATAAAAATGTAAAAAGGTGTCAAAAAATAAAAACTACGCGGGTAAAACCGCGGGATGTTACTAGTAACAATATATAATATCATTTATATATATTCAAAAGAAGGCAAAACATTATAAAAATACGTTGTATCAGTAGTTTTGAGTTAATCAAGAACAGACAGACAATTGTGTTAAGCGTTGTAGAGGTTTGTTGTAATAACGATATAAGTTAATTAACGCAGACATCATATGACAGACAACATTCAAGGAAACGGTCCATATAAAATGAGTGTGGAATTGCCTTAATTGATACGATATATCTAGAATAACGCGGAAAGTGTAACTCAAGAATCGTGGAATGCAAATTGCTAAAGTCATACTACGTTATATGGCATTCACAATATATTATTATTACACATTCCATACTGTCTTTATGTCTGTAACGCACATGCGTCGAACTCTCCTAGCACAAAAAATAATTAAGGCTTCTAGGTTACACGTTAATATAAAAACTGTATCTTCACTTAATGTGACTGTTGACTGGCCCGCTGGCGCAGTAGGAAGTGATCCTTCAGCTCCGCGCGTCGCGGGTTCGATTTCCGCCGAGGGCCAACATTTTCTATTCAAATTCAAATTGAAAATATTTTTTATTCAAATAAACTTGTAAACAAGTGCTTTTGAATCGTCAACTCTACCGCTGGTTCGGAAAGCCGTTCCTTCCGAGAAGAGCCAGCAAGAAACTCGGCGGTTGCTCTTTTAAAAATATAATTCTTATAACTAGTTACATTTAGTCATTACTGTCTTGTACACGGTCTAAGCGAGCTATATCCACACATTCTTATCTTTCAAGTAATCCTCAACAGTATAGTAGGCTTTCTGAATCAGCCTCTTTTTAACAGTGTTTTTAAACTGACGTAATGGCAAATATAAAAAAATATTTTGGCTGTTCGAGTCTGGGTGTATATTTGTATTTAAAAACTTATATATGTATATCACCAGTTGTCTCACACCCATAACACAAGTATTAAAATTACTTACTTCGGGGACGGGCGACCGTGTGTATAAGTATCCTATATATTTATTTATTATTTATTTAATGTGAGATAAGTCAAGCTCAAACCTTTCCATATCAATATTATTACTGCAAAATCTGTCTATGCCGTTATATGCTAGGGTAACATACAGGGTATCAAATTCCCGTTTTTCCTTTCGGAACAGAAACATACATATAGTACATATTATAAATGCGAATGTCTTCCTATCCGTCTATATCGTATTTTACAGGTATACTGTTGAATACCGGTCTAACAAATAGGGTAATAAAACTCCCACATAATACATCTTTCAGGGTATTTTAACATTTAAGTTGACGTTATTGTAGTCAAATGAAGTTACATTGTTTTAACATAGAATTTTCAAAACTACGCCAAACAATTTAGCTAGTAGTTGCCAAGGTCAAGCGATAAAAAGTAGAAAAAAAAACTTGTTTTTCTCGCGCTAATGTACAACCTTTTAGAGGCCCCCCATGGCCTTGGGTATGGGTCCAGTATACCCTAGTGCAACGGCACTCTTCTCTAACCTACAGTCTACTATGTACTATTACACAGTAATTGTTGAAGCTGAAGGAAATATATTGTCTCAGCTAGGCCATAAAATCCTAATTATTTCAAGAATACGACCATAAACAATCAATAACAAAGAAAATGCAATTATCTCCGAAATTTTAAGAGAATAATTGATCGGCAAATAATAATTGTCTATATTATTGATGTTGGTATTTTACAAGATTTTTAATTAGATAGTTGTATGAGTGACAAATTACCATCTGCCACATTTTGTACAAATGTAAAATAGTAAAAAAATATAATTTTCAATTTATCATACTAGTAACCAATCTTTGAGTTACATGTAATGTTTTTACAAATAAAATAAAGCTACATATTTTATGGATTTTAGAATTTGTTTGCCATTTTACATTGATAAATAATTTGCGATGACTGATTGTTCAAAAGATCACGCGAACGTTGGGTCTTTATACAGAGACTAAAAAAAATAAGTCAATGGACTAGCTCTTAGACGTCTATTTTATAAATTAAGGTTACATTAAAATTACGCGTTAGTCGTTTACAAGGCCACATTTTTATAATAAAAAATACAAAAACTACAGAAAATAAATAAATAAAGTACCTTTTTAGGCACTTAATTAAAAAAAACCACGATGTTTAAATATACCTAAAAAGCAATACAATTTTTTATCCCACATATAATATATATAAATAGAAAAGCACAAAAAAAGCATTCGCCAGGCATAGATAGAAACAAATCTCAATTACCTTACTGAACAATGTCTCCTGCCTCTTTGGTGACAGCGTCTCCATTTTTACTTCAATCAAGTCATCGAGAAAATCGTGTACGAAATTTTATTAATTAGACAACTCAATTTGCCTCCTAGTGCGGCTTGCGGCGCACCAGAGGCAAGGAGAGTCGACTAAGAACGAACAAAACCAGCCCGCGATCGCCGCTTTTATGCTGTAGATATGACGGTGCCACGTTTTGCCAGCGATAGCCGTTCCGACTGAGATACAAGATTGTTTACAATCACGCGTTGATATAAATCACAACTGAATCATGGCAATAAAATTGTTACTGCCTAATTAATTCTATAACTAGTTATTAAGTTCTAGAGTTATTCTTCACACCAGAACGGAGAATATGGAGTAATGTAGCGTGCTATGAATTTAAGATCCTTAACATTGAAAAGTAACTCTTACTATACCACTGCCGAATATAAGCATACTTTTCTTTCCATGGCTGAAATTTAGACACATCGTGCTGCTCCAACGTTGTATGTGGACACATATCCAACGCATTTACGCGTCACAATTAAATTTTACTAAATATTTAATCATCATCATCAATTTTATAATATTGAAATCAAATCAAACCAATTAAAAAATGGAGTAGAAATAATTAAAAAATTAAGCTTTCTATCAACCAAAACTGCAAAAATTGATACGCTATATTAATCAACGTTAAGGAGTATTCTGGTATATACTCGTAGTTATATTTTATTATGTACGTTTATTACGTTTATTTTCCCCACATTAACGTTATATAATTATGTCATTCCGCTAAAATTTCAGAATCAATCTAAATAACTAGGTCAATACTTAAATATTCTTCTTTGCTTTCCAGCTTTTTTGTTGGATTTGGATAATTAATAATTAATATAATAATATTATTTTAGGTACGCCGTGTGGTATCCGGCTGAATAGAATATACCACCCTCATTTCTTACCGAGGTGTCGTAAAAGGCGACTAAGGTAAGTCGACCCGCCATGTGGTATCCGGCTGAGTAGAATAGACCAACCTCATTTCTTACCGAGGTGTCGTACAGGCGACTAAGGTAAGATGACCCACCGTGTGGTATCCGTTTTAGTAGAATAGACCACCCTCTTTCTCACCGAGGCGTCGTAAAATACGACAGAGGTAAGTTTACGTCAGGCAGGCGGCCGGTCGTAAAAACGCAGCCAAATCATGTGACAGCATGTTTATAACATGTTGTGCCGACCCCACTTAGAGTGGCATAAGGGCAGGAAGATGATGAGATAATATTATTATAGGTAGACCCTATTAATTGTGCTCTACACATTATTTCATACTACATTGAGGCACCTCGTTCTTCTTTAACAGTATTAAAATCTGTTGATGTAATACAACTATGAAGTTGCATTGGAGACTTTTTCCACGTTCTGTCACAAGGTCAATATATATTTTTTCGATTTAAGTTTTTTACGGTGCATAGGTAAATAATTTGATTTGAACAAGGAAATTATATAATGTGAGAAACTCAAGTTTTATTATATTTCACTTTGCATCATATATAATTTTATTTAAGGTAAGGGTATTTAAAGTAATTGACAATGTACTAGTAGTTGACCGTTTTGTATGAAAATAATAAGCGTTTTATTAGTTGTAGCTAATAAAATATAAATTTGTAATTACCTGTTGCCATCTATTAACAACTGCCCAAAACCTCAGAACTGTAGCCCATTGTTTAATATTTAAAATTTAATATTATTAATTAGCTACAACAAACAAAACGCCTATTATTTAAAATTTCATACAAAACGGTCAACTAGTACAAAGTCAGTTACTAGTGCACTTAACTTAATTCTGTTTTAAAATATTTATATAACACAAACCTATATATGATATACCGATAATAATACGCATAATATTACGAATGTTGAAATGTGTTGTTTGTTCTTTTGTTACGGACTGAGCTACATGTCGATGTCGTTTTTGGTGTTACTATCTTAACAATAAAATCTGGAAAATGATATAGACTGCTATTTAATATAACACTAAAGTCAAAATTGTCGTGCGCAGTCGAAGAACACGTGTACAAGTATGTGCACAAAAAATACACTTAAAAAAAGTGTATATACAAACGTAAATAGCGTCCGAGGTGAATTTTTTAAGGCTTATTTACATTTTCCCCCCATGCTTGTTATTTCAATAGGAATAAGCTAGAACTCAATATTTTTGTTTTTGTTCTCGTTACAATGTAACATCTTAGGTATAATCCATAATGTCGATATGTTGATATTATTGAAAACTTGGTAAATGCGCAAATAACACGATAATTTTGGATGTTGATCGAAACATGATATCTTTGTTTAATTTTCAACGTCAGTAGAGGTCATATCAGTTGATACATTCAACAAAGTAAACGAGTTAAATTAGAAGGCATAACTGCACGTGCTGATTCCACACATCTATATCTACAGTTTACATAATATAATACAGTACACTAAATATTGTACTTAATTATAACAAAATATAAACTTGTGTATTACTGTATTTACAAAATGTTTTACATGTGTTGTATATATAAAGAAATATAAATTTTTATTTATTTTTCATGTTATTGTATACTAGATTTTAACCGCGTGTAGATAATAGATGGCGCTTTTCAATGTCATCCTATTCCTGTACAATTTACTGGATTTCTATAGCCTATATGTTATTCCGGCGTATAAGAAATAATCGTGCCAACTGTCATAAATGTTGGTTCAGCTGATTCGCCTTGAAAGAGTGACAAACATACATCCATACTCACAAGCTTTCGCTTTTAAAATATTAAGTATTAAACATATTCAATATAATATTAAGTACATAATAAGCATTATATATTATAATATTAAGCATATGAAGCATTATTTTAAGTAGGATATATCTATCTATTTCAATTTCACTTGGAGCTGCCCATATCGTTTTTTAAGGTGCAATGGTGGCTTTAAGTGATAGGACCACCCTTTGTTTTTCATTTATTGTCTGTATATTTGTATCTACAATAAAGTTTTCTTAAATCTTATATACTCCCCTGAAACGGCTTATCCGATTTTTATGAAATTTTATTAGGTATATTCAGTAGGTCTGAGATACAGCTACTATCTATTTTTCATATCCCTAAGTGACAAGGGTTATCCCTCTGACATTTTTTTATATTTTCTGGTCAATTTTTTTATGATGTACTCTAGGAATCCCCTACAAATAATTTATGTAGCAAAACAACGTTTGCCGGGTCAGCGAGTAAATTAATAAAAAAATATAATACAGTAATACATAATAAAAAAGTACGTAATAGCAGTTTACATCATATGCGTTTCAGCACCGCGTTTTTGCTTGTGTCAGAATGGTTATATAATTTCCAAACAATTTAGGCTTAAAATACATTATAACTATCTTGTAAGGTATATTTCTGTTTCCGTAGAAATAACGGTTTTTTTATCCTTTACAACCCGGTATATAAGTTTCAATTGTACCAAATATCATGAGTATTACTACTGCGGTTTAGTCGTGAATTTAACAGACGGACATACAGATAAACAGACGTGACGATTTCTGCCTTCTGTAATTGACCTTTGGTCGAACAATTAAGCGGAAACCACTTGAGATATTGGTCGAGACTCTTCAATATGGAAACTTTTACCGAACCAACAATAGGAACAATTATTATTATAACTATCAACAAGGTTATAGCAAATATTGTATGAAATAATAATGTGTAGGTAATTTTAGTATAAATATAACTTATACATTTCTATAATTAATAAATATTTAGTGTTATAAACATGCATAGTTTGTAATATGTAATGAAAAATGTTATTTATTTAAGTATAAAATATTTTTAAACAAAATAACATGCATATCTCATAATAGATTTTTATCTAATACTATTTTTCTATAAGACTGTGGATTTTTTTAAAGCATATATATAAACTGGCATATAAAATACATTGAATCTAAAAAATCTATATCGTCAAAAGTTTGAAACCTGTCACAATCAACATAATATCAAATGTTTTGCATATGTACATGTAGATATAAGACATTAAAGAATAATATAATAATAAAGTATTATAAAAGTGTAATAAAATAATAATGGTGCAGTTAAAACAAGTTGCACTTCGCCTTAAGTCAGTGAAAAATATACAAAAGATCACGAAAACTATGAAAATGGTTTCTGCAAGCAAGTAAATAACTCATTGTTATTTGTACACATTAATTTTATTCAGTTAGTATTCACAAACAAGTAGCTTTGACTTTCTTTGAGTCATCTTAAGTATTCAAACACCATTAGATATGTACTATGCGTTTTTCCCATTCCCGAGGAAAAGCGTGTTTTTAACCTATAGGTTGTTGACGTATATAATATAGGAAAACAATAATTATCATATGCTTTAAATGTTAAGCTATCAAAACTTTATAGGTAAAATATTTGTGTGATCCAGATTCACCAAAGCAGAACGCGAATTGATGTCAGCGCGTCCATTCGGGTATGGACCTCAAAAATTCTACGAGTCCAGTCATTTAGTGAAGTTAGAGAAAAAAGGCGCCGAAAAAGCAGACGCTGAGAAAAATCCTGAACTTGTAGTAGAAAAATCTGAAGAAGGCAAGGATCCGAAGAAAACGAAGAGGCTCTACGTGGCTGTGACCTCCGATAGAGGTAAAGTATAACACGCAAATGGAAAATTGAATGTGTTGTTTTTTATGGTGCTTAGTTAGCAGATACATATTCAAACATATCTCAGAAATATAAATAATAAGATTGAAAAAAAAGATGTTAGATCTTTTAACTGTTAACTGCCATACCACTTTTAAGCAGCACGAGTGACTTTTACTACATATTCCTTCACTACAGCTCATTGCATGGTTATGATATGATGATAATATATCAGACTATGTTTCGTCTCTAAAAAGTCGAAAATCATTTGTGGGTCTTAGTATATGGTTTCTATACTAAAATTCGTCAAGAATAGATCGAAATACTTTGCCACTACTTAAATCTACTATAATACCATTGAAGATTATTTGAGTGATAATATTATTCACCGGACTGTAACGATTATCGAGTAATCATATCTAATTGTAGCATGATTTTTTGAAAACAGCTTCCGCCAAGTTTCCAGACAAAACAAGCACATCTCGTTAGTAACAACTTACGCATTAGTAGCAGCTTCTACTTCTTCAATAAAACTTTATGTTTTAAAGATACTACACTACAGTCTACTTGATTAAAGAGTATTTTGAATTGAATTGAATATTATAATTTCATCGGAACTTTTCATTACGAGATAGAAGTAAAGCATGTTTATGTATGATTATGAGTTATCCTTTCCTTGGAAAGGGATATAGACCTTAGACCTATAACTCCATGGCTGATTGACAAGTTGCCTACACCCCAGAAATTACTCCATTATGATTACCTTCACCAATAACTGCGAATACCAATGAAAACATAAGTTTGTAAAAGAAAACTCAGCTAAGCAGATCCTTTGACTCGAATATACGAATTTATAATAAGAATAACGTGCTCTAATAATTAAGTCATTGTGGACCACACATAACCTTCAAATTCACGCATCATTAAAAAATGCATTGAATTTTATATTTCTTCATAAATATTGATATAGAATTTAGTCCCATAAGATCTCTGATCGATGCAATCACACTATTAAGCAAAATATCATTAATTTTGTAGTATGGAAATTTTCTTATCTAAAACACTGTTAAAACTGTTTATATAATCTCTTCGGTTGTTTTCTGTTACAGCAATTATTTGTTTTGAGTACTGATTGCACAAAAGTTTATTAATAATGTTCCACGTGAGTGTTTTTATTATCTTATTATCATACCATAGCAAAGTACAACAAAGTAAGCGATATCAGCGGTATATGATTGTTAACCCCTAAGGGGGTTATCGTTTGCATTGGTAACATGCGTGTGAGGTAGATATTGTAGGCAATTACAAAAGGTACTATATCAAAAGGTCGATACTTTAATTGGGCGTTATTAGAATTGTAAATAAATAAGGAGCGGTAAATTCCTATCCTATCTAAAACTCGTGGACTTAAAAAAGGGGTATAACTAAATTATACTTATAACTAAAGGGGTATAATACCAAATTAAGCATTAAATAAAATACTAAATGTTTACGCTTGTTCTGTCAATGTCAAACAAAATAATTTTTATTTACTCTAATAATACAAAGATTATATAACTGAAACCAAATTCTTATGACAAGCATTACGTACAGACCAAAAATAAAAATTTAAAAAGTTTTATTACGATACAGGTCTTGTATGGACACCTTTGTCATAATATAACTTTTTGATCATAACGATACACCTATACCAACCTCCAGTTGAACCTCTACCTTAAAAAAAAGGTTTCAATGAACGAGTCCGCGGCGACGCAACACGCATGCGCTATAGATTTTATTTGACATTTAAAAAATCTTTTCAATATTTAAACAAAGTTTGGTTTTTATTAATATTGTTTTACGTATGGGAGTAGATAAAGTAGTATATGACACTGTACATAACTTGGTCTTATAACACTCGTGTGATACTATAAAAAAGCTCGCCTGCGGCTCGTTTTTTTAAAACACACTCGTGTTATATGAACCCTTATTATGCAACAGTATCATAATCTACTATTTTGTCACTGTAGTGTATGCAGATTGAGATGTGTAACTTACCTTGTATATTTATATACAAGAAACATATTATACATCCATGAACATACACTAACTCACACTATACTGACAGAGACACATACACGGTCTCATGATGCACCACGTTAGTAACACGAGAGCCCTTGGTGAGAGTGGATGTGAAGTGACATGTGGTTACTTGTTAGTGCGTGTTTGAGCCTGTGCTATATTCATACAACATTAGTTTATATACACTACAGTCACTATCTGACAAACTCATCAAACATAATTCTACTAGATTAATAGAATTAAATTTAAAAATATTTAATGGTACAAAAAATTATGATTGATAAATTGTGATTGAATTATACATATAGTCGTGCCAGCGGCTTCACCTGCTCAGAAATCAGTGTATCAAAAAGATTTCCCTTCATTTTAATTTAAAAAACCTTGATTAACCTAAAAAAATTCATTAATTGAATCTCTATCTTTTAGACAAAATGGTACAAAAATAAATCCGTTCAGTAGATTTTGAGAAAACCGATCACATACAGACACATGATCGCTGATCATAAAAACACGATCACTAACTATGTTATTACAATATTTCTTTTTACAATATATTTTGCTCTTTGTACGTGTGGGACTCGAAGGCGACAATCGAATAAAAATAAAATGGACTCATTATAAATTTGTATCAAGGATGTATCATATCATTTGGGTCTAACGATAATGTCTTCTTAACATTATTCATAATTTATCTTATGAATAATATTGCTAAGATTATTCCTTAACTATAGTATCTCCTCCTGCCCTTATCCCACTCGTAAGTGGGGTAGCACAACATGATATAAACATGTTGTCACATGATTCGGCTACTTATTTTAAGACCGACCGCCTGCTGACGTCAACTTATCGTAGTCGTATTTTACGACACCTCGGTAAGAAAGAGGATGGTCTATTCTACTTAACCAGATACCACGCTGTGGGTAAACTTACCTAAGTCGCCTTTTACGACACCTCGTTAATAAATAAGGGCGGTCTATTAAACTCAGCCGGATACTACATGGCGGGTCAACTTAGTTCGTATATTATATCGTGTAACTAATGTCAAACACAAAAGTAATGAGAATATTATTTTGCTATAATCCGCGATAAAAGACTTTTATCGCGGATTATAGCAAAATAATATTCTCATTACTTTTGTATTATGGACCTCCGCAAAGTAACGCCAAATTCTAGAAATTATTTAATGTCAAACATTAAAGTTTAAAGTAACTAATATAGATAAGTAATAAAAAAGTTACTTTGCTATAACCCGTGATGAAGTAAATAAAAAATATATATATAATGATAAATGTAAAGTGGACTATCCGTTTTCATACCTGATACATGCATGCAGGATTCGTAAAAACACATTCACCAGCGCAAACCTCCACCACCGCCTCCTGCATGTATCAGGCATGAAAACGAATATACTAGCTACTCTACATTTTCCAAAATATATATTTTGTATTTACGTTATCGCAGATTGTAGCAAATTAATTTTACTTATTATATTACTTTTGTATTATGAATACAATTCTACCTAATTCTATAAAGTAATTAATTTAGGTTGACAAGAAATACTCGTAGTATTGTATCGCTCTAAATAACGTATTGTATGTGACCATATTCTTCGAAGTAAGAAATATTATAAGCTATCTATAAAAGATAGATATATGGTATCGCAGACTTTTACCATACATAATTTACATAATCTCATTACACATTTGTTAAATCGCACAGGCATAAGGCAGCGTTTTCGAGTAAGGCTCCCAAGCGATTTTACTTTTTCAAAGATTTTCAACAATTAATGCCATATTTGAACGAAAACTTAACAAATTATATCTACACTAAAACCCTTTTTATAAATTAGTCTTACTTGTTTAAGAAAGCTATATTATAATAGTTATTGTAGTTATTGCAAATTTTTTGTTTGTTTAATTTTATTTAGTTTTATAATGCGCATTACCGTGAAGGATGTCATGGTGAGGAAATCTGCTTACCTCTGGTATATGTAAGATATGTGTAACCTAGACCAATCCCTATTGGAGTAACGTGATGAGTCAAACCTCCCACCCTTCTCTTAGAATATTAGAAAAGGTTGTTGATATAACACCATTAAGTATAATGTAACGGAAGCAAAAGGAGGAGAGCGGAAGTTGTAGCAGAGGGACGTGAACTTAGCTGTGGTGAGGTGTGCTGACGGGCGGAGAGGTGCGTTGCGGCGTGAAGAGGTGCGTAGAGGAGAGTGGTAGAGCCATTTGACGTAGTCGATATATATGCGCAGAGTTGACAAGTTGTTAAAAAATAAATTGATTGAGCTTTGAATAAATAGGAACAGTATCGTTATTATAATAATTAAGGCGTGTCTTCCAAGAAATTTATTTTTTGCTCTCTAAGATTTTCCCTTTATACTCGTAACAAATTTACAATTAGATCCCTTATTATTTTGAATGACTATTCATGTCCAGTAAAATTTCCTACTTATATTCGAAATTGTCGTCAATCGGTAATTAAGGTTGCAGATACAGTTTCTATATTGCACCTTGTGTAATAATTTATTCAACGATATTTTTCCTTTAATTTTATTAAGTTTTTTTTAATAAATAAATAACCAACTGATTTTCTAAAAAGTCAATCAGATTTTTTTTAATTTGTCAACTCCACGCACAAATCACAATTAGGTCAAATGGCGCCACTTTTCTCCTCTCCGGTCCTCTCCTCTCCGCGCCTCAACGCACCTCTCCAGTCCTCACCATACCTCACCACCTGCTCACAACTCTATGCTACAACTTCCACTCTCCTTTTACTTTCTTTCATAAAATTTATCAAGGTGCTTAAATTAGTCTTGTCTTCATTAGTAAAGGGTACTTTAGTACACTAAATGCGGTATTTGATCTCAGCTGAAATAACAAGTAATAGGATGACACGCTATGAAATAATACTAGTTTCGTTCCTTAACTTCGTCTTTGTAGAAACCTTTTGCATTCATATGTATTTTTGTGGATATACATAACCCATACTAGCACACCTCTTAACTTTTTACACCCCTAAGGCTGTAGTAAGGCTATAGGCTATATAACATCAAGCTAAGATGAATAGGACAGGATCAGTAATAAAAAATATCACGAAAACGGTAAATTTTAAAGCTTTTCCTGCATGCGCTGAGTAAACGGTGATAGTAATAAAAAGATCATGTATTACAAAATTGTTCTACTTTAAAAGTTCTAAATAAAAGTCCGCGATAGTATATGTCTAGCTTTTAAGGTTAACCCACTTTAACCATTTTTATGGTTATCAAAAGACTATATTACGGTTTTTATCTTTCCACGCGGGCGGAACCGCTGGTTTTTTATGACCGCAACCGTGTGAAATTTCGTCAATTTGTATTTGAGTTTATCCGGAGCAGGCAGACAGATGTGACGAGGGACTTTTGTAAAGTATATTGAAGTTTATACTAATTAGGATAATTGCAAGGAAATAACGTGATCTAATGAAATGATTTAGCTGTGAACTGGATTTTCCATTCTCGTAACTAGAACCTTGCAATAAGAACCGTAAGTGTCGTCATTTATAACTACTACAAACAAATTGCGTTTAATTTTTTCTTTAATTGAAATTTCTATAGATAGTATGAAATAAAACATTATTTTACAAACATTTAACCCGGCTCTATATATAATTTATAGAATTAGGCGTTATATTTCCATAATACTAATACAGTAAAATAGAAAATATACATATATAATGCTAAATGTAGAGTGGACAATCCGTTTTCATGTATGCAGGATTCGTAAAAACATGCACAAACCTTCACAACCGCCACCACACAGGCATTATATACGTTCACTATCACAAACTCAACAATCGTTTCGCTCCGCAACCGAAGCATCATCAGGAGATAGACTCAACGACAAAATCGCAAACCATCTATATGTAGACAATATCGAGCGTTTAAGCTAGAATTCATAATTGATTACTTGATGATATCACTATTATCAGTTTTTCCTTTTACTCTAAGACAATAAACGCAAATGAGGTGAAGTTTTTGATTTAAACTATCGTAAGTAGTATTCATAGTTAATGTATAGAGATCGGTTATTATCACGTCCTATTATACGAACCCGAGAAGTTTCAAGCCTATACGGGGTCCTTATTCATGAGCTCTTTCTACGGTGTTCCCGACGTGTCCTTGAAAATAGTTGGGCTCATCCTTTTCAATAAAAAATGAGTTTAGCCGGTTCCTATATTCACAATGAGTTGAGAATGTTGTAAAAGTTAATTCTATTATTTTTGTAATCTTTTTTTATTTAAACCTTTTTTAGTAATTATTACCTATATTCATCACTTTTTATAACAGCGACTTCATTCACGACATCTTACGTGAAACATTAAGGGTTTTTTCTCTTACTAGTACCGTAGGAAAAACCGTTTTTTTTCCTTTTTAAACTAAATCAATTAGAATGGCATATAAGTTTGTATTGATATTAGTACTAGTGTTACTCGCGACTTTGTTCACGTCCACTTTAGAGATAAGTTTCTACAATTACGCACGATATTGATTTTTTCCGTTCAAGAAGGAAAATCTTAATTTTTTTTATATCATATAGCTACCCATTTTATATAGCTCGATATATAATTATTAGGGTTAGCTGTGAAAGCGTAACAAACAGACAGACTATCGCATTTGTAATTTGCATCTAATTATTTTCATCGTTGTTTTGAATATGTTCTAATAGCTATTAATTTCATATTGTAGAGTAGTCTATGTATATTATTTATTCTCGATAAGGTCGGCCGGGTTCAATGCTGATTTGCAAATGCGCCACATTATTATTGTTTTGAAAACTATTACTACAACTGCATGTACTATTCCACTCTAAATTATTTAATTATTCAGAGTTACTTCTGTACTCTTGATTCTACAATAAGCTCGCCATTATGCACTGATTATACAAAAGATTCGAATACTCTTTATTTAAATTGGCATTTTTTTAATTCCAAGAACTTTCGCATCATCAAATTGTAATGAATCACTGATTCGTATTTTTGGTCTTACCAAACAACCAATACAAAAATTATTTTTATATGTCAAATAAGCTTAATATATTAAAAATGTCTTTGTGTAGTTGATTACAATTAAAATAGAACCTTTCTTATCATTCATATAATTTTCAACAGTATAATAAGCTTTGTTATTTAAAGTACTTTTTTGTTGTAAAGACGTCCAAACTGCATTGAAGATTTTTTTTATTTTGCGAACAGTAAAGATATTTAGTACTACTACTTTTATTAGTTCTACTAATGCTAATACCACTAATAAAATTCCTTATTTTACATAATATTTGTATATATTTCTTAAAGAATACTGTATTGTTGACAATAAAATATTTTCTTTACTATTATTATATTTTCCTCGGAAAGGGATCCAACGATTTTCATGAAATTCACCATGTAGGGAGTTTTCGATCTAGCTAGGTTTCATTTAGAAAAATTGTCTTTTATCCCTGTTTTCGGGAACTGAAAAAGTGCTAAAATGTAGAATAGAATGCAAATGATATTTTACCTGTCAATTATAAAGTTGTCATAGCTTAGCGGATAGTTTGCGAACTAAAGAAGTGGACCTAGGATCTTGGTCCACCTGCCCAGTTACTTTTTTTCATTTCTTTTACGAGTTTCCTCTTTTTCATGTCTTTCAAAAAAAATTACCGTTGCTCGATAATTTGTTTAAAAGATATAGTATTTATAAATAATTCTAGTAGCAGTGAGAACGAAAACAAAAAACTATTGAGTTACTTATCTAATTAAATTAAATATACATTGTGCGTTACTCATTTAAATAATAGATATATAAGACATTAAAGTAATATTAAACGAATTAATTAATTTTATCAAAATTAAAAATACATAAATGTTGGGGATTTTCCATATATTTTGTAGAGAGATAAAAAAAACTTCGATGTGTTTGTGACGTGCAACTGAACCGCAATAGAGATTGAAGAATGCCATTTAATCTTTATTATTTAAATGAGTTAATCTTGTCTGTACATATATATAAATATATTTTCGGAGTCTCATTTTTCCCGAAATTTAGCATGTAGGGGGTTGGGGTTTAGCATGGGGGAAAAAATCATCTGGCTAGGTTTTATTTGAAAAAAATATTCGTTTTATCCCTGTTTTTGGGCAATAGAAAAATTTAAAATGTACAATTGAAAGTAAAGGATTTTTTTAGCTGTCAAACGTAATGTTGCGATAGCCAATGGATTCGAATTCCACATATCATCTTTCTTTCTTTTTTTAATTAAAAAAAATTTATATATATTTCAAAAAATTACCGAGCAAGGCTCGGTCACCCAGAAATTAAGAAATTATACCTTCGATCAAAATAATTACTATTATTGTGTCGTGTTATGAGATAGCGCCTGTACCAGTAGTATTTGTAATCGAAAATAAAATTACTGAAGCTTACTACATACTAGAAGATTATATACGTAAAATAATAACTAGAAGATTATACGCCGTGTGGTATCCGGCTGAATAGAATAGTACCACCCTCATTTCTTACTGAGGTGTCGTAAAAGGCGACTAAGGTAAGTCGACCCGCCGTGTGGTATCCGGCTGAGTAGAATAGACCACCCTAACTTCTTACCGAGGTTTCATAAAATACGACTAAGGTAAGTTGATGTCAGGCAGGTTGCCGGTCGTAATATACATAGCCAAATCATGAGACAACGTGTTTATAACATGTTGTGCCGACCCTAATTAGACTGGGATAAGAGCAGGAGGATGACGTAAGTGATATAAACCATAAACTTAAAAAAAGTAAAGTAGCAGTATTTTAAATCAACTAGAGAATCTATACCTACTCTTTCATACATCGAGATCTTATGTCATAGAAGTTTCTCGAAGAAAATATATCAGTCGATAAACAAACATGCAAAAAAGTAGAAATTCAAATATCTGGCTATCGCGCAAAAGGTCAAGCCACGTGTATCCAAAATATACGATATGAATTATTATTAATTTTTATATCAGCGTCCGATAGCGGTATCGATGTTTTTACTTCTTTTTGTCAATTCAAGGTGACTTATAAAAGTTTGTTTAAAACTATTTTCTTATACATGTGCATAGAAACTGGATATCTTGACGTAATTTTGATGTTTATTACGATCGAGTCTTATTAATTTATTTTTTAACTAAGCAATAGCAATAGCAGTAAATTTATGTTAGAAATAAGGCTTTTTCTATTCTTTTGCTATTTCTATCATAACACTGTTGAGGAAAGTTCAGTTTTACTTTATTTGTAAGATGGAGTTACTTATAGTATTTCTTTTTAATTAATGAACTTCCACTAGTAGAAGCAAATGGTAGAATGTTTTGCTTTAATATCCACCATTAGAAAAAATCTATGCAATGCTAAAAGTACATTTGAGATTTTGTCTCCATACGACGCTTTGGTAAGGGATGAAACGAATATTCAGATTGTGGAAGCGAATTTTTTAGTCTTATTTCGATATGGTAGTGTTGTCTATTTTAATGCATGTGCTGAACGTTTTCTGTATATATAAGGTATTAGGGTCGCTGATATCGGTTGGCCTCCTCATGACGCACCCTGGGCAGGTCCTAAAGATAGAACGGACTACATTCCTTGGGTTTGGGAGGATTTGACAATACGTTTTCTAGTGCAGGGTCACCATACGTCTTGAACGCCCATCTATTTGATTTTTACTAACAGCTCGTAAATTATTTTCATTTTATTTCGAGGTCTATGCGGAGGTGTACATTCAGGTGTGTCACGTCGGATCCGACGTACTCTGACGGAGCGTGCCGCAGTTGCATCCTCTCACAAATTAGTGTGCATCGGGGAGAAGTCTCGGGGGATGCTGAGACGCTTTTACGCTGAGAACATGCTTGTCACTGTGAAAGATGTAATTTTTTTCTATAATTACATTTTTATATTTTTTTTTTTAAACTTTTCCTTTATAACATAACAGCCTGAAGGTCTTCCACTGTTCTGCAAAGATACTCCCCATCTTTAGAGAGAAGGATTGAAACTCAGACCTACTCTCCTATAATACAAATTGGTGTTCATATGTCACATATGTACCTATATGTGGGCAAATTTGCCCTGAGATGTCCTAATTCCTACACGATGTTACTCTTCCCTTATAACGTGTAGTTCATTGTAAATAATAATTGAGGACATAAATTTTTATGGAAAACTGAGATGTGCTTAGCGAGGGTGTTAATAATAAAGATAGGATTTGACGGCCTAATGAAATCTGCAAATGTCCAAAACCGACAAATCGGTCATTACTATGCTATGTATTACTGGAGTATTTTAGTTACCAATTAGTAGTATATATAATACTTATCTTTGCACAAGTTGCTGACGAAGTTTAAGACAAAACAGAATATAACAAAAATTAAGCATAAAGGTTAATAATGTATTTGACATCCTATTACCTATTTTATTTTACAGAAGTTAATGTATTTGACATGTTATTACCTATTTTATTCTACAGAAAGTAACCTTAAACATTGAAAGTTATTGAGTCGATTACTCAAAAATCAAGGATCGAATTAAGGAATCGATTAAACGCAATCGCAGTCAATATTCAATATTTGATTTCATCAAGGATCAGCTATCCTCCTACTGCTAAAGCAGTGATTGACATTTTTCTGACATCACTTAGATTGGACGTACAACGCCGGTATTCGCGGATGCCTCGGCAATAGCGGCTGCAATAATGCAGTCGGGCTACGCTTACGATATCGGCGAGATCTTTTACAACAAATACTTCAGCGCTGTAAAATACGAGTTGACTGTGTTCCCCCTCTTCAGCAAGTTAATAATTGAGGTTAGTAAATTATATTCAAGTAATTATCTGTCAGTCTGCCTGTTTGTCTGTCTGCCTACTATGCTTTCACAGCATTCCTGATTGAGAAACATTGGTAAAAGAAAGAATTGGTGAATGGTTTGTAGGGAATATGATTTAGATCGTCACAGTTACTTTTGATTGTATCAATCTAAATGAATTTTCTTTTGCCTACAATTATAATCTGATTTCTGATTACCTCATAAAGTTATTCAAAGTCCGTTAAACAGTCATCTTACATGTAAATGCATGGGTAACTTTTAAGCTCATCTTGAACAAAGACTAGCAAAATTCTACGAGTTAATACAATTTTTTATTTATTGTCCCGCTATTGGCCTTATATAATAGGTTCAGAATTGGTCTTTTATATCACACTGCTGAGCCAATAAGGTCTCTCCTTTTTGGAGAAACAATAGCTTGGAGGAAAGCCACTACGTAGCTCTATTGCGAAATGGAAGTTACAGATATCCCAAGAATTTGCTTTAGGTATTCGAATGAAGTTAAGCTTAACGAAACGCGTGATAAAGTAAAAATATCAGTCGATTACATTTTTGGACTATACCACTCCTAAGCAAAGACCACCTCTATCTTTTTTGGAATAAAGGTTATACATAGCATAAAGATGAATTTTTTGACTATCACACTCGTAATCAAAGGCCTACTCTCTTCCTTTTGGAGATCAGTTATACATATCCCAAAGAGGCATTTTTTGTAACTAACCCTCTCCTAAGCAAAGGCCTCCTATATTATTTTTGGAGAGAATGTATATATCCCTAAAACGCACTTTTTGACTATCCCACTCCTAAGCAAAGGTCTGCTCTCTCCTTTTGGAGTGAAGGTTACGCATATCCCAAAGACAATTTTTTAACTATTCAGTGGGATGAAGAGTGCCTTAGCAAGGACCTCACTCCATTTTGGAATGGAGGTTATGCATATCCCAAGGATTATCTGTATTAATGCCGATTTCTTTACGATATTTTCTATCACCGAAAGCGTGAAATTATTGTTAATATCAATCGCTTGAAATAGCAATGATTAAATAATGCGCAACATACGATATTAATACAGTAGGGTCAGCCGCGAGCACATCTTTATATCTCTTTTTTTATCTCTTGACCTTATTCGGTGATACTTAATATGCGCAGATTGTGTCTTAGTGCATGTGTATGTGTTTTTTTTTTATTCTTACTGATTATAGTTATCTTATTGTTGTATATCAAGTGACCGTGTTTGTCAAACAACCTTGACCTAAGGCTAAAACTGATGTGACATTGAGCGTACAAAATATTTAGGTATGTTGGAGTCGTTAATTTAACTATTGCGTGATATGTATTTATAAATACCTAGTGATATTCGCGAATTCGTTCTCTTTGATTTTATTGTTATAATACTCTTAATTATCTACTATTTTGCTATGTATATGGGTTTTCTTATATCATATATAGTTCGGTATGTAGGTCTTCAATTCTACCAAATTTCATCAATATTGTTCTACTGAATTAGCCATACTTGACAGACAGACAGGTAGACAGACTTTCGCATTTATATTAGTATGTTTATATATTACATATTTCTAAAGTGAAAAATGGTTGAAACCATGCAATATGGTTTCCTCTTCAATGACGTCTCTAATAAAGTAACGTCGTGTAACCCACAGCTTGGTATCTTTGTTTTTTTGGAGAAAATTCTAGAGCTGTCCCACAACGCTTCCCAAATTAGTATTTTACACATATCCCCAGAATACTCTAGAGATATGCAGGTATCTTCAACATGCTTTGCTTCACAAAAAAGTATGTGATAAATTGCAATTATCAATCGGTGCCTGCCCGGGGTATGACTCGAGAGAGTTGCATGATCTCACTGCTGGGCTATCTCTATCTGGCTCTAGGCATGAGGATAATTTAAACATCGAGAGTTTGGTAGTGCAAGGAGAATCAAAGAGAGACCCTTTAGATGGATCTTATTATGGGCTACAACGGAAGTGCTCTTATATGTGGGCACGAGATAAGCAACGGACATAAATTACGACGACGACTACTCGGTCAGAACTGAGTGCCACGCATATGAAATCCCAATCTAGAGATCTTAATATATATGATCTTAATTCAACTTCCATTCGAAAACTCGATGTTTGGTCCAATTGATATGTGTGCAAAACGTGGCGCATTATTTAATAGCCAACACGGCCGCGTATGGCTGAATCTGTTTGACTTTCACTCCTCTAATATTTTTACGCATTATTTTTAACTAGCGGCCTGCCCCTGCTTCGCACGGGTATAAAATATATATCCCATGTCAGTCAGTGTAAAAAAAATGATTAAAATCGATCCAGTAGTTTTGATTTATTCTTTACTGCCCGTGGCCCGCAAGCGTTATATTTGGAGAAAAACAATTTCGTTTCCCTATACCAAGAAGATTTCCTGCTATCTTTGGAATATCTAAATTCATATAGTACATTTTTACTTATTTACTTTTACATTTTCCCTATGTATTTTATTTTTACAATTAATTACAGAATGTCTTTATATACAACATTCACAGCTTCCTTGTCGTTAAACAAACTTTGAAAGAGCGACATATAGCTGCTAGATTCGAAGTTCTCACGGCATTTTAAATCTGTAATATCTCCGAAAATGTTCACTTAAATTACATGCCATAAACGGCCATATTGATCTATATTAAATCAACAATTTATTTAAGGTACTTAATTGGATAAGGATTAATGCTGTATTGTATAAAAATTGCTTTAAAAATAAGGCATTATTTTTCGTAAAAAGTAAATGACAAAAAATGCTATTGTGGGTTATCCATAAGAGATAGACATATACCATCGCGGACTTTTCTCAGGTGTACAAATACTTAGTACATCATTTTGATAAATCTCGTAGGGATTAGCCTGCGTTTGCAATGTAAGCGGAAAAAAATGTAATTATTTACGACATCACATTAGAAACCTCAAAAATTACAGTATTTCTCTACTCCATATTGAATGTTATTAGACATGTAAACCTTCCTCTAAAATCACTCTATCTATTAAAAAAAAAACCGCATTAAAATCTGTTGCATAGTTTTAAAGATTGAAGCATACATAGGGATATACGGACATAGGGACAGACAGAGAATGCGACTTTGTTTTATACTATGTAGTGATATTATTTATTTTTACAATTGATTAGACAATGTTTTTACATACAACATTCATAGCTTTCTTATCATTAGACAATATAAACTTGAAAGAAGGACATTTAGTTGCGCCTCCGGTCGCTGCTAAATTCGAAGTGCTTATAGGTCGAAGCGCGGCCTCCTCGCGGGATTTTAAATCTGTAATATCTCCGAAAATGTTCACTTAAATTACATGCTGTAAACGGCAATATTGATCTATATTAAATCAACAATTTATTTAAGGTACTCAATTGGATAAGGATTAATGCTGTATTGTATAAAAATTGCTTTGAACATAAGGCATCATTTTTCGTAAAAAGTAAATGAAAAAAACTGCTATTGTGGGTTATCCATAAGAGATAGACATATACCATCGCGGACTTTTCTGTAGACCTTTTTAAGGTGTACAAATACTTAGTACGTCATTTTGATAAATCTCGTAGGGTTTAGCCTGCGTTTGCAATGTAAGCGGAAAAAAATGTAATTATTTACAGAAACCTCAAAAATTACAGTATTTCTCTACTGCGTATTGAATGTTATTATACGTACAAACCTTCCTTTTGAATCACTCTATCTATTAAAAAAAACCGCATCAAAATCGGTTGCGTAGTTTTAAAGTTTTATGCGTACATACGGAAATATGGACTTTGTTTTATAATATGTAGTGACTAGCTGTGCACGCGGCTTTGCCCGAACGAAAATGTGTGTCAATTTAATACTGCGTTGTATGTGCTCATGTAAGAAAAAGTTAGATTAGATAGACATTTTTGTAGCCCTATAAAAAAAGAATATTCCCATAATACATTATCTATCTTTTAAAGATATCTCATTACACTCATTCTGTTATACAATTACGCTATTTAGGCGTAAACTAAATATAATAATTGATTAAAAAATATTTAGGCGGATATAATTGTAACACTTAATAAATTAAATTCGTTACTTAATTACATTTCATGCTTACCATTATTATCTGTTACATAGTATTATTATAGGTACACATTCTAACTTCTAAGAAAACGGTTAGTACATTACAGTAGTTGTTTTGAGTCCAGTGTGCTTAGTGCGATTTTTTTAATTCAATTGTACGGCGCTGGAACAGCGGTCACTAGATGTTGCTGTTTTATATATTTTATTTATTTATTCCATAGAACTACCAACAGAATTACATGTGTAACTAGAGTAACGTGGTTATATTTCCAAGGGTTGCTAATAACATATAAATCTAATTAAAGGTAGTCACAGCGTGCTTAAAAGGTAACAAACGTACAATAACTATTATAACTAAAATTAGAAGAAAAAAATTGAAAATATGAAGTCTAACAAACTTAGGGAAAATAGGGAAAACAGCGTCATACAAACTGGCATCACGCTAACGCGATCAAGTAGGTTACAAAACTCGCACTTAGCACACAGTTGAGATTTCCAATCAATTTTAAATAAACTAATGTCAACAGAAAGCACCGAACATAAACGCCTTCGATGATGTAGACGGAGATGAACTAGAGAGCTATTCCGAATGGACATTGGCGGCGTTATTGTACTACACCTTGAAGGAATCTGCAGCGTCAGAACAGTCCGCCCGAATGGCTGCCATGGATAACGCGACTAAAAACGCCGAAGATATGATAAGGAATTTGACGCTCCTATTCAACAGAACTCGCCAAGCTGTTATTACTAGAGAGCTTATTGAAATTATATCAGGCGCTGCGGCATTATAATTTTACTTTAGCGTATTGTATTTCCCTATATATACAAACAGGCGCATATTAAGCACAAAAGGCACCCGGGTGCAAGCAGTGCTCTTGCGTCACAAACCCCTCTCCTCCCCTATTACCAAAAAGTACTGAAAATATTTTGTAATACATGTTTATGTTAAAGCGATTGAATGATTTGAAATCATAGAAATAAATTACAATGTGGTATCCGGCTGAATAGAATAGTACCACCCTCATTTCTTACCGAGGTGTCGTAAAAGGCGACTAAGGTAAGTCGACCCGCAGTGTGGTATCCGGCTGAGTAGAATAGACCAACCACATTTCATACTGAGGTGTCCTAAAAGGCGACTAAGTTAAGTTGACCCACCGTGTGGTATCCGGTTTATTACAATAGACCACCCTCTTTCTTACCGAGGTGTCGTAAAAAACAACAGGCAGGCGGCCGGTCGTAAAAACACAGCCAAATCATGTGACAGCATGTTTATAAGGAACATGTTGTGCCAACCCCACTTAGAGTGGGATAAGGGCAGGAGGATGATGAGAAATAAATTACAACAACATTGGAGCGCCTCATCAAAGGATGATCACTGCAAACTGTGTATCATCATCATCATCATCGTATCGTATTAGTGCGGGGCTTGGGTGCATTGCATCCCCTTCACCATCGATCAAGTCGGGCCTGGTGATGAACATAACCAAAAAAGCGCATAAAATCGGTATATTTCAAAGTTAAATAGAAATTCCATTTTAACGATACGAGACGACTATACCGTCCTATCCAAAGAATAAAGTTACATCTCCCATGTATAAGCATAGGAAATGTGACTTTATTCTTCGGATAGGACGGTATGTGAAGGTGTAGTTTGTATTTTATACGAAGTAAAGTGATAATTACGTTTTGAAATAGAAGCTTAGGAATAGCTGTGTATCCACATATTCAGAACAGATAATATGGGCTAAATTCATTATGGTAAATTCATTTAAAATAAATATAATATTAGTTTGCAATGGATATGCAATTAGAACAATAATGTTTTTTTTTAATAATATCATCATCCTGCCCTTATTCCACTCTAAGTGGGGTCGGCACAACATATTATAAACATGTTGTCATATGATTTGGCTACGTATTTTACGACCGGCAGCCTGCCTGACGTCAACTTATCTTAGTCGTATTTTACGACTCCTCGGTAAGAAAGAGGGTGGTCTATTTTACTCAACCGGATACCACACGGTGGGTCAACTTAGCTTAGTCGCCTTTTACGACACCTCGGTAAGAAATGAGGTTGGTTTATTCTACTCAGCCGGATACCACACGGCGGTTTTTTAATAATAATATTATTTAATTAAAAAATATTATCATTACTTTTTGACTATGGAATTCCACAATGAAACACGTAGGTAACTGTAGAAGTTATCAGTTGTTATCATATTTAACACTATTTCTAGTTAATAGTACTTAATAATATAACAATAATATGGCAAATAATAAAGCAATGTTTCATTTATTCAAACAAAATGTATTTATTTTAATTTATTTATTTCAAAGGTTTACTTACAACTACATACATTAAAGCATTTACAGTTTATTGAATATACTAGAATTTCTTTATAAATGTATTAGTTATCTAAAAGTAAACACCGCATTTATCATAAAAGAAGCTTACATATAAAAAAAAAGTAAAAAGCGAAAAAAAAGTCAATATTCAAGAATATTAATTAATACCTCAACGAAAGATAGATGGCGCTGAACCTTATTTTTTCCGCTATCGATTTTCATATATACCCATAACATTAGTTACACATTAATATATATAGCACATTGAATTTTTGCATGCCTGCATTAGATTTATCTATAGTTAGTTCATTTGGTGCATTCTCTTCGAGGCAAATTCTAAATTCCATTACTCGTGTGTTTGCCATTTTACGTGACACTGGCAGAGTGATTTGCGCTCAATTTGCGCTGTTCAGGCCATAAACAAGTTAATAATAATAACAGATTTATCTATTGAAAATCAGTAATTTGGAAATTCAGCTCATACTGAGATGAAGGCCCATGCAGACATATAGATAATAGACATAAAGTTTAATGATAATAGTATATAATTAGATAAGTTTTGTTGTGTTAAATTTAGTATATGGAGCTGAATAAATTATTTTTAATTTAATTTAATTGAATTTAATTTTTTCCTTTCCTTCCCTTTTTGCACTTTTAACAATTATTCTTGCAATATTAAGCAGGAAATCTATTGTACATTTAGTTTCAATATAATTGCAATTGCAACTGGCAATATTGTCATATACCAATATGATATATCTTCTATATGATTGATAATTCTTCTCTCAACTATGAATTAAAATAATTTCGAAATAAATTACAGAAATACCAAAGCAGTCTCTATTAGAATAAATATAATATGCTAAGACAATTAAATACACTTCCTCACTTATTAAGGCTTTATTATATCCAAAATCAAATGTTTTATTTGTGCATTAGTGTTAAATAGATCTTATATAAGCAGAAAGTACTGTAAGCTACCCCACAAGGGTGAACGAAAATTCCTTCCTCCAACGGTTATAATATTAACTTTATTAACCTTACTAGTATTAGCCATAACACATTGGTACATACAAGTTTATTTTTGCGAGGTTGATAGTGCTGCCTTTTAACTTTTGTCAATTACAATAAGATATATTGTTACATGTTTTTAATACAACCTCCTTCATAGAGTCGGTCATTAATAAGAAAAAGCATTGTGGCTGTCATAATATGTCATTGTGTTATTGAGAAAGAGTAAATGAGTTGACTTTGGGAAAATTGCTTTTTATTTATTGAATAAGAATAAAGGAAGAAATATCGTCGTTTTAGGATGGATATAACTTGTACATTTTTGCTGTAAATAAAAAAAAGTCACTCGTCGTTAGTTATAATAGGTATATATTTTTTTAAATTAAGAATTAAAAAGTTATTTTATCTGTTAAATATATCACATTTGTTTGGAATAATTAGTAAAAAAAAAAGAAGTCAAATTAATTGAATAAGTAAGATGTCAGAAGTATTACCAATTATATAATTGAACTATTATTAAAAGTCATTTTTAAAATCATTAATCGAGTAATAACATTTGATATTAAGAGGTTTTTTAGATCATTTTTAAAATTAGTAGAACATTGTTTAAGTTCATCAGACAAATTATTGTAAATATTAATTGAAAAACAAAATACACTTTTATACCTACTCACACTAATATATATTAATTATATTATGCATACTTCATAAACACACAGAGAAGTACTCCTTACAGATATGCTGACTATTGTTATTATAATGTTTAAATTTTTTTCTATTGTATTGTTATTTTTCTTATAGCAAATAGTAATTAAGTCACATGTCGCTGTATACCGAGATACAGTTTTAACTAATTCGCCTACAGAAGGTCATATATTAAGTTAAGCGCTATTTGTCATATGTAAGAAAATAAATAAATAAGTAAATAAATTCATTTTGGCTGTTTTGGATGGATGGATAGATTTTTTTGTCTTTTATACATATTTATTTTAAATTAAAAATGCATATTATGTTTTATATTATATTTCACTTATTGGCTGCAGGTGCTTGTTCATCTATAGGATCTAGCTTCGGCTTCCCAAAATTTCAAAGAAAGAAATGATGTTATGTCCACACCTGCTACACCACCAAATTGATGTTCAAGATTTTCCAATTCAGTTTTCAATTATTTTTCAATTGCTAGACTTTGTTCCACTAACTTGCCGGCTCTGTAATATAAGAACAAGAACCATAAAGAATATGTGTCTAGTAGCATAAATCATCATTTATTGTCTATTGTTATTGTATTGGTTTTGGTTCCAGCAGCACTTGTAATTTATTAAAGAGACAATTGTCTAAAATAAGTATTTTTCTCAGAAGATGGCCGCTATGTATGAGAAACTAAACTGTGACATAGCATCGCTGAAGGAATGAAACGATGCATAGTGAAGAAACTGAACGATAAGTGCCATGTACATTTTAATATTAATTTGTTTCATCATTCTCTTACCCTTATCCCACTTTAAGTGGGGTCCGCACAATATGTCTTCTTCCATTCTCCTCTACCATTCGTCAACTCTGGTGCCACACCTTTAATATGCATATCATTTTTCACACAATCCATCCATCTTTTTTTAGCATACATTTTGTCATATTAATACTTATTCTGAATTATATTAAACAAAAATTTTAAAAAAAAATCTGTCTTTTATTCCACAGAGCAAAAAATCTGTATCTATTCTGTATCAAATCTATTAAACCTACTTAAACTGGAAAAAGAGAAAGGAAGCTTAAAACCACAAGTTTTTCATTACACAGTTTGGGTTGATATGTCATTCCTGATTTGAGATACACAGTTTTCTCCATACTTTGGTCACTACTCAAAATGAATTTTCAAAAAAAGAGATATAGTAGGCCTTGTATAGCACTATGATAGTAATAGGTTGCTACTAAATATTGAAACAACTAGTGTCTTAGTATAGTATTATATCTACCATCTTAACTACTTAGACTTGCCTACTTGGAGTAAGAATTCATGAATTGGAAGTACTAAGGGATCACTTTCAAAACCTGGCACAACTAGAGCATTATTTTTTTATAAATATGATTCTTTTGTAGATAATAAGTTAAAGTTGTAACTATTTTGATTGTATCGTTAATTTTATTTCATTCCACAATCTTATATATTTTATACTATTTTAGGTAGTTAGATCATTTGGTGCATTATCTTCGAGGCAAATTCTAAATTCTATTACTCGTGTGTTTGCGATTTTACATAACACTGGCTGTGATTTGCGCCAAATTTGCGCTGTACATACCATAAAGCAAGATAATAACAATAATATGATTCTATTCTTTATTCACTGGTACTCACGCCCTTTTTTGTTTGTAACCTCTTATTTTATCGAGGAACGGTTGTTGGATATGCCTTTTGTGTCGCTGCTAAGTTTCTCGTTACCACAATTGATGTGCGAGCTGATCGTATTGATGAAGAAAGCATCTGAAAATTAATATCACAACCTTAAAAATTAGTTACATAACTACAATTTTTTCCGTAATAACAATTTATGTGTTATGTACACAAATATTCCAGGAAAGGATAAGAAACAGAATATAAAATATAAATCGACGCAACCAAATGTCATTTATGACCATAAGGCATAAACTAATCTTTCAGCACAAACATAGACCTAAGTAAACTTTTATTTGAAGTTTACCCAATTAGTTTATTTTGTCATCGAGATATTTATCATACACTACCATTTAAATATATTTAAAACATATTTATTAATAATTGTTACTATTATATAAGGAATAGAATGGCAATCATATTTTAATACCCTGTCCCTAAAATTGTTACAATCGACAGTTTAAACAAAAACTTTACCGTCAGAATGACATGAAATCCTTGCCTGTAAATTTTTTTTTTTATAAATATCGTTCCCGCCTTTTTTTGGCGCTACTTTTATAGAAATTGCGTCATTTGGAAAAGCGTCACTCCAAGATTTTTCGAGAAGTACAAAATAAAAGAAGAATAATAATTCAAAATCGTTTAACCGAGCTTTAAATTGACACTAAAAACGAGTTGAAAATTTATATAGGATAAAAATGGACGTCGAAGATTTAGATAAGGTGGCAAATCGCAAACGCCTACTTGATGAAATTCAGAAGGCTGGAGGAAAAGTGGCACAAGACAAATCAGAGCTTATTAAACTACAGGTAAATGAAATAAGGTCACTTGTTATAGTAAAAGTAAAGTAAGTAAGTAGCGGCCTGTTACTCTCCCACTGCTGGGGATAGGCCTTTTCTCTCCGTTTTTGGAGAGAAGTATTGGAGCTAAGACCTACCACGCTGCTCCAATGCGGATTGGTAGGTTACACATATCTCCAGAATTCTCTAAAGATATGCAAGTTTACTCATGATGTTTTCCTTCACCGAAAAGCGTGTGTTAAATTGCAATTATCAATAAGACACATAAGTTTTAACAGAAAAAATCATTGGTGTCTGCCCGGATTCGAACCCGTGACCTTCTTGAAAAAGTCGCACGGTTTTACCGCTGGGCTACCACAGCTTGTTATACTTACACCTGTTATAGTATTAATTAATAATTCAGTTTGCTGTCGTTTGTCGTAAACATCCATTGTATACGCTACCTTTTTAGGGAAGAATAGCATGTAGATATTATGAGGAATACCTAGGCACGAGGAACCAACAAATTATTTATAAAAAATTGGCTCTCGGCGAATTAAAAAATTGAATCCGCGACCCATGGAGCTGAAGGCAAGGTCACCTACGCTAACGAGTCACTCGAGTAAATTAAATTTTCCATTCTTTGTTCGAAAGCGTGATTTTCAGTTGTTTTAACTTTAACGCTTCGGGTACATTAGCGGGCTACGGCGAATATTCGGGCTACGGCAATATATGTGGCCGGGTACATACAATGTGGTGTATTCGGGCGCAGACGATGTAGCATTGGACCACTGTCGATAAATTGGCGCGAATCAAAGAGATTTGTCGCGACAATATTTGCTTGACGGCGGGGCTACATTAGCGCGCGAAGATTAGCGTCGCGTTGGCGCGCAAAACATCGTGTATCGGCGACACACGATGTTCTTGTCTACATTAGCGGGCGAAGATTCGGAAAGCGGCCTACGGCGAATATTCGTCGTTGAGTTTTGTGTGTCTGCCGTCCCACTTCAAAATAGGGCTGCCACCTTTTTTTTTGAAGAAATATAGTATTTTTTTTTGTTAAATCAAAAAACTATAGTACTTTTGAGAAATTCAGGAATAAAAATTGTACACATCTATATTCAATCATTATTTATTTTCCATGAGCTTTTCTTGAAGCCTTTTTCTTTTCTTTCTTGGGGGGCGTGCATGAAGCATCACCACTCACCATGTTTTTCTATTTGTACCATGTAATTTTAATCCGATAATAAATAGTCAAAAATAACCGCAATGTTCGTTCAGGTAGCATTAATTGAAAAAGTGACGTTGACGTTAAAATGTGACAATGGCAAAAAGAGTTAGTAAGTGTTATCAACTAACTAAGCCCCATACGTACATGAATGAAATTCGTTCAAAAATTCGCTACGCAGCGCTGCGGGTGCGTTCCATTCGAAGTTAATTCAAAAAAAGTGCGAAGTTGAATTAGCGATAAAAATATAGTATTTTTCGTCCTATATTATTTTTCTATAATATATAGTACAATTGACTAAAATATAGTACGATACTATATAATATAGTACGGGTGGCAACCCTACTTCAAAGTCTGGACGACGATGAAGTCGTAAGTGTGGCCACTCAAGCGAATGTTGTCGCGACAAATCCCTTTGATGCGCGCCAGTTTACCGACAGTGGTCCGATGCTACATCGTCTGCGCCCGAATACATCGCGTTGTAACGATGTACCCGGCCACATATATTTCCGTAGCCCGAATATTCGCCGCAGCCCGCTAATGTAGCCAAGGCGTGAGTGGCCACACTTACGACACTTCAATGTCGTACACTATGGAGCGAAGCAATGAAAAAATTTTAGAGTTCATTCGGACGTACAAAACTCAACGACGAATATTCGCCGTAGGCCGCTTTCCGAATCTTCGCCCACTAATGTAGCCCTGGCGTAAGAGTAATGCATGTATCGGACATAAAAATGGATAGTCCACTGTATATATTTTATCATTATATATTGTCTATTTACTTTATCGCGGATTATAGCAAAATAATTTTATTATTACTTATTATGTATTAAATAAGCTGTGGTAGCCCAGCGGTATCACCGTGCGCCTCTCTCAAGGTGTAGGGTTCAAACCCCGGGCAGGCACCAATGACTTTTCTAGTAAAAACTTATGTGTCTAATTGATAATTGCAATTTATCACACGCTTTTCGGGGAAGGAAAACATCGTGAGGAAACCTGCATATCTCTAGATAATTCTGGGGATATGTGTAACCTACCAATCCGCATTGGAGCAGCGTGGTAGGTCTTAGCTCCAATCCTTCTCTCCAAAAAAAAAAAAAACGGAGAGAAGAGGCCTATGCCTAGCAGTGGGATAGTAACAGGCCGGTACTTACTTATTATGGTTCATTATTATTTTTGTATTATGGATCTCCGCAAAGTAACGCCTAATTATATAAGTTATTTTAACTTTGTTTATTTTAGAACTAATAAAGACGTTTATTTTACAGATAGCTAACGAAACCGCGTTCTGGGAATTGAAAGAGAAGCTCACTCAGAAAGAGATCGAGCATGACACATTGCAGCAAAACATGGTCTCCCTGCAAATGGAGTACGAGACCTTGTCCGCGAAGTATCAAGAGGAGTTGCAACATCGGTCGGAAGTCTTAAATAAGTATGTTTATTAATGCAGTTATGTTATGCCGTGTGGTATCCTGTTGAGTAGAATAGACCAACTCCATTTCTTACCGAGGTATCGTTAAAGGCGACTAAGTTAAGTCGACCCGCCGTGTGGTATCCGGCTGAGTAGAATAGACCACACTCATTTCTTACCGAGGTGTCGTAAAAGGTGACTAAGGTAAGTTGACTCACCGTGTGGTATCCGGCTGAGTAGAATAGACCACACTCATTTCTTACCGAGGTGTCGTAAAAGGCGACTAAGGTAAGTTGACCCACCGTGTGGGATCCGGCTGAGTAGAATAGTACCACCCTCATTTCTTACCGAAGTGTAGTAAAAGGCGACTAAGTTAAGTCGACCCGCCGTGTGGTATCCGGCTGAGTAGAATAAACCACCCTCATTTGTTAAGGAGGTGTAAAAGGCGACAAAGGTAAGTCGGTCCACCGTGTGGCATCCGGCTGAGTAAAATAGACCACCCTCTTTCTTACCGAGGTGTAGTAAAAGGCGAATAAGTTAAGTCGACCCGCCGTGTGGTATCCGGCTGAGTAGAAGTACCACCTTCATTTCTTACCGAGGTGTCGTAAAGGGCGACTAAGGTAAATCGACCTGCCGTGTGGTATCTGGTTGAGTAGAATAGACCACCCTCATTTATTACTGAGGTATCGTAAAATACGACCAAAGTCAGTCAGGTCCAGTCGTAAAGTACGTAGCCTAATTATGTGGCAACATGTTTATAACATGTTGTGCCGAACCCATTAGAGTGGGATAAGGTACAAAAACGGTTTCGCCGCTGGACTATCACAGCTATGTTAGCTATAACTTAAATATTTAAATAAGTTAATCTTGTATATATATATATATATATATATATATATATATATATATATATATATATATATATATATATATTCTGAATCTCGGAAACGGCTCCAAAGATTTTCCTGAAATTCAGCATGTAGGGGGTTTTGGGGGGAAAAATCGATCCAGATAAGTTTTATTTAAAAAAAATTGTCGTTTTATCCTTTTTTATTGAAATTTACGTTGAATACAATCACAACTTTTCGCTGCCAAACGTAAAGTAATGATAGTTCATTTGGGGAACGGGCGGTGTAGAGAGGTGAAAATATCTAGGATCGAGCCCCACCTGCCCTATTATTTTTTTATTTTTCTTTTCAATTTTGTTTTTTTAATTTTAATGTTTTTTACATCATTTTAAATTTACTGAGTACCAAGCACTCGGTCACCCAGGAGCTATTTATTTATTATTATTGCTCCATCCCCCATCTCATTGACCTGTCCAGGGGTTTGAAGCCGCTACCTTCTGGTATAGAGCAGGGCTTCTTAAACTTTTTTATATGGCGACCTCCTTCAAGCTTAGGAAATTTTAAACGACCCCCTCCTCCATATAATGAAATATATATCAACCGTAGATGTAGATGTAATATCGCACTATTTTACAATGTAAATAACAGTTTTGCATTGCCACTTTTTTCAAAAAATAGTTATAATAAAACTACAAAAGTATTTTGTATGATTTTTATTTGTATTTATATTTGTACGTAGTGTGTATACTAATTTTACAATTTTTAATCATAAATTTAATAAAATCTATTTAATTAAATTTAATGAAAAGGGGTAATGAAGGAACTTAGGAGGAGAAATATCAATAAATCTTTGTTAGAAAAGTTCTTTAAAGGACAGCTGCAGCCATGTAGTTGTATCAATAATGATTGAAAAGTATCAGATCTTTGCGACGCCCCTTTCAGTAGGGACCCCTTTCAGACCCCCAGGGGGGTCGCGACCCACAGTTTAAGAAGCCCTGGTATAGAGTATCACTTACTGTTGGGCTATCACGTCTTATATCTTAGGCTTGCTGCTAACCAAAAGATGTCCGATGTACTACAAGAGAACATGCAACGGGTGATGGAGGCAGTATCCCAGCTTAAATCGGACAAGGCGGTTTTGTGCGACACTTTTAAGAAGGCGGACAATGTCGTCCGCGATCTGAAGGAAACACGCATCAAAGAGATGGAGAAGGCGGACCACAAAATAGAGCTGCTCGAACGGACAAGTACGTTTAAAAATATATATAAATAATTTATAGAATTAGGCGTTACTTTGCGGAGATCAATAATACAAAAGTAATAATAAAATTATTTTGCTATAATCCGCGATGAAGTAAAATAGAAAATATATAATGGTAAATGTAGAGTGGACAATCGGTTATCATACCTTATACATGCAGGATTCGTAAAAACCTTTCTGTAGACTGATCTAGTATTGATTGCGGAATTTTATTGTAAAAGCGAATACCGAGACCATCGAATGAGTTGCTAACTCTATGTCTCTCGTATGTCTATGATATACATCTAACAAACATACTTACTTAAAACAACTTATCGTACGAAGACACAGAAAATTCTAGGCTGAAATCCTCTCCGTAATCTTTTTCTGTTTAATATACTACTTCCAACCAACAAACATCATCTAAGTCCATCAGACATACATATTCTCACTATAGGTTATAACGGCATGGCAAACAAATAAATAAATTATTAATCATTGTTACATGCACTCACACTTTTAATTATATTGTAACGGGAGTAATAATGGGGATAAGATGGGAGTGGTGTGGAGAGGTGAGGTGAGGTGCGGAGCGGTGCGGAGAGGTGCGGAGCGGAGCGGAGAGGCGCTATTACATTTTTAAATAAATGTTAATAGCGCGGAGGTTTTATGTTGTCAAAAAAAGAGAAAGAAATTAAAAATTGATTGACTTATGAAAAAACGCTTCTTATTTCTATCGTAAAAAAATTATGAAAATATCGTATTTAATAATATTAATCGACTGGCCCGTTGGAGCAGTGGGTAGTGACCCTGCCTTCAGCTCCACGGGTCGCGGGTTCGATTCCCGCCGAGGGCCAACATTTTCTATAAATGAATTTGTTGGTCTTCGAGCCTGGGTGTATATTTGTATTTAAGTGTGTATTTAAAAAATATATAAGTATATATTCACCATTTGTCTCTCACCCATAACACAAGTATTAAATTACTTACTTTGGGGATGGACGACCGTGTGTGTAAGTGTCCCATATATTTATTATATTTTTAATTTATACAAACTAATATCCTGCGGTTTCACACGCGTAATTTTTATTTTTACAACTTATTATATTTTTATAACCGATCCCTATTTTTAAAAAAATAAAATATAGCCTGTTGCTCAGTAAAGATGTAACTTTCCAATGGTGAAAGAATTTTTGAAATCGGTCCAGTAGTTTTTGTGTGAAAACATTACAAAGATACATACATTTTTTTCCTCTTTATAATAGTAGTATATATATGGGACACTTACACATAGCCGTGTGGTATCCGGCTAAGTAGAATAGTACCACCCTCATTTCTTACCGAGGTGTCGTAAAAGGCGACTAAGGTAAGTCGACCCGCCATGTGGTATCCGGCTGAGTAGAATAGACCAACCTCATTTCTTATCGAGGTGTCGTAAAAGGCGACTAAGGTAAGTCGACCCGCCGTGTGGTATCCGGTTTAGTAGAATAGACCACCCCCTTTCTTACCGAGGTGTCGTAAAATACGACAGAGGTGAGTCGACGTCAGGCAGGCGGCCGGTCGTAAAAACGCATCCAAATCATGTGACAGCCTGTTTATAACATGTTGTGCCGACCCCACTTAGAGTGGGATAAGGGCAGGAAGATGAGGAGGACACCTTATTACATTTTTATAACGGATCCCTATTTTTTTTTTGAAAATGTAATATAGCCTGTTGCTCAGTAAAGATGTAGCTTTCCAATGGTGAAAGAATTTTTGAAATCGGTCCAAGTAGTTTTTGTGTGAAAACATTACAAACATACATACAAATGTTTCCTCTTTATAATATTAGTATGGATTATATGGGACACTATATTAGTATGGATTATATGGGACACTATATTAGTATGGATTATATGGGACACTATATTAGTATGGATTATATGGCACACTATATAAGTATGGATTATATGGCACACTATATAAGTATGGATTATATGGGACACTATATTTTCTCCAGTCACTATGAAAAAGCAGCACCAGGCCCAGCTATCCGAGGTGTACTCAGCCTGCAAGCAGAAGATGGATGAGGATCTGAACGAGCTAAAGAACAAACTAGAAGAGGTAGCTATCAAGAAGGACGAACTATCTTCGACTGCTAGCGATCTTAATAGACAGCTTGATATGTCCAAAGCTGAGATTGAAAAGGTCTGTGTCAATTTACTTAGTAATAAAAACCATGACATTAACCGATACATCATTAATATGAACAATAATAGTAGAATCAATATTCTACATGGCGAAAAAATAATAGGGCAGGTGAGGCTCGACCCTAGGTATTTTCACCTCTCTAGACCGCCCGTTATAAATATATAATACTAGCGGCCTGCCCCTGCTTCGCACGGGTATAAAATATGTATCCCATGTCAGTCAGTGTAAAAAAAATGATTAAAATTGATCCAGTAGTTTTGATATGGCGCTGTATTTAAAAAATGATTTTCCCTATTTTCCCGCTTTTCTATTGAAATTTTTCCTAGATTTTCGTTGCTATAAACCTCACGGAGCCCGAGACCTTTCCAACGAATGCAAAACCGTGGAAATCGGTTCGTGCGTTCTGGAGTTATATCGTCAGGAAGGAAAACCCGACTTATTTTTATATAGTAGATATAAAATAAAGCCACGTGACTTTACGTTTGACAGAGAAAAATTGTGATTGTATTCGAAGTAAAAGTAAAATGTAGAGTCCGACATCAGGGATAAAACGACATTTTTTTAAATAAAACTTATCTAGATCGATTTTCCCCCCCAAAACCCCCTACGTGCTGAATTTCAGTAAAATCGTTGGAGCCGTTTCCGAGATTCCGAAAAAAAAAGTATTTATATACACACACACACACACATATATATATATATATATATATATATATATGTGTGTGTGTGTATATATATATAGATCATCCTCGTGCCAAATCATATGACAACATGTTACAAACATGTTGTCACATGATTTGGCAACGTATTTTGCGACCGGACGCCTGACGTCAACTTACCTTAGTCGCCTTTTACGACACCTCAGTAAGAAATGAGGGTGGTCATTTTTACTCAACCGGATATCACACAGTGGGTCTACTTATCTTAGTCGCCATTCACGACACCTCGGTAAGAAATGAGGGTGGTCTATTCTACTCAGCCGGATACCACACGGCGAGTCGACTTACTTTTTATTAGCTACAACAAACAAAAACGCTTATTATTTAAAATTTCATACAAAACGGTCAACTACTAGTGCATGGTCTATTACTAGTGCACTTACCTTGAATAAAATTATCTTTATATATGATGCAAAGTGAAATATAATAAAACTTGAGTTTCTCACATTATATAATGTCCTTGTTCAAATCAAATTATTTACCTATGCACCGTAAAAAACTTAAATCGAAAAATATATATTGACCTTGTGACAGAACGTGGAAAAAGTCCCCAATGCAACTTCATAGTTGTATTACATCAACAGATTTTAATACTGTTAAAGAAGAACGAGGCGACTGAATATAGCATGTAATAATGTGTAAAGCACAATTAATAGGGTCTACCTATAATAATATTATTATAATTATTACTTATCCAAATCCTAACAAAAAAAATTAGAAAGCAAAGAACCTTACTTTTATGTTCAAAATTTCAATTAAATACACTAATTTTCACACTTGCAAAGCTGCAAGCACAGTTAGATATCCTTACTAATATTATAAATGTGAAAGTCTGTCTGTCTGTCTGTTAGACAATGGCAATAGAGTTAGGCAATGGACAGAAGCCACTCCTAATTTCAAGACTACAGTCCACGCGAACGAAGTTGCGCGGGTAAAAGCTAGTATATAATAATGTGAGATGAAATCGTATGTTATCAGAAAGACGAAAGAATATTAACCCTCCAAAGGGAATTAAAGGAAATGACCAACATTCAGAACGCTCAGTTAGCGGAGACGAGAGAAACTAAGATCAATAAGGAAACGCAGTGAGTACATAGAGCTTTGCGTGTGCTTAATCTTTTTTCTGTATGCCGTTAGCCCTAACGGCTAACGTATGCTGAACATTTTTTTATTGTTAAATTAGGAAATTATTAGTAGGTAATTCTAATTCATAATGTTTGATATTTGCGTACCTTTTTCTTAACTATAAATTGTCTCACTTCGTAGGTTAGCTGGCAGAGATCTCTGTCATAGGGATAAGTTGACCTTTGTACATTTTTTTTACCAATAATGTTTTTTCCAACATTTTTTATGGTACATAAATAAATAAATAATAAATTTAGCTCAGCTCATTTGTGATTGGTGCTGAATGTTTAGTGCTAAGTGCTTAGAACCGAAATCCGATTGCGTAGTTCTTAGTACTGGCTGCTTAGCGCTAAGTGCATAGTCATGGTTGTTCCGCGTACTTGGTGCTGGATTTGTAGTGCTAAGTGCTTACTACCGAATGTGGTTGTTGAGTGATTACTAGGTGGAGTGCTACATGCTTATTGCTGAGTGCTATGGACGCCGAGTAATCCTTAAAAAAAGATAAAACTTTTCATATCCCAAAAATAAGTTTGTAAATTTAGGTAACCTTAATTAAGCTTGTTGAAGTTTAAGTTTCTTGAACTGAATGAAATTCTCTATTTCCTTTGGTGGAAATTATTAGTTTCTTTATCGCATCACGCTTCAAGGAAACTAATAATTTCGCTAATGCTTTTTCGTTATCTTAATTATTGCCAGGAGACGGTTCTTATGAAAGAATAAATTTTTTAGCTTCGCGGTTTAAAAAATTATATATGTAAATTTTAAAAACTCTATTTTCTTTTGGCTGCATGGAAATTAGTCACAAATTTTTCCACGAATTGAAACTTTGAACATTAAAGTAGTTATAGTGAGTTCATTATAAGACATTTTTTAATAACCTTCACCGTTTACTTAACACACGCTAGGAATGTTTTAAATTTTGCCGTTTTCGCCAATATATTTATGTTCTATGGCCTATAGCCGACCGATAAATGAATCAAAAATCTAACACTTAAAGAATTAATTTATAGAATTAGACGTTACTTTGCGGAGATCCATAATACAAAAATAATAGTAAAATTATTTTGCTATAATTCGCGAAGAAGTAAAATAGAAAATATATATATGCTCCACGGCCAAAATCGCAAAGCATGACTTTGCAATTTTGGTCGTGGAGTCTATCTCCTGATGATGCTTCGGTTGGGGGGGAAACGATTGTTGAGTTTGTGATAGTGAACGTGTATAGTGCTTGTGTATTGTAGTGGCGGTGGTGGAGGTTTGTGCATGTGTGTTTACGAATCCTGCATGTATCAGGTATGATAACCGATTGTCCACTCTACATTTAGCAATATATATATTTTCTATTTTACTTCTTCGCGGATATTATAGCAAAATAATTTTACTATTACTTTTGACTTAAAGAATTTTTCAAATCGATTCAGTAGTTCCTGAGATTATCGCGTTCAAACAATAAAATAAAAACAAATAACTCTTTAGCTTTATACATTAGGATACATATTCGCCGCGGCTGGTACTATGGGGCGTAGCTAATACTATAGCTATATACTATATATATAGGGTCACAGCTAGTGCAAGTATAAAAGCGTACCTATAGGGTCACAGCTAGTGCAAGTATAAAAGCGTTGCACGTTTAGGTTGAAAAAATACGACGACGAGATAGAGCGGCTGAAAGAAGCGCTCGCCAACAAGGAGGCGATAGCCAAAGAGGTGCGCGACAAAAGCGACAGTTTGAAGGAGAGGGAGGCAGAGCTCAGGGAGAAATACCAGAGAGAACTGGCTGCTTATGACGAACTCAAAGTAAGGATTGAGATTGGTCTTTGACTGTTTATAGCATTAAGTCGCATGCAAGAGACGTTTGCAGAGCGAAAGGAGATCTACAAATGAGTGATGGCTGGGGATAGGATCTGACTCAAAGTTAGGATTGAGGTTTTGACTGGCTCGTTGGAGCAGTGGGTAGTGACCCTGTCTTCAGATCCGCGGGTCGCGGGTTCGATTCCCACTGAGGGCCAACATTTTCTATAAATGAATTTGTTGATCTTTGAGTCTGGGTGTATATTTGTATTTAAGTATGTATTTAAAAATATATTCACCAGTTGTCTGTCACCCGTAACACAAGTATTAAGTTACTTACTTTGGGGACGGACGACCGTGTGTGTAAGTGTACCATATATTTATTTATTTATTTTATTTAGGTTGGTGTTTGAATGTTAGCATTAAGTCACCAATAAGAACCGTTATTCAGGTATAAGTCCCACAATGACTGACAGAGACTTGGTGGCCTACCACTGTCTAGCGACTATTGTGCGTGAGGCTTAAAAGCTTAATCCAACTAGCTTTGCTTTTTCTAGAAGCCTACAAACCTACACAAGGTTTACCTCCGAGAGAAATTCATTTCTCGTTGGTATATAAGCATGGAAATTTCTACCTGCTATTATCTTGCCGATAAAATAATCTCTGAATCTAAAAAACGAGAGGGAATCGTCAAGGCAAGCTCGCTAGATTGCAGTAATTAGTATTACAGATAATAAATAAAGTACATAACAAGCGATACTATAATTAAGAAAATATAATGTTTTGGTTTTGATTCCAGCAGCACTTATAATTTATTAAAAAGACCAATTGTCTAAAATAAGTATTTTTCTCAGACGGTGACTGATATACCTGGAAAACTTAAATGTGTAGCGTCGTTGAAGGAACTAAACAGCGCCTTAGTGAAGAAACTGAACGATAAGTGCCATGTACGTTTTTAATATTAATATGTTTGTTCTATTTAATTGCATGGTGTCAAAATTAAGTTTTACATTTTTAAAATCGATTGCAGGTATAAAGGAATGTAAGATTGCAAATTATTATATAACAAATACATTAAATTATCCTTAAATATTATAAAACACTGTGACACGTTTGTTCTCAAACTCAAAATCTACTAAATGGATCTTAGACGGCACAGTGTTAACAGAGTTAATCCTTGATAACTTTAATATATTTTTTACTTTAAGCATTTCATGCTTCACATTATTCACTTTACTTGTAATTCAATATTGAGAATCGGAAATCAATAAGTGAAAAGATGGCATTCGTAACAACTTTTGGTCACGTTTCTACCACCATTATGCTACTATTACATAATATACGACAATTTATTTAAGGAACTATAACTTGTTTTGATTAGGATTGATCTAATAACAGGCCATCTTGTTTATAAAGATATTTGCATAAAATAGACATTGTTCTCAGGAAATGAACGCTTTGGCTGAGAAACAAAACAATGAGATAGCATTGTTAAAGGGAAAACATGAAGCCTTAACGAAGGAGTTGACCAATATATGCCAGGTTATTGACTATACTATATTTATATTTCACTCAATTGCTGTTAACATAATCTTTGTGACACCCAAAATCACCACGTGGATAACCCGCGGAAGCAACAAGTTTAAATAAAAAACACATGTCTGGAAATTGGTAGAATGGAATCGGTATGCCCAGACTTCCTACCACTCTGGCTATCCGTAGCCAGACAGTCTCCAAACAAGTCTCAAATCTAAACTAAATATATTAAAATTTACTAATTTAAATAACTAATTCTAAATTAATAGCAATTTAGCATGTACAAATAAAACAATGTAACAAAAATTATGTCTAGGTTATAAGCTCGAAGGAAACTGAATTAGAAAAGTTAAAAGAGTATGATACTGCACAAACTAAACAAATTAAAGAACTATCAGAAGGTCTTAACAATGTATTAGAAGAGTCCAAAAAGGAAAGTGAACAAGTTAATTTACTGGCAAAAGAGGCAGAGACTAAGGAACAAATCATTGCCGATAAAGAAATTGCATTTCAAAATTACAGGTAAATTGCTTAAAACTTTTTAAAAAATGATAAAGTAGTCGTCGCAAGTGTGTATTAGATATAAATTTTGCTGTTCCGAAAGAAATGACGACAGAGTCTTTCCAATATCACGAGGAATATAGTGGTAGATAGAGCTTTCTCTCTATGCCCGGCCAGGTCCTCGTGGGTTTAAATAAAAACTAAAGTACCAGATTGTTATTGTGCTGGCCTTTGCGTCACCACTCCTTTTTGGAGAGTATTGTTAAAGATTAGACGCGCCACGCAGCTCCAATGCGGTTTAGTAAATTATACATATCTCCAGAATTCCCTAGTCTAGCCTAGGTGAGAAAACCTAGAGAAGCCTCTTGGTTTTCTCACCATGTTTTCCTTTACAGAAAAACATGTTGCAAATATCAATTAGACAATTTTTAACTGAAAACTCATTGGATCATGCCTTTAGTTTGAACCTGTGATCTCCTCAAAAAAGCCGCAAGTTCCCGTCGCTCGGTCTTAAATCGGACTTAAATGGCTTAATTTAGGTAAAGCTGCTAGCGTCTAGCCTTCTGTTTAGACTTTGGTCTTAAATATGTATTTTACGGTCTTATCATTGGCTTTTGGCTTCGCTTTTGGCGTCTTGGCTTTTAATTTAGGTAATAAACCTAGTCTTCTGTTTAAACTTTGGTAGCGTAGGGCAGATTTGGGTCGGATGTTTGTGAAGGATCTACGTATATTCTATTTGGGTATTCGTTTTTGTCTCGGGTATACGAGAACTTGTCGGTACAGGATGGTTGGTCACCTCCTATGACGGACTATTACATTCATTTCCCCATATTGGAATATGGGTTACACTGCTGTCCTGACAGTGTCAACTGCTTTAACCTACCAGTCACTTAAAAATTTTGATATCCCTGAAGGGGATATTTGTTAGGTCCTCAACTTCAATTTTGTCCTTACCTAGTATCTCCCAACATACCAGCGAGTAGGGCACGCAACCCTAATATGAATGCTCGTTTTTTCCTTGCCACACTTTGGCCCAATTTTTGAATTTGGCTCAATTTTTCTTTATTCTCAATATTGTTAGGTGTCTGTTTAACTGATTTAGATTTAGTAACTCCCAGCTTGATGGGTCATGTTGGAATGTGGTATCTGCTTGAGGAAACAACTATAATAATCATCTATGATGAATTAATATTACTGTTAATCGTTGAGCTGTAATAGCCTGAATGTATAACTTTGTCACTCTTTCAACGGAGTCACGAGTTGAAACCCCGGGGAGGCATCAATGAGTTTTTCTATTTAAACTTATGTGTCTTATTGATAATTACAATAATTTGTCGCACGCTTTTTGTGAAGGAAAACAACGTGAGGAAACTTGCAAATCTCTAAAGAATCCTGGAGATATGTGTAACCTACCAATCCCCATTAACACAGCGTGGGTAGGATTTCAGAATTGCCATTACAACAGTTTAAAAACACTGTTAAAAGGAGGCTGATACAGAAAGCCTACTATACTCTTGAAGATTATTTAGAAGATAAGAATATGTGGATATAGCTCTCTTTGAACCTGTACAAGACAGTAACGGCTTAATGTAAATAGTATTAAGAATTATATTTTTAAAAGAGCAACCGCCGAGTTTCTTGCTGACTCTTCTCGGTAGGAACAGCTTTCCGAACCATATAACCATCCGAATAGAGTTGACGATTCAAAAGCACTTGTTTATAAGTTTATTTGAATAACGAATATTTTGAATTTGAATTTAGGTCGTATCTCCTACACTTCTCTCCAAAAACGGAGAAGAAACCTATGCCAGCAGTGGGATAGTAACAGGGCGTTCCTTTTTTTAATCGTTTTGATTTTAAAAGAATCTGATATTATAGAGCGGCCTCCGAAGATAAAAGTAAGAAAAACGAAGCGGCGATTGAAGAAATTCGTAAAAAGATAGAAGCCAGCGATGGCATTTTGTCTATGACTATGATGAACCTCCAGAAGAGCACTGAGCAGAAGAAAAGTCTCGAGGAGGAACTAGAGAATGCTAAAAGAGAGATGGAACTTGAAATGGCAAGTTCCGCAGAGAGACAGACTGCATTAAACACTCAGCTAGCTCATCTGGAAGCGGTTATTAAGGTAACCCACATCACTACATATTATAAAACAAAGTCGCATTCTTTGTTTGTCCATATATCCCTATGTATGCATAAAACTTTAAAACTACGCAACAGATTTTGATGCGGTTTTTTTTAATAGATCGAGTGATTCAAGAGGAAGGTTTATAGGTATAATAACATTCAATACGGAGTAGAGAAATACTGTAATTTTTGAGGTTTCTGTAAATAATTAGAGATATTCCAAAGATAGCAGGAAATCTTCTTGGTATAGGGAGAGGAAATTATTTTTCTCCAAATTTAACGCTTGCGGGCCACGGGCAGTAATGAATAAATCAAAACTACTGGATCTATTTTAATCGTTTTTTTTACACTGACTGACATGGGATATACAGGGTGAACGATATGAAGTGTTACTAACTTCACACTGGGCATATCTCTCAAAGTTTTGATCGCGGCAAGGTCACAGTTGTTTTTTTGATAATACATTGTCTTGTTCACAAGCTGCCGAAAGCATTTGCATCCCTTGTCAGTAGATCGACAAATATCCGAAATGGAATACAAACGTAGTAGTGTAATTGCGTTATATTTGTTTGGAAAATCACAACTAGCTATCGTGCGTGAGCTCAATCACCTCAAAGTGAATAAAATGTTTGTATATCGCACCATAAAACGTTGTAATGATACTGGCAGCATTGCCAAATGCTATGGTGGTGGACCGAAAAAGACAGCAACGTCACGTGCTATGATTCGGAAAGTGACGATGCGGCTCGAGCAGAATCCGCGTCGAAGTGGAGGGCAAATGGTTAAAGAATTGAAAATACACTAAAATAGCATTTGCCGCATACTTAAAAATAAGCTAAATGTCAAGCCTTTCAAGTTTCAGAAAGCACGCGATCTTACACAGAAGCAAAAAAAAGTTTGCCTCGAAAGAGCAAAACAGTTGCTGCGCTTGCACGAGGATGATCAATTTTCAAACAATGTTTTCTCTGATGAGAATTTTTTTCCAATTGAGCGATTTATCAACACTCAAAACGATTGTGTTTACTTGACCAAAGGTACAAACGAGAATTTACGCCTTCGAATGACCACCCAAAGTAATTTCCCATCACAAGTTATGGTGTGGGCTGCAGTGACCGCTGATGGACGCTCTCCAGTCGTTTTCATTGGGCCTGGTGTCAAATTAAATGCTGCCTATTATAGAAAAAATGTTTTGGAAGTTCTATTGGACCCGTGGGCATGCAAATACTTCGGTATTAGGCCGTGGATATTTCAACGAGATTCGGCCCCGGCTCACAAAGCTCGCGTGAACCAAGAATGGCTTGAAAATCATGTTCCACATTTCATTTCGTCTTTCGAATGACTTTCGAATTTCCCAGACGCGAATCATATGGACTTTTCCATATGGTCCATTTTGGAGAGCAAAGTGAGGACTAAAAAATATGCCAGTATGGATGCGCTAATGAAAGAAATCGTACGTGAATGGCACAAGATACCTCAGGATCACTTTCGTGCAGCGTGCAACTCATTTTTTTACCGACTTAAGGCTATAGTCAAGGCAAAACGTGGTCATATCGAGTTAAAGTGAATTGATTTGAAAATTTTGCTGTATTTCTCGCATTATTTCCCTTATAGTAATAAAAGATTTGTTATAATTAAAAAATCGTAGTCTTTTGAAAAGGTAACACTTCATGTCGTTCACCCTGTATATTTTATACCCGTACGAAGCAGGGGCAGGCCGCTAGTTCTGTATATACGAGTATTAACTCGTATGTTATACAGAGTAATAATAATTTTAATTCAACACCATTAACTAGCATTCATAACAATTAAGTGTTATCAGTTAATTTATCATATCTTTTACGCTCTATATGTACTTATTATAAACCAAAGTCTTCAAAAGCTGTCGTATTGTATGTGACCGTTTTTTTTTTTGAAAATGTACTGAATGTTTTAGACAGTTTTCACTTAAAGATAGCGTAATTCTTGCGAGAAATTTAGTTTAATCGAACATTACGGTTTTATGTAAATTGTGTTGAAGACATCGCGCAGTTAAAAAAAAACTCGCCAGCTGGGAGTATTAGACGCGTGTGTAATCCAGCAGAGATAAAAAAAAGTAAAAACACTACAAAAAAAAGTCCGCGACAGCATGTCTCTGTCGCTTAAAATTAACACAATAACTTCTTGTACGTTCGAATTAAAAATATTGTTTATTTTCCGGTCTGTTTTCTTCTGTTCAGTATCAATCCTTATTAGTACATGCTTTCGTTACCTAATTGTACTTTACATTCGTATTAAATAAATTCGGGATTATATTATACACAAAAAAATATTACCTCCTCGAGCCAGCGCTATGCATGACTTTGGTAGCGAATGGACGTATTACGCACATCGACTTCCTGAACACTGACTGTTCTATGCATATGGTATGTATTTTTTTTTGTCTATTTATTTTCCTTTCATTTATTCAATTTTGGTTTTATTTTATATTTTCAACTCTTATTTAAATAAAGAGAATTTAGAGGATTTCGGGAAAAACTTTGTAACATTGATTCCTATGCGAGAACGGCTAGTAATAAGACTGCGAAACATAAGGGTGCGTACAGACATCACGAGGCAGCGTTCGCCTCGCATGCCACGAGCTGTGTGGACGTTTGTGCTCACCGCGAGCATTCGCGTCATACGATCGTTGTAGCTCCATGTCCATTGTCGCTCCATGTAGACGGACGTTTTGTTTGAGTTGCACGATAATGAGTCATGGAACCCATGTATTCCCATTCATTCATAAGAATCTTTTTGTCCACCAGCGTCTTTTCTCTTTATTACTTATGAATTACTATATAAGCCGCAGCTGCAATTTGCACGTCTTGTCTTGTTAAAGTAATTTTTCTTCTGACGAATACCATGCTTGGTTGTTTGTGTGCCCAGCAGTGGGATAGTTACAGGCCGTTACTTACTAATTGATATTTTGCTACACGTTTAGAGCAAAGACGAGGAGCTTGCACAGAGAATGAACAGCTTCTTGAAGATGAGGAACAAGTCGGTATGTAACAAACATTAATTTATTATACGTATGTCTTTATTGTCTTAAATTCAAAAGAAATGAAAACAATCAAAATTATTCTTTTGCTATAATCATAGATATATATTATATTTATGTGCGTTTTAGGGTAAGCAATGGCTTTAAATTCTTATGAGGTGGGTTGTTGTACACACAGAAAGTGAAAAAACATCTAGAAACCAAATTGCTATTTACTAAGTTGAAATTAATTTAATAAATCATCACTCTCCTGCCCCTTATTCTACTTTAAGTGGGGTTGGCACAAATTATTATAACCATGTTGTAACATGATTTCGCTGTGTATTTACGACCGGCCGCCTGCCTGACGTCAACTTACCTTAGTCGACACCTTGGTAAGAAGGAGGGTGGTCTATTTTACTAAACCCGATACCACACGGTGGGTCAACTTACCTTAGTCGCCTTTTACGACATCTCGGTAAGAAATGGGGTTGGTATATTCTACTAAACCGGATACCACACGGTGGGTCAACTAACCTTAGTCGCTTTTTACGACACCTCGGTAAGAAATGATACATGTGTGTGTGAGTGTGTTGAGTGTTTACATGTTTATGAGTGTGCGTGTATGGTTATATTGAATGAACATGTTATGAGAATATATATATACATATATATATATGAACACTTGAAGTAAAACCAATTTTAAAACCAAATTGCATATTTAGTTCGAATTTTAATTTTTACGTACTTAGTGCCATATTTACTTCAAGTGTTCATATATATATAAGGACATATATAACTGGAGCAGAGTGGTGGATCTTAACTCCAACCCTTCTCTGCAAAAACGGAATATGCCCAACTGTGGGATAGTAACAAGCGGTTACTTTACCCAAACAGGAGCTTGAGAGAACATATCTCCGAGAAAAACACGACCACTTAATGATGAAGTTAGACAATATATGGAAGGAGACCACAGGAACGGCGCGAGGCCGGCCTGACAACACGGTCTCTATGGACCCGGAACAAGGGGTGAGAATTTAATGACTAGGTCTTATAATGATTATTGTTTGTCGGGTGTATGTAATCCTGATATATTTTTTGATAAATTACCATTGTTTAAGAAACATCTAGTGTTAATAAAGTCTCATCAGCGATCATTATAACCGATTAGCGATCATTATATATATTTATTACTATTTTTTCACAACTATTTAAAATTTGTAAAAAAAAAACAGTTGATTTTACTATATATGTATATGTAAAATTTAAATTAAGTTAGTTAGAAATTGTCTGTCATTCATATTTATGCCTGTAATAGACTTAGATACGAACTTTAGTTTTTAATGATTGTTGGACAAACTTGTATGTAAGTTGTTGGCGTAATAAATAAATAAAATAAAAAATGTAGCGGTACATAGATGTAGAGAGGAATAGCATGTAGAATCTCGACCTTCCCACCATTGCTCATGTTAACGCACACTATATACAATAACACGATATAATAGGAATTCCACAATTCCCGTTCCGAGGTGCACTTCTCTTGAATGACGAACAAAGACTGACTGACGTTTTATCAATAGGAAGACTCTACCGGAAACAACAACGGCACAGTATTGCCACCATTTTAATCAAAAGGGCGTGATAATCTTTTCATGACGGTGTTGCTATAAAATACAAAACGAAAGTCATTGGCGACAACATCATCTCTTTAAACGCTTTTCAAAGTCTTACTTTGAGAAAGCAGAGGTTCACCAGAACCCACTTACATCCCTGTTAGGTCGACTAACCGAATAATTTATAGAATTAGGCGTTACTTTGCGGTGATCCATAATACAAAAGTTATAGTAAAATTATTTTGCTATAATCCGCGATGAAGTAAATATCGCAAAGCCATTTGCGATTTTGGTCGTGGAGTCTATCTCCTGATGATGCTTCGGTTGCGGGGCGAAACGATTTTTGAGTTTGTGATAGTGAACGTATGTAGTGCTTGTGTATTGTGATGGCGGTGGTGGGGTTTTGTGCATGTGTTTTTACGAATCCTGCATGTATCAGGTATGATAACCGATTGCCCACTCTACATTTAGCATTATATATATTTTCTATTTTACTTCATCGCGGATTATAGGAAAATAATTTTATTATTGCTTTTGTCGACTCACCAAAAATATAGGCGTCCAAAAAGCGTGCTGTATGACCCTGACGATCAAATAACGATCGCAAACACAGACATATATAATACACGGAAACAGCGTCTTCGCCGGCGAAGACAAGGTCCTAGTTTTCTGACGTCGGTCGGCCGTGCCTTCTCGCCATACTCCCGACGCTATGATGACTAATCGTCATACTATTAGCCCTCCACTACACGTCGCCCTAAGCCGCGGTCCGGCCTCACAGGAGGCACCCTTAGGACGACGTTCCCCATAGCTAGTAGAGCTTCTGCGCTCTACTCTCCGCATTTCACAACTACGGCGATGCTTCTGCGCTCGCCCATCCCGCCCGGTGACGCTGTAAAAGCCGTAAGGGCGTACAGAATATAGTCAATTTGAAAAAAAAGTATGTGTAGAATAAAGTATTCTGTACACACAACAAGAATGTTAAGAAATAATGAAGATAAATAAAGTACCTGGTTGACAGAGGTGTGCTCGGTAATTTGCTCCAAATTAAAAAAAAACTAAAAAAAAAGAAAAAATAATTAGGTAGGTGCGGCACGATCCTAGGTATTTTTATTTTTCGAGACCCCCCGTTTCCCGAATAAGCTAAGCTGACTTGACAGTTTTCGGTAAAAATAGTGTTTTATATAATGTTTAAAACTAGCTAGATTTCCCCCCTCCCCTCAAAACCTCGTGCACGCTAAATTTCAGGTAAATCGTTGGAGCGGTTTCCGAGATTCCGAACACACAATACATACAAGATTAACTCATTTTAATACTAAAAATATGGGAAAATTACACACACTCCGCAACCTAAAGTAACTTAATACCTGTGTTATGGGTAACAGACAACTGCTAAATATATATAATACATACTAGCTAGCTACTAATAAGATGACAACGTAGAATGTAAATAAATAATCTATACAAATGATAAAATAAACTACCTATAAAATTAAGTAAAAGCTATCTGTATGTGATCGATTTTCTCAAAATCGCGTCTTACGGGTGACAGACAACTGGTAAATTTATACTTATGTAAGTTTTAAGTAAGTACACCCAGACTCGAAGAACCAATAATTTGTTTTTATAAACCAACAAATTAAAATTTCATCCATCCGTCCATATTAGATATGAAAGCGTAACAAATAGACAGCATTCACATCTATACTAATATATAAAGCTGAAGAGTTTGTTTATTTGAACGCACTAATCTCACACTACTGGTCCGATTTGAAAAATTCTTTGAGTGTAAGATAGTCGATTTATCGAGGAAGGCTATACAACATTATGCTATAGGAATAGGAGTGGAGCAACAATAAAAAAATTGCGAAAACGGCAAAATTTAAAGCTTTCAAAGGAAGTATTACCGTTCACTTAGCGCACGCTTCGTGACAATTATCCAAAAATCATGTAATAATCAAAATTGTTCCCCAAAAAAGTTCTAAATAAGCATATGTCTAGCTTCTAAGCAGCGCGGAGCGGAGCCGCTGGTGATTGTTCAATATACTAGTATTGTATAGAGCGATAGGACTAAGCCCCAACTGCTTACTCGGCAGCCGAGCCGCCAGCCGCGGTCGCTAGAGCAACCCCGGGACGTGGTTCTCCAGGACTACTTCGAGGACATGTTAAGCTCCACCGACCACTTAACTGACGGGACTTCACTCGACGTAAGTACTGGAACACTATCTCGAGCCGACGTAAGTACTGGAACACTATCTCGAGCCGACGTAAGTACTGGAACACTATCTCGAGCCGACGTAAGTACTGGAACACTATCTCGAGCCGACGTAAGTACTAGAACACTATCTCGAGCCGACGCAAGTACTGGAACACTATCTCGAAGCGACGTAAGTACTGGAACACTTTCTCGACCCGATGTAAGTACTGGCACACTCTCGAGGCGACGTAAGTACTGGAACACTATGTCGAGGCGACGTAAGTATTGGCACACTCTCTTGAGCCGACGTAAGTACTGGAACACTATCTCGAGGCGACGTAAGTACTGGAACACTATCTCGAGGCGACGTAAGTACTGGCACACTCTCTCGAGCCGACGTAAGTACTGGAACACTATCTCGAGCCGACGTAAGTACTGGAACACTATCTCGAGCCGACGTAAGTACTAGAACACTATCTCGAGCCGACGCAAGTACTGGAACACTATCTCGAAGCGACGTAAGTACTGGAACACTTTCTCGACCCGATGTAAGTACTGGCACACTCTCGAGGCGACGTAAGTACTGGAACACTATGTCGAGGCGACGTAAGTATTGGCACACTCTCTTGAGCCGACGTAAGTACTGGAACACTATCTCGAGGCGACGTAAGTACTGGAACACTATCTCGAGGCGACGTAAGTACTGGCACACTCTCTCGAGCCGACGTAAGTACTGGAACACTATCTCGAGGCGACGTAAGTACTGGCACATTATTTAGTTAACCAACGCGCGCCTTGATATTATTAGGAGCGCGAGCGGTGGAATCAACAACACGAGGCCGGGTCTGCTAGTATCTTATGGGTCAAATTAATTGTAACCAAAATTTATAAATAAAAAATATTATCAACCTATCACGCGACAACAGTTCACGTAAACGAAGTCGCGGGTAAAAGCTAGTCTTAACAAGTATGTTAAACCCAGCCGCAGGAATTATATCGCCGGTTCGATGCGCTCTTCCACGGCCAACCGCTGCCGGCCGCACCGCCAGCGATGCTCAAGCGTCGTCGCGAGGACACGCTTGTATGTGAGCACTTCGCATCGATCGCGACGCCGCAACCGCATACGCAACCGCGGCGATCGCAGCCGCAACCGCAACCGCAACCGCAGCGATCGCAGCTACAGCCGCAGAACCAAATTGATCGCAGCGAAGTAAGTAAATTAAATTTATTGACGATTTCAATTTTACATAGTACAGAATATTTGTTGACGATTTCTTTTAAGCTTAGTAAAACTTTTGTTAGAGCTTACACTTGCATAGAATATCTGAGGTAATGTCGTTACAAATCAATTATATGGTAGTTTTAACGCACACTATATACAATAACACGATATAATAGAAATACCACAATTCCCGTTCCGAAATGCACTTCTCTTGAATGACGAACAAAGACTGACTGTCACTGAAACGTTTTATCAATAGGAAGACTCTACCGGAAACAACGGCACAGTATTGCCACCGTTTTAATCAAAAGGGCGCGATAATCTTTTCATGACGGTGTTGCTATAAAATACAAAGCGGAAGTCAGTGGCGACAACAGTAGACTGTTACTTTTGTTGTTACTTTAAACATGTTGTTAAGGAATTTTAATAAAAAAAGAAAAACAAATAACAATATTGCCAATGAGTGTTTTTATCGATATGGTGGTATCCGGCTGAATAGAATAGTACTACCCTCATTTCTTACCGACGTGAAGTAAAAGGCGACTAAGATCATCAAGTCAAACCGCCATGTGGTTTCACGACACCCACCACCCTCAGACCACACTCATTTCTTACCGAGGTGACGTAAAATACGACAGATGTAAGTTGACGTCAGGCCGGCGGCCGGTCGTAAAAACGCAGCCAAATAATGTGACAGCATGTTTATAATATGTTGTGCCGACCCCGCTTAGAGTGGGATAAGGGCAGGAAAATGATGTTGTAGCCATCTTTAATTAATATAGCATTTAGTTTCTATTTTTAATGTATCATGTATCTTTTGAACACGAATGTAATGTATATATTGTTGATGGCCTAATAAAATAAATAAATAAACAAAAATAAGTATGGCCCTCTCATCTTCGCTCTCTTATTATTTATCGGACACTCGCACTCACAAATTCAAATTCAAATTTAAAATATTCTTTATTTAAATAAACTTGTAAACAAGTGCTTTTGAATCGTCAACTCTACCGCTGGTACGGTAAGCTGTTTCTACCGAGAAGAGACAGCAAGAAACTCGACGGTTGCTCTTTTAAAAAAAAATACAATTCTTAATGCTAGTTATATTTAATCGTTTCTATCTTGTACATGGTCGAACAATATCTATATCCACCCATTTTTATCGTCTAAATAATCCTCAACAGTATAGTAGGCTTTCTGTATCAGCCTCTCCTAAATAGTGTTTTTAAACTGCTGTAACGGCAAAATTAAAATTGATTATGGAATTTCATTATAGAATCTTATACCAAAACCCACAAACGACTTACGTACTTTTTGAAGCCGCAAAGCAGGGGCCGCAAGCTTATGTCGGTTCCTACTTTGTCTATTATATACATCGCCTATTGTTTTATAATTCCTTATATTTTTATATACAAAAATTAAATTACTTAAAATATACTGTGAAGCAATTAGAATGCCTATTTCCTTAAACTTCTCTCGCAGGGAATCCCGCGGACTTATATTGTAAATGCCACGTACGGCTCTTTTTTGGAATACAAAGATTTTTTCATTATCCGCTCATCACAGGCCTGCATTTGGCTCCCCTACTCTATGTACTCTATGTTCAAAAGTAATAATAAAATTATTTTGCTATAATCCGCGATGAAGTAAAATAGAAAATATATATCATGCTAAATGTAGAGTGGACAATCGGTTATCATACCTGATACATGCACGATTCGTAAAAAAAAACACATGCACAAATCTCCACCACCGCCACCACAATACACAAGCACTACATACGTTCACTATCACAAACTCAACAATCGTTTCGCCCCGCAACCGAAGCATCATCAGGAGATAGACTCCACAAAATAGCAAAGCTCGTGGAGCTTTGAGATTTTGATAACCGATTGTCCACTCTACATTTAGCATTATATATATTTTCTATTTTACTTCATCGCGGATTATAGCAAAATAATTTTATTATTACTTTTGTATTATGGATCTCCGCAAAGTAACGCCTAATTCTATAAATTATACTGTATGTTCGTTAACAATTTTATTTCGTTCCAGAACGTATCCACCGCACCCCAACAGAACGTTCGAAGAGAGCGTCGCTTCTTTAAGAGCGTCAAAAAAACTGACAACATTAAAAAATAAAACAAATCCATATTATTCTTATTATGATTTTTCTAAATGTTTAAATGCTTAAGTTTAATTTAACAATTTTATTATAAACAGTTTTTAATTTACTTCTTTATTCATGTTAAATTAAAACAATTCATAATTAATATGCCTAATTATATTCATAAGTAATTCATTCATAATTAATATGCCTAATTATATTCATAAGTAATTGATTCATAATTAATATGCCTTATTATATTCATAATTAATTGATTCATAAATGAAATAATTGTCTAGACAATTAAAATTGAAATAAGAATTTTAAAATAATTAGTTTTATTTTAGCTTTTTTGTTTAATTAATAAAAAATAATCAATTTGTTTTGTATTATTTTCCCTTCACCTGACGATTCTAGCCGTGAGTGTAGTATATATCAGCAAAATAAAAGTAAAGTAGCGGCCTATTACTCTCCCACTGCTGGGATAGGCCTCTTCTCTCAGTTTTTGGAGAGAAGGTTTGGAGCTAAGACCTACCACGCTGCTCCAATGCGGATTGGTAGGTTACACATATCTCCAGAAATATCTAGAGATATGCAGGTTTCCTCACGATGTTTTCCTTCACCGAAAAGCGTGCGATACATTGCAATTATCAATAAGACACAAGTTTTAACAGAAAAACTCATTGGTGTCTGCCCGGGTTCGAACCCGTGACCTCTTCGAAAGAGTCGCACGGTGTTACCGCTGGGCTACCACGTGCTGCTTTGGATACACATAATTCTGATAAACTGGTTTGTGAATCACTATATTCCTTGAGAAATAGTATAACCTATTATTATGAAAAAAAAAGTAAACGCCTGTTACTATCTTGCTCCTGGGCCATAAGCCTTGTCTTTTTTATTGGAGAGAAGGGGATTGGAGCTACAACACTGCTCCAATGCGGATTGGTAGGTTACACACATCCCCATAATTCTCTGGAGATATCCACGTTGTCACGGGGGCTGTCCACGTTTTGTTTATAATTTACATCAGTTTGTATAAAATATTTTTGGCTGTTGAATAAAATCACAACATGACTTAAAGCTGTGAAGGACAAAAGGCCTTTACACGGCCTTACACCACCAAAGCGTCCCCATTTGCAATGTGTCAGTCGCTGATTCAAACCCCTACCGGCATCGAGAGTTTTATATCAATGCTTAATTTATATTTATGAGGCATTTTAAATTAGAACAGATGCAATAACTTAGTAGCAAATGTTTTAAGACTAAATTAAAGTCGAATAATTAAGGCAGTAATTTTATTTATTGCAATTAAATACGCTTAATCATTACTATAAAAACATTTATAAAATAAAACAAATCTAAACATTTGAATAAATCAGCAAACGAGTACATTTATATAGGTATCGAATTGACTGCCGACTAAATTATTGAAAGCAAATTTTTATAAAGAATTTTCAAAGTTGAAAATTCTTTTTAATTAAAAAAGTAAATATTAAAAATAATTATAAAAGACCGTATCGATTTATTTTATCACTGATACAGTTTATAAATTCTTAAATAAAATCAAATCAATTGAAATTCGAATGTGATCGAATATCAAAAGATGTAGATTAATAAGAGATCTACAGACATTATTTTACTGCGCAGTTTATTTTTAATCTGTGCTAGTTTAAAAAAAACAGTAATTTTAGTTGTGCTTCATTGTGCTAATTTTGATTTTATAATCTGCACACAATTTACGGTATGGTCCTTTGAATTTTAAGGACAACGCATAGTTCCATACAGTAATTTCTCCAACAAGCACATGACTATTTAAGTAAGATAAAGTCTGTATATCCACTAATAGTTATAAAATAACTTTATTATTATTAGATTATATGCATATTAAAAAAAATAACTAAAATAGAAATATATAAAATCTTAAAAATACCAATGATATAAAATTTATCCTCACATCGATAGTCAATAATATAATTTATTAAATAATATTTTTTGAAATTATGGATGGTTTATAATCAAAATAACTCTTAAATTTTTAATATACCAATTGCATAAGCCATGAAATATCGCATTATTAATTGTTCACTAAAAGGTAAAGAATATAATATATCGCTAATGGGCTGCTATAGCGGCATAACTCAAAATACACGTGTTTTCGAGTAGGAGTAAATGTTAAAATACACATTCTTTTCTGCAGCAATACCGACAGAAATAAGTCAATATTAGACAAAAAGCATTTTTTATACATTTTACATTAAATGTTACTAACATGCTGTCACTTGATTTGGCTGCGTTTTTACGACCGGCCGCCTGCCTGACGTCAACTTACCTTAGTCGTATTTTACGACACCCCGGTAAGGAAGAGGGTGGTCTATTCTGCTAAACCGGATACCACACGGCTTTTAATCTTTACACCCATTGATTTCAAAACATAATTTTTTGAGTTGTGCTACTATATATATGGCCATGAGCGATATATATGAGGTTAAAGGTGTTACCAATACAGATAATAAAAATATTAAGTACAATTAACAAAAAATTCTAAACATCTTTACTGTATATCATGTACGAGTATATTCGATATTTAAAAAATTTAAAACAAAAAGTAAATTTGCCGTTTTTTCTTGCAGAATAAGCGCTATATTAGTGTGATAGACTTCAGTCTATTACAGATAGCAAGGCAATACCATAGATGTACTGAATATGGCGCTAATCGCACTGTAGGTAGCCGCTACTCCGGCAACCACGCCGATTATGATAATCTCCCAACACAAAAGCTTCACCCAGCCGGCTACTTCACTGGAAAGGATAGAAAAAAGTTATTTTAAACTAATGATATTAAAAAAAGCGAAATAGACATCTGTTATGTACATCTATTGTCTGTAAATATATTATAACGTCGAACATAGGAGCCCGACCATCGCACCATAAGGTGTCCGCCTTAAAAACGCGATACCCTGACCTTTAATAAAAGGTCGAAGCAATTACCCGGGCGATAGAGATCGCCCGAGAGGACAATCCCGGGTAAAGAGGTTAAAGGGGGCCTCGGAGAGGTAAAAGGGGCCCGGGCCTCGAGGCCCGTAGCCCCCATCAGTCTCAACAAGGCTGAAGAGAGGAGGAAGACCTTTTATATATACATCTATTGAGCAAAGTCCCCATCCCCTTGAAGAGGATTAGCACTTAGACCCATCACGCCGCTCAATTGCGTATATAAGGTTACGCGAACTCCTGGATAAAGTCTCTGAATCTACAAAATTCCTGGGTAATCCCAGGAATTCTACAGATACGTGAAATTTTCTTACGTTGAGAGATACTCGTAGGCATGTTTCCTCACGATGTTTTCCTTCATCGATAAGCGTGTGATGCAAATTGCAAATAACAATAAGGCACATACATTTTTAAATAGAAAAACTCATTGAATTGGGTTTGAATCCATGACATCATACCTCGGAAGAGGTACGCCGTCTCATCATTCGTCTCATATAATAGCTTTACCTAGCTGTTAACGATATTACGCCTTTTTTTAAGAAACGGGCATAAAAATTCTTTCGCTATTGAGGTAAGAGGTGTACCTCTATACTAATATATAAAACTAAAGAGTTTGTTTGTTCGATTATTTGAACGCGCTAATCTCAGAAATCGGTCCAGTAGCGATTTGAAAAATTATTTCATTTATTAAGGAAGGCTATATAACGTCACGCTAAGATAAAAAAGAGAGGAGCCGCAATAAAAAATAGTACGAAATGCTTTCCTTGCGTGCGCTGAGTAAACGGTGATAGTAATCCAAAAATTATGTATTACAAAATTGTTCCCCTCTAAAAGTTCTAAATAAAAGTCCGCGACAGCATATGTCTAGGTTTTAACTTTAACTCACTTTAACCATTTTTATGGTTATCAAAAGACAACATTATGGTTTTAAATTTTTAAAAGTATTTTATAAAGAGGGACCTTAAAAACAATTAACTTACGTTGGTTCTTCACCTTCCCTAGGTGGTTGGTTGACGAGATTCAAGTAGCAGTAAGAGGGCAGCACAAACGTGAGGAGAGCGACTGTAGTGGCACCCAACAAGGCCAGGATCGTGTAGAACCGAGGAATACTCTCTCCAATGAAAAGAATACACACCATGATGCCGAAGCGAGCAAGAGCGCGGTACCCGATCGAATCTGCAAAATGCGTAATTGATATTTTAAATCTCCTTTATCTGATCTAAAGTTTGTCTGTATTTCTAACTGTCTATTACATTTTTCTTCTGTATATTATATACTTGTACTCGTAAGTAAGTTCTGTTACTCTCGCTGCTGGGAATAGGCCTCTTCTCTCCGTTTTTGAAGAGAAGGTTTGGAGCTAAGACCTACCACGCTGCTCCAATGCGGGTTGGTAGGTTACACATATCTCTCTAGAGATATGCAGGTTTCCTTACGATGTTTTCCTTCACCGTAAAGTGTGTGATAAATTGCAATTATCAATTAGACACAAGTTTTAACAGAAAAACTCATTGCCCGGGTTTGAACCCGTGACCTTCTCGAAACTGTCGCACGGTGTTACCGCTAGGCTATATACTCGTAGTTTATAGAAAATTTGAAAATGTAAATTTTGTTGATAAATCGATCTAGCTACTAGGTTTCATTTAAAAAATGTCGTCTTATCCCTGTTTTTAGGCACTGAAAAACTGTTATTATATTATTCGAAAACGTAGGCAAATTTCACTGTAATAGCTTTGTAGGGTAAGCGGGTGGTTCGAACAAATTGAATTTGAATTTGAATCCCCCAGTTGAATCTTTTTTAGATCTTTTAAAACGAGCAAATCCGGTCACCCAGGTACTAAATTATTAAACACAAGCTGTAGGAGTTTGTTCGCGTCCAATTAAATGTTTAAATAGCCTCGATTATGACTTGTAATTTATCTTGTTCCCAAAAAAAATTAGTTGTTTTATCATGCATTTTAGGTCGGTATGAACCTAAAATATGATAAAACAACTTACATTGAATTTAGTACAAATGAAGTCTATATACCAACCGTTGGTATATCGGCTTTATTTGTACTAAATTTCATTAATTTGGCCTAGCGGTTTAGCTCTGAAACCTTAAAAGACAGATAGATATTCGCATTAATAATATTAGGATATGGACATTGCTTTGTTTTTTGACACTAACTGAAATATTTTCACTCCTTACTTACCTCTAGGTATGCTGTAGAGCTCTTCCAACTCCTGACAAACAGGGTTAATAAGGATAATAAAGGCGCAGAACAAGTGGATAGCCATTATGACGTTTCCAGCGAGTGCCAGAGGTGTGGGCGACAGAGAAGTTACGAAGTTTGCGCCAACAGACTCCCCGTAGACGGCATAACCAGCCGTGGCGATGGGCAGGTAGAGGGCCAGGATCGCTGTGATAAAATAATTTCATAATTCAACGTACAATTTAAAGAAATAGGTATTACGGTGCTGAGATCCATAATAGATAAGTAATAATATTTTATTGTTAGGAATCCAGATTTTTAAGCTGTCACAGCCTATATAAGGCAACGGCTGACGTTATCCGTTCTCTTTTGGCTTGCAGCATTCGTAGGAGGTAGACAGACGTGTTTGGGAGACCACTTTTGTATTTCGTGTTATGAGAATCTAACCTTAAATAACCGCTATTCGTGATAAGAGCGACCACTGAGTGTCTTGCCAGTTCTTCTCTAGTGGATTAATGTTCCGAACTAGTGGTAGAATTATTGTATCGTTTGATTTTGTAGTGAAAAGTTGGCGCACTGTAAGGTTTCCGGCGTGATTCCCTAAACGCATTTCTTTATTTTTATTATTCATTTTAAATTGAATTTAGACTTAATTTATAACAGTAATGTTATTCACCGCGATAAAGCAAATAGAAAATACGAGTATATATAATGCTCAGTATAGAGGCGTTTTTATCACGTTTTTATGAGGCATGTGGAATTCATTCTGACCAAAAGAAAGTTAAATATGAATGTGGAATCATATGTGAAAGGGACACCGTAAAAGGGATGGTTGGATTGTGAAGTTATGACATGCATATAAAAGAAATAGCGCTAAAGTTGACGAATGATAGGACGAATGGAAGTGAGAATAACATATTGCGCACTGTACTTAGAGTGATACAAGAACAGGAAAATATTAAAAAAAAACATGCAGGATTCATGTAAACGCATGCACGCATTTTCGCAAAAATTTATATTAAAAGTCACTGAGTCACCGATCAAGTAAAGATTTATATTTAAAAGCACTGCTAGCTTCTTTAAGCTGTGCTTCTCCTTTAAATAATTTATGTTTGCTTAAAATTATCACCGAGCATAAAATTTATATACAGAAATGTTTTTATATGCTTGTCAGTCCGAAAAAGGGGCAATTTTAAAATGGAGTTATATTACTCACCTGTAAATCCATATTGCAAGCTCCTATTGAATTGAGTTTTGTCTGACATGTCGTTCTGGATAGTGGGGAACGTAGAGGCACCTCCGAAGGCAAACATGATGATGCCAATAGCGAGGAAGAAATCGGCGAAACCGTGGATACCCCAACGAAATACGAACGGTCTTACGTCATTCATCATCTGGATGAAGTACAGGATGCAGGCCAACACCGTCGAGACGAAGGCGATCACACCCAAATACCTACATACATACATGTATCAAATGTATCCTTTAAATCATCATCTTCTTCCTGCCCTTATCCCGCTCTAACAACATATTATAAACATGCTGTCACATGATTTGGCTGCGTTTTTACGACCGACCGCCTGCCTGACGTCAACTTACCTCTGTCGTGTTTTACGACATCTCGGTAAGAAAGAGGGTGGTCTATTCTACTCAACCGGATACCACACGGTGGGTCAACTTACCTTAGTCGCCTTTTACGACACCTCGGTAAGAAATGAGGTTGGTCTATTCTACTCAGCCGGATACCAAACGGCGTGTCGACTTACCTTAGTCGCCTTTTACGACACCTCGGTAAGTAATGAGGGTAGTACTATTCTATTCAGCCGGATACCACACGGCGTCAAATGTACCCTTTAAATATTTGTAGATATTAAAATAAATAATACCTTATTTATAGGGCACTAGTAATTGGCCATGCACTAGTAGTTGACCGTTCTGTATGAATTTTTTTAATAATAAGCGTTTTGTTTGTTGTAGCTAATAAAAATATAATCAATAATTAAAAAATAATAAACAATGGGCTCCAGTTCTGATCTTTTGGGCAGTAGTTAATAGATGGCAACAGGTAATTACAAATTTATTTTTTATTAGCTGCAACTATGGATACTATCTGTGGGTGTAACTCACGAGAAGTCCTTAGGCGTGCCGAAGAGCATGAGGGGAGTCATGGCTCCCACAACCACCAGATACCAGATGCAAATAGTGATGGTCGGTGCGAGGCTCATGAACACCTGTTCGATGATCTGCGCTGCCAGCATCAGATATACCACGGCCATGCCAAACTGAGTCACCATCATAGCCAATGATACCACCACGCTGAAAAAAATATATAAGTAAGTAAAGGCCTGTTGCTATCCCACTGCTGGGAATAGGCCTCTGCTCTCCGTTTTTGGGGAGGAGGATTGGAGCTAAGACCGACCACGCTGCTCCAATGCGGATTGGTAGGTTTCACATATCCCTAGTATTCTCTAGAGATATGCATGTTTCCTCACGATGTTTTCCTTCACCGAAAAGCGTGTGATAAATTGCAATTATCAATTAGACACATAAGTTTTAATTAAAAAAAACTCATTGGTGTCTGCCCGGGTTTGAACCCATGATCGTCTCTAGAGATTCGCACGGTCGCACCGCTGCGCCATCACAGCACACAAAAAAAAATGTACTAAACATAAAATAACCCTGGTGTTGTACACGGCGGGTCCTTCATGATCCAAGATCTTCTATTATTCAATTTTCGCACGCGTTAGTTTTTATTTCGCAATAACTCAAACCTTACATACTTTCCGTAAGTACCTTATTTAGGTTGATTATGATTCAAAAGTAATAGTATACAAATACTCAAAATCGCAAAATCGTTTTGCGATTTTGTTGTGGAGTCTATCTCCTGATGATGCTTCGGTTGCGTGGCGAACGATTTTGTGATAGTGAACGTGCACAGTGCTTGTATACTGTGGTGCCGTTTGTGGAGGTTTGTGCATGTGTTTTTACGAATCCTGCATGTATTAGGTATGAAAGCGGATTGTCCACTCACCATAATATATTTTCTATGTTTCTTCATCGCGGATTATAGCAAAACAATTTTATTTTTACTTTTGTATTATGGATGATTAGGATTTATACAGCATTAAACGTGACTATTTTCTTATTTAACGAGAAAACAAATTCTCCGACCATTCTCTTTAAATCTACTACATTATTTTGTACATTATTTTGTTATATATCTCAAAGGGATTACACAGCGTTTTCTATAAAGTCTCAGATAGTTTAACTTTTCAGATACATTTTAAAATTATTGTTTTATTTAATTCAACCAATAAACCCAAAACATGATACACCTAAACCTTAGATACGCTTAGTTGATAAAACAAAATTTGTATACTAAATATTTGTCTTGTGTATTTGTATTTGTGTTGTATAAACAAATCAGAGATTACTGACTATATCTTTCTTACAATGTAGCCATAATACACTTATCGGAATCAACCATGTTTAATATAGCCACTATAAAGCCATAAGGAATTGCTTACTTTAATAACAAAATAAACCAAAGTTTATATAATACACTACACTATAACGGAAAATCCTTACGCTTGTGGTATCCGGCTGAATAAAATAGTACCTGCCTCATTTCTTACCGAGGCGTCGTAAAAGGCGACTAAGGTAAGTCGACCCGCCGTGTGGTATTCGGCTGAGTAAAATAGACCAACCTCATTTCTTACCGAGGTGCCGTAAAATGCGACTAAGGTAAGTTGACGTCAGGCAGGCGGCCGAGCGTAAAATTGCAGCCAAATCATGTGACAGCATGTTTATAGCATGTTGTGCCGACCCAACTTAGAGTGGTATAAGGGCAGGAAGATGATGATGACTATAAGGGAAAATCCTTTAAAAACAAGGCTATGTTTTGGCTACATTTCATACATGCTTGACAATAACTTTAATCTAGATTCTAGTCTAATATAGTCTGACTCCTTTTTTGGAAGCTTTATTTGACTAGTCTTACATATTATAACAAAAAATTTCAAAGAATTATCATCCATACCGTTTATAAGTTAATGTAACTGGTAATGTGATTACACTGATGGAGTTACCATTGCTTGAACAAATCTAATATTTCTGACCATATTTACTTTAAAATGTAGCCATAATGATCTTACAAGTATGAACGATAAATATAGCCTCTGCCTAACGAATTTCTTACTTCAATAACACAAACCAAAGTTCATGTAATCCGAACGCTAGGCATGTTGACCTTTTTAAAATTCTATTTCATTTAACGATGTGATATAAAAGCAGTTATCATGCTAATCGGATGAAGGCTATACATTAAGATACAGTATTTGTGAGACCAAAACCTGCCCGGCGACCAGTTTGGGTATTATATGCAAAAATTTTATTGGCTCGTGGGAAGTTTACCTCCAGTTCTTTCCCAGTGATTTCTCGGCAATGATAGAGTAAGGGTTCCGTTTCCTAGTCCTCATTTCAGCATCTCTTCCCTCGATGATCGTCCAGCAGTCACCCAGTCTCTTGCCACTGAACGCAGCCATGAGGCCCACTAAAATTAATATGGGAATACCCGTCCAACCTAGAAAGATCAACAAAATATCATCAATTATCTTTTATTGTACCGATATTTCTATAAAATACTTTATGCCGCCTAACTTATAACTTCCTTTTCTCTCTTATTAAGGTTCTCTCCTTGACTCATTTTTATCCAGAATCCGGATCACACTACACCGAAAAACTCAGCATTGATTTACCCTCCACGAGATGGATCAAAAAAAGGTCGCGTGCAGCCGCTGGATCCAACAACGCAAGATCGTTTGGTGTCGAGATCGGTAAAAAAAAAAAATATTTATCTGAATTGCACGAATTTATTTCATTTGTTAATTTCCCATCATTTCTTTGAGCAAAATTACTTTGAGACCTTATAGAGCTTCCTTCATCAAATAATTTTAATATCTAGTGGATTGATGTTAAGGCGATTACTTTAACGAGGGCGTTCGACAATCTCCAGTTTCTATTCTACTCTATCGTTAGCTACATGTAAGTGATAGCCTGATATTGATTTTATCTATACTAATATATAAAGCTGAATAGTTTGTTTGTTTGGTTATTTGAACGCGCTAATCTCAGGAACTACTGAACTGATTTGAAAAATTCTTTCGGTGTAAGATAGTCCATTTATCGAGGAAGGCTATATATAGACTATATAACATCACGCTAAGACGAATAGAAGAGGAGCAGCAATAAAAAATAGTACTAAAACTATTGGCGACAGCATAAGTCTAACTTTTAAGGTTAACCCACTTTAACCATTTTTATGATCATCTAAATACTTTATTACGGTTTTAATCTTTCCACGCGGATGGAGCCGCTAGCGATTGCTAGTCTAATATAAAACATCAGCGCATTATTGAGACTTTTCATTTGATGTTTCAAAGCATTTAATACTGTTTCCAAATATTAATACGAAAACGAAATTCGAAGATTTAGATTCGGAGAATGATATCTCAGTTTTAAATCAACAATATACATAGTATATAATATAATAATATTATACAACGTGAAGCAAACATTTGTAAGGATGAAAAAATAATTCGCAAATTAGCATAACGACGTCCGAATAATGGGCTCGCATTCTATAAAACACTAAAGAATCTATTAGAACAAAAATATCTTATGTTTATTTTTTAATCAAAAAATCTTAATATATTGCCCTATTCGAAGAATAAAGTCATAATTTCCTATGCTTGTACATGGAACATGTGACTTTATTCTTCTGATAGGGCGATATATTTCATTCATTCAACTTTCAGGTTGCAAAATTAACTATTGAACTCGAATTTTATTTAACGATCACTATGTCAAATACCAGTAGAAACTTTATTGCGGTCTCAAAGAAAATACCGCGCATATGTAGTTGAACATATTATGCAATACGAAAATATCAAATTGATTAAATTTTCCGTGCGTTAGTATTCATTTTGGGAAAACTCCTAAAATATTATTTTAAATTATATGGGGTGGTAAAATAATGATAAGTATTAAATTTTTAAGATTAATAAGTTTAAGTTAATAAGTTATATATTAATATTGTAACCGTCTAAATACTCGTAGTTTTCCAATCACTACATTATACGAGACTATTTTCTTAGAAGTTAGAATAGTATGCCATAAAACAAAAACTAACTAAAAGGACCAGTCAAAATGTTCATGTTATCCTACAAATATTACGCTCGTAAATGCCTAAGTATGTGAGTATGGGTGTACGTTTGTTAGTCTTTCACGGCAAATCCGCTGAACCAATATCGATAAATTTTGGCACAATTATTCCTTATACACCAGGGTAACTTGTAGGCTATAGAAATCCTGTTAATTGTACAGGAATAGGATGACATTGAAAAGCGTAATCTATTACCACGCGACAACAGACCACGCGAACGAAGTTTCGGGTAAAAGCTAGTTATTAAAAAATGCTAACTCCCTTAGGCCTAGCTGTAGTTTAAAAAATAAATACTTTGTTAGATTTTTTACGTCTCGAACAATAGGATAAGCGAACGAACTTAATATCTCAAGAGTTAAGTGTTTTTTAATCTATGCATCTATTATAAATTTTTACTTATACTCATTTACGAATAGGAAATTTAAAAAAAGTGGAATGGTTTTTTCTTAATATCAATTTTTTTTATAAATAAGGTCGTATTTAAAACATTTTTATAAATTAACACAAACTTCAGTCAGCTTCACTAATTATTATATATTTATAATCTTGAAGTATTATTGTTATTCATTTTAATAGGTGCATAATCGACAAGCAATCGGTGAACAAACATTAAAAAACGAACGACCATAACAATCACTTCGTCCTTTTAAAGTCTGTTAAAATAAAATTATTCTATAAAATAAAATATTAAAAATATTATAATAAGATATAAAATATTAACACAAACCAAAAATAAAATAAAATAATAAATATTTTTCTTAGTAATGAGTGTGTATATGTGTATTTAAGAGTGTGTGAGTGTGAGTGTGTGTGCCTGTGTAAGCTGTGTGTTTACAGATATTAATACTATAAATGCGAAATCTTGTAGGTACGTTTATCGTTGTCTTTCTATTACGCTATCACGCTAGAGAAATTAAGTTTTTGTTTTCGGGAAAGAACACGTAGTACATTCCTGATTTGAACATTTAATCTAGAGCGAAAAAGTTGCGGCCACAGCTTGAAATAATAATAAATAAACTTAGTAGAACAAAAATTCGCTCATCAAATAAATAACAACAACTTAATAAGGACACTTGCAGCCAAATTAAAATTTATTTTTAAGCATCGAACATTAACCTAATGCAATATTTTTTATCAACTAGGTGCGCACTAGGTGATTGCACTCATTTTGCAATACTTGTAAACGAAAAACTATTTTTTATTCCTTTCCACAAGAACAATAGATTTTCTAGAAATAAATAGTATCTTGTAACGTAAATATCTATAATGTCAAGGGATCGTTATAGGTGGGAGGGAAGCAAACACACCACACATGCACACAGCACCAATGGATCGTTAAAGGGGGACAAACACACACACACACACACTATTAAATGTTAGCATTTGCCCTTCTTTGTTAATTCTTAATTTTAGTAGAGTTGATATAAAAATACCAAATGGTTCATTGATGTATCTGCACTTATTTTATTGATTTAAAACATGGTCTACCCGCGTTTTTTATTTAACTTAAATGTTGAAATAGTCTCAATTACGTACTGCGTATGTCGTCATATTCCCGGAGGAAAATGGAAATGTTTTATCCTATATGTTAGTGAAAACGTAAGAGACTCATAGACAGAGTTTTATAATATTAGTAAAGATACGAGAATGTGTTTGTTTCTTTAACTTTCTTATACACCTAAATGTAACAGCGGATTTATAACATTTAGCTACAACTAAGTTATTTTTATTTATTTATTTCTTATTATACATTTAGAAAGAGAAAGAAAAATTAAAAACGAACATATATAACGGCGGACTTATTCCCAAAAAGGGATCTCTTCCAGTCAACCTTTGAGTAATAGAAGGAAAAGGACGAGTACAGGTCATATAGAGAAAAAGAAAAAGTTTATATAAATTTAACTATTTACTACTATTTAAAGGTTATGTACTGATTACATAACCTTTGCATCGCAAATACACCGCAAAGCGCAGTTAGATACGTGTAAGTAATCGATAATCATCAATATTTCACTAGTCTACTCGACGGTGACGGTCTGTTACTTTCCCGCGACTGATTAAACGTCTTCCTTTTTGAAATATGATTCAAACCCTATACCCCCCAATGCTACAACCGTTGACAAAAGTCCAATTGTAAACTAAAGTAGCGGCCTATTATTATATTTATATTTAAGTATTTAAAAATTATATAAGTATATATTGACCAGTTGTCCGTCACCCATAACACAAGTATTCAGTTACTTACTTTGTGTGTAAGTGTCCCATATATTTATTTATTATATTTATTTTATTATAAAACAAATTTTAATTACGCTATCAGTTGCATTTTTATAATAGCTTGGTTTGGATCCAGCAGACTTTCGAAGTGAAGATAGCCCGGCTCAAGTCCAGATATTTTTTTATATTGTAAAAAAATACCGAGCCAAGCTCTATCATCCAGATATTATTATTTAACCATGTAAAGGGTTTGATCCATGCCGATCACATTAGTATATAAGTATAGATATTTTGCTCAATACTTCACCCTCCTATTAACAATTCAAATCTATTCTATCGATGCCATACAAGGTACTACGGAATATTACGAAAAGATTTTCCGGTCAAACGTATAATTAATATATTTCAATAACTTGTCTTATGAGAGGCCCCTTTTTAATACATCATCGGTATTTATAATTAGACTAGCGATTTTTTCATTGCTATGCGCAAGGGTAAGGGCAATGGATTGTAGAGATTGATTACGTTACTTTTAATTTTGCTTTAACTAACAAGATATCCAAAAGTAATAATAAAATTATTTTGCTATAATCCGCGGAGAAGTAAAATAGAAAATATATATAATGCTAAATGTAAGTGGACAATCGGTTATCATACCTGATACATGCAGGATTCGTAAAAACACATGCACAAACCTCCACCACCTCCACCACAATACACAAGCACTATATACGTTCACTATCACAAACTCAACAATCGGTTTTGATGAGAACTTGGCGTCACTTTTTACGATGTTTTTTCAACAACAAATTATGTTCGTTAATTTATTTTATTAATAAATCTATTTTAGTCTATTGGAGAAAACTACATAAAAATCCGATCAGTATCTTTGAGTTTATCGCTAATTAAGTTAACACATATTGTACAACAAAGTCATGAGGGATTTTGTTTCTATCACCGTTTGTCTTAAAGGTCAATAATGACATAACATATTTTCATACGGTTTTAACTAACATTTAATAATTTTCGAGGATTTTTTAAATAAATAAAAGGATCAGTGTAGGTTGGTTAAAATGTGAAGATTGTTGTTAAAAGTCGCCCGATGTATTATTGTTTCGATGTTTGCTCTTTTATATAGCTGGCTTGGTATTGGACTTGATAAATGCTTCCTTCTTTTACTTCCGTGCACTACAGATTTTTATTGATCCGACGTTTGATGCATTTATTTTTCATTATTATTATTTTCACATTTTTTAATATTTTCTAAAATAAACAAAAAAAGTTAAAAATATAAAAAAATTGACATCCACGGAGAGCGGAGCAAGGACCCAAGCTAACGGCGGTTAGGATTTCAGAGTGAAGACCCTCCTCACAATACCTGCCATCTCAAGAAACATAGTCTGTATCATTCCCCTAATCCAACAACTAAGTGCGAGCCTCTTGAGATGTTATTATTATTATAGCTGATGCTAAATTCGTACTAAAATTAAATTGTAAATATTAAACACGTGTTAAAATTGCAAAACATTAAGCGCGTGTCCAAATCGTAAACATCAAACACTTGTTCAAGTTTCGCAACGGCAGGGAATCGAAAGTTTTCCTTCTGGATCGACGTAACGGCTTCTCCCATTTCAAAACATTACTCCGAAGTTTAAAGTATGAAACCAAATATAAGCAACGTTGCATTATGATATTGTTAGAACACTGCTGAACACTTGAAAATACCCATCGGAAATTACCTAAGGAGAAACTATTGCTCAATCGTGTAAAAGAAAAACCTTATTTACTAATCATTCGCGAAAGCCTTAAATTAAATGTGCGTAATAAAACACGTCGCAACGCATATTCATGATTACAAAAAATGACAGTAAAATGCAAGCAAATCAACACGCTCGAAAACAATAGAATACATATTTCACCATATCCGAAGGATAAAGTGACATTTCCTATGCTAATACATAGGACTGGTAACTTTGTTCTTCGGATAAGGCGATTTATAGAAATTTGAAGTCAAACTTATTAAAACTAGTCACAAAATGATGTCAGACCATAAAGTATCTATATCTTTCGACGAATAGCAATTTCTGTTTTTTTTTTTAAAACATGCAAATTAAAATATGTACTTTAAATAGATTATGATCGGTTTCGATATATGAGACGCCGATCGATGCTTGAATCGAAAAAGAGGATGTTGAACTTTTTTACTGTAACTACATTAAAGTAAGTAATTATTTTTAAATTGCTAGATTCGGTTTCGAACATAATTTAAATCTCTCCGTCATCCAAAGAAGTTTAAAATTTATATGTAGGTAAATTTATGAATAGGTTTTAGTCAAATCCATCTTTAATTAAGTTAAAATAGCATGGCATTATTGTCGATGACCGCACTCGATGTTTTTCTTAAAAAAAACTATTAAAATTATTTTACTTTTTCAATTGAAATTTCTACGTAATTTACTAATATGCAAAGCACCGTTTTTCAAAGATTATATTGATCGTAAACACATCATATGAATCAACATTTCGTGAATATTTCCAACTTACCAGTTTTGACGATAGCTCGAGGTAGCGCCAGGACTCCGCTTCCCACAATCTCCCCCGCCACCAGGAAGGCTGTCTGGTTGACAGACAAGCCCCTGCTACCGGGTTTTCTTGATCCGTCATCCTCTGAACCCTATAAAATTAACACCATTATAATACATTGGTTGCACCCGCTTCATCACTGATTATAGCAAAATATTATAATGATCAAAACAAATTTCTTTCAATAGCTCTTTAAATAGTGGAAAGTTTTGTAAATTGTAACTTATGGCTCTTAAAATGTCCATCCATCCGATCCATGGTCTACACTGAAATATTATCTTACAATTTGCTAACTAATTCTTTATAAATAAGTTCCATTACGAATATGTTACAATAAATCGGTGGCGCCGAGTGTTTTGGAAAAATTAACAAATTATATATTACTTGTTTAATTATAAGCGAGTGCTTAGTTCATCGGATATAATGAAAATATTTATTCAATTCATTCGTCGAAACTTATCTTTTTACCTAAACACTAGCAAAGACTCTACTGTTAATTTATCAGCTGCAAATTCTATGCTGCTTATTATAATATGTTGATTAGAACAAGCATAAATTTAAATTCCGTACATAATGTAATAGTATAGTGACTCAGACATGATTTTGTCTAATGTTTTTTTAATTGTCTTTCAATATTAAATACGTCATACGAAAAAAACTATTCCGATTAGTTTTTTTAATTATTTATTAATTCGTTTTCTTTTAATAATTATGCTAAATCAATAAAAAAAATTTAGTCGTGTCGTATCCGGCTGAGTACAATAGATCACCCTCATTTCATGTGAAATGCGACTAAGTTGACATAGGTAGGAAGCCGGTCGTAAAATACCTAGCCAAATCATGTGACATGTTTACAATATATTGTACCGACCCCACTTAGAGTGGGATGAGGGCAGGGGGGTGATCAGTTATGCTAATCTTACATTCCTCTGTACACGGAATGTGTATTTCTTTAAAATTTTAAATATTTATCCTGACTGTTTATTCACAATACTATTTGTGTGAACAAATATTCGTCCTTTAGTTTGAATTGTGATATACATACATGACAGACGGACTACAAACCAACATAAATTTATAATGCCTATCTTCCGTCTCCAGAAAGTAGGAAAAACTTTTGTCGGTATACTTTTCAATACCACAATTTTTTTTTTTTAATATATGGGACACTTACACACACGGTCGTCCGACCCCAAAGTAAGTAACTTAATACTTGTGTTATGGTAGACAGAAAACTGGTGAATATATACATATATATTTTTAAATACATACTTAAATACAAATATACACCCAGACTCGAAGACCAACAAATTCATTTATAGAAAATGTTGGTCCTCGGCGGAAGACGAACCCGCGACCCGCGGAGCTGAAGGCAGCATTACTACCCACTGTGCCAACGGGCCAGTCAATTCCTGAAGAATATTACTATCTAGAACATGTTGCCTTTAGACAAGTTTAGAAAATATCTTAATTCTATAAAACTACTTTCTTTGAAAACATTATACAATTGAAAAGTACTCGAAGGAGTGAGTCTATTTGAATAAAGAACATTTGGAATATGGATTTATTATATAGATTTAAGTTTCACATCTGATCCAAATGTTCTAGATAAATGTTATGGGTATAGCTTGATTTAGAGCAAAGCAACATTGCAACGATAACGTTAATTGTATTCTTATCATCATATCATTTATGCAAATTTAAATTGCAAATATATTAAAATACATATTTATGTTTTGGTTGACTGTTTACGTCATCTCGGTAAAGGTAAAATGTGAAGGCAACGATATTCTTAGCTGAATGAAATGAAGCAGCCAAAAATACATCACTTTAGAAACTGCTTGTCTTTAAGTAGTAAATGTACAACTACTAGTAAAACTGCTTGTCTTTAATAGTGAATGTACTACTACTAGAAAAACTGCTTGTCTTTAATAGTGAATGTACAACTACTAGTAAAACTGATGGTCTTTAATAGTGATTGTACTACTACTAGTAAAACTGCTTGTCTTTAATAGTGAATGTACAACTACTTGTAAAACTGCTTGTCTTTAATAGTGAATGTACGACTACTAGTAAAACTGCTTGTCTTTAATAGTGAATGTACTACTACTAGTAAAACTGCTTGTCTTTAATAGTGAATGTACTACTACTAGTAAAACTGCTTGTCTTTAATAGTAAATATACAACTACTAGTAAAACTGCTTGTCTTTAATAGTGAATGTACAACTACTTGTAAAACTGCTTGTCTTTAATAGTGAATGTACGACTACTAGTAAAACTGCTTGTCTTTAATAGTGAATGTACAACTACTTGTAAAACTGCTTGTCTTTAATAGTGAATGTACTACTACTAGTAAAACTGCTTGTCTTTAATAGTGAATGTACAACTACTAGTAAAACTGCTTGTCTTTAATAGTGAATGTACTACTACTAGTAAAACTGCTTGTCTTTAATAGTAAATGTACTACTACTAGTAAAACTGCTTGTCTTTAATAGTGAATGTACAACTACTTGTAAAACTGCTTGTCTTTAATAGTGAATGTACGACTACTAGTAAAACTGCTTGTCTTTAATAGTGAATGTACTACTACTAGTAAAACTGCTTGTCTTTAATAGTAAATATACAACTACTAGTAAAACTGCTTGTCTTTAATAGTGAATGTACAACTTTTTGTAAAACTGCTTGTCTTTAATAGTGAATGTACAACTACTAGTAAAACTGCTTGTCTTTAAATAGCGAATACACATCTACTAGTTTCTGCAAGCAGCTTTGTGTGCCATTGTTTCAGTACATAATCAAATATCCTGTATCACCCTCCAGGCATGAACTAACTTCATACCGAAATACAAATTGAACTCTTGCCACATGCGAAAAGACAAACTAACCACATTTTCCTTTAATAACATTAGTATGGATTTCCGTTCTAATATCAACCTATTGGACTTCCTACCTATTGCATCGATTTATGGTGAACGAACAGTTCAGTGGTGCATCATGTTACGCCCAGCTTATTGTCACTTGTCATTTAAGGACTACAATCCAATAATATATAAAGACGCGATTGTATATGTTGTCACAGCATTAACGCTCTAAATTTAGTTTTACAATTTTTTTCATAAAATCCATGTTTTGTGTCTATAACATGGATTATGTCGGGAAATATATATAGTTTAGACCAGAGGTATCCAAACTTTTTTCTATCGTAGACCCCTTGTAATGTTTTCAGTTTTAGATAGACCCCCTTCTATTTACCTTCAAAGACTTAAATTTCTAACAGTAGCGAAGTACCTATAGTGTGAAAAAGTAAAACATAACAACACATGTGTCAACACAAATGCTCCGAGATCGAGTGAAAGCAGTTTGAGACCATTGATATTATTTATATTAATAATAATATTATATTTAAAAAAAAATTATTGTCAAAATTGTATTAATAATACGTATTTGGCAATTTCTGGCCAATTGACCCTCATTTTCATTTTATAGACCCCCAATTTTTTTTCGCCCACGTAGACCCCTTGTAGTTCTCAAGCGACCCCTGGGGTCGATATAGACCACTATGGGAATCATTGGTTTAGACCGATTAAATCCATGCTCTCAAAAAATAACTTATTATTAATATGAAATTAAATTAAAAAAATCTTTATAATTTGTTCATTAAAATAAAACTAAACTCAAAAGGTATGAGAAGCGACAGTCGACGACGAAGGGTCTTCTCGTTTACTCCCCGGATGGGGGTAAACGGGGTGCGGGCCTCGAGGTATTCCTCACTACCCGGGCATCTCCTCGCGGGCACTTAAGCCCGGTACGTGTTTCGGCCGTAGGCCGAGGTCACCTAGGTGACCTAAAGGTGTCGGTATTTGGGCCGTAAGCCCAGGTCACCTAGGTGACCTAATGGATGACTTGTTCGGTGGGGAGGTCTGGGAATGGTAGCTCCCAGACCTCAAAGTCGTCTTCAGGTATGTCTCGGTCTGGTGGTGTCTTGTTCCGTGGTTTTGTCATATCCGGTGTTTCCGCCCTCTCGCCCATCGCGTCGTCCTCGTCGTCGCCGTCGTCCTCCGCATCGGGACGCGGAGACGGTGATCGCAGGAGCTCGCGAGGCAGGGAACGTCCATCGGGTGGTCGCGCATGGAGTGGCGCGATGCCATGGAGGTGTACGTGCGCGCTGTTGTCCGCGCGCGCGAACAGTCGGCGCGCTAGGCGACGAACGAACTCCTCCACGGTCGGCGTTTGGGTATCCCGATGCACGACGTCGTTCCGCACATACCTCGGGGCTCCTACGATCAGTCGCAGGCAGCGGTTCTGCTGGACTTGCAGTCTTCGCCTCTGGTACGCCGAACATAGCGCGTACCAGGCGGGTGCCGCGTACGTCAAGCGCGAGCGGACGTAGGCACCGTAGACTCGCAGTTTGGTGTTGACAGGTAAATGGGATGTGAACAGCGTGTGGAGCTGGGACCTGGCAGCAGCAGCTTGGCCCACGGCACGGTTAACCATGGGGACCATGCGCAGGCTGCGGTCCAACTCACACCCCAAAAACCTCACTGTGGTCTTCCACTCTACGTCCTGGCCTCGTAAAGTCAGCTGACGTAGCGGCTTGGAGCGGCTGGTGAGCAGAGCGGCCGTCTTCCCGACGTTGACGGCCATCCTCCACTTGTCCAGCCATTCCGGCAACAAGTCCAGCATACGCTGCATGCGGTTGGTGGCGACGATCTGGTGGTAGGACGACGCGAAATACGCGCTGTCGTCAGCGAAAAGCGACAACAGCACGTCCTCCTCCCCTTCCCGCAGATGGTGGCGCAGGGTGGGGATGTCATCCGTATACGCCGCGTATAAGCGCGGCGATATACAACTGCCCTGGGGTACTCCGGCTTGGATGGTGCGTGGCTGGGATTCGGCACCATCCACTGCCACGTAAAAGCTACGGCCGTGTAGAAACGATGCCAGCACTCGCACATAAGCAGGCGGCATGGTGGTGTCCAGTATTTTGACCAGGAGCCCGGCGTGCCACACGCGGTCAAAGGCCTTCTCGATGTCGAGAAAGACCCCCACGGTGTAGCACCCGTTGTTTCGCTCACTGGTCAGGTGGTTTATGACCCTCGCCAGCTGGAGCGTCGTCGAGTGGCCGCTGCGGAATCCAAACTGCTCCTCGCGCAGGGGCAGATGGGGCGTGACTCGACGCAGCAGCAGACGCTCAAACAGCTTGGCTATGTGCGAGAGCAGGGTGATCGGCCGGTAGCTTCCAGGCAGGCGGCGGTCCTTCCCCGGCTTGGGAAGAACGATGATCCTCCCGGTCTTCCACGCCTCTGGGAAGTGGCCGGTGCGGAGTACTCCGTTGAACAGTCTCGTGAGCGCTACGAGACCTGTTCGGGGCAGCAGCATCAGCGCGGCGTTGGCGATTCCGTCGGGGCCTGGCGCCTTTCGCTTATCAAGGCGAGCAGCGACCGACCGCAGCTCTGACAGGGAGATGAAGTCCTCTCCCCGGAGCGGCGGTGTCGGGGCCGACAGGAACCTCTCCAGCTTGTCCTGGACAGCCGCGTGATGACGGATGACGTGGAGGTTGGAGGTGTTGGGGGCGTTGGGCGTGAATGTCTTCTCCAGGTGGGCCGCCAGAATCTCAGCACGATCCTTGGCGGCATAGGTGCGTTTACCCGCGGCATCGAGCAGCGGGTAAACGGGGGTGTCATGTCCGGTAAGCTTCTTGCAGAGAGAGTACAGCGCTGTGTCGTGCTCGGTCGCTCGATCGACGGTATCCTCCCATCGCGCCTCGTCGAGAGCGACTACGGCACGCGCGATCTTCTCTGCAAGCCGGTTAAGGTCAGACTTCACCCTAGGGCAGCGAGTGCGAGCCCATAGGCGGCGCAGGGTGCGCTTCCGTCTGAGCATGCGGCGGAGCGAGCTCGGCAGGTCCTTCCTTCGGTTGGTAGTATCCGGTGAAGTCGACGTGGTGGTGGTGGCTGCTGCTTTGGCGGCGATGATCGCCGCCGCGACGAGTGCAGCAGCATCGTCGACTTCCGAAGGTGTGGTGATCGGGCCTGCTAGCTCAAGCCCGGCAAGCTCGGCGGTGTAGCGCTCCCAGTTCGTCCGCGTCCGCGGCGGGCGAGGCACTAAAAAGCCTCCCTGGGTGGCTAGGGTGACCAGAACCGGTAGGTGTTGGGTGTCAAGGTCATAGAGGACCTCGACATCAAACGGGTGCTCGAGTCCGTGGTGCAGCACTATATCAAGGACATCTGGCTGGGAGCGGCTGTCGGTGGGTATGTGGGTCGGCGCTCCCGGCCCCATCACACCGTACCCGCTCCTCACGCTATCTTCGTGCAGTTGCCTCCCGACCCCAGTGATGATTCGCGATCCCCACGCATGATGTTTCGCGTTGAGATCACCCACGATCACTGCGGGTCCCTGCTGTCCGAAGATTGTCCCGACATCGGTGCTGCAGAAAGTCAATCCGGGTGGTTTGTAGGCGGCATAAATGCGGAGCTCCTGGTTGCCCACGTTGACACGCACCCCCTGTGTACGGGTGCTAGTGAACGGGGTGTGCTCCAACTCTTCATGTATAATATCCCTCCGCACCAGAGCGGCCGTACCTCGGTACGGATAGCCCCGGGGAGAGATTTCATCACGCCGATACACGAAGAAGTTGGGCACGCGGAGCTCGACGCTGTCCGTGAGTTTGGTTTCGCCCAGGAGGATAACATGGATGTCCTGCGACTGGGCGAGTAGTGTTAGCTCACGGACGTGTCCTCTTATGCCGCCCGGATTCCAGTATAGTACTCTTAGGGCGGTCACTGGTACGACCGTCCGAACTGGGTTATGGCCGCCGTTATAGCGCCGACTACATCCCTCGTGCTCACATAGTGCGCGAGCGCCGCCATGAGCGCCTCGATCAGGACCCGGACAATGTTGTTAATGCCCGAGTCCTGCGCGGCGGGTGGCGGGGGGAAAGTAGGGTGTAGCGGCGCTCGAAGCTCCGCCTCTTCTGTGGCCTGTCGGTGGCCGTGGCTTCTCGGCGCCTCGGCAATTACTGGTATTGCCGCCAACGATGTTGATGTTGGCGGCCTGGGGTGCGGTGTGGACGCGGCGGTGGGCGCAGCATCTGCTGGCCTCGGCTGCCTGCGCCTGCGCCGGTTTCGTTTTCTTCGCAGGGGCTCCCCCCTGCCTATAGGGTCATTTGCCGGCGGTTGCAGAGTCGCCGGCTCCCGGTCTATGATAACCCCGCCCGCTTCCCCCCGTCGAGTAGCTGGGGCGGTCGGGATGTAGGCCGGCGGTTGTTTAGTCGCCGGCTCTTGGTCTACGTTAGCCCCTCCCGCTTCCCCCCGTCGAGTAGCGTGAATGAACACGCCGGGCGACGGCGGGGCGCTACTCAGTGCGGGTCGGGCGGGGGCGGTAGGCACGGCCACTGCGGGACGTGCCGCGGGGGCAGGGGCGGCGCGTACGGCTACCGCGGGACGTACTGCGGGGATGGCGGGGGCTGCTGCGGCGGCTCGTTTGGCGGCGGCGGGTGTTGCGGTTGGGGGGGGAACTTTCTCAACCCCCCCTGCCCTCTTCTTCATCTGCCCGTCCGGGCGCGGCGGCGCGACATCGATGCCGCGCTTTCGCGCCTCACGGCGAAAGACTGGGCATCTTCGGTCGCGCGCCACGTGCGCTTTACCACAGTTCGCGCACTTGGGCGCGTCTTCCTGGGGCCTGTCGCAGTCTTGGGCCAGGTGCCCGCCTGCGCAACGGACACATTTGGGCGGCCGGTGGCAGTTGGCAGATGAATGGCCAAACTGTTGGCACCTGTGACACTGGGGCGGGCCACGTCCGCCCTTCCAGGCCTCGATGGTGAGGCCCGGCATCGACAGTAGCTCGGTCTCTCTGTACAGGTGACCGAGCTCTTCGAAGGTCAGGTGCTCCAGCTGCACGTAGTATGTGCAGCCGTGCCGCCCTCTGACCGGTGGTATAGCCCTCGCCTGGGTCGCCGGATACCCGAGGGATCGCAGCGCGGCGATGACCTCCTCTGGTGGGGTGTCCTGTGGTAGCCCCCTGATGGCTACCTTGCTAGGCAGGCTCGACGCTGGGCTATAACAGAACCACGCGATGTTGGGGTCCTGTTTAGCGGCGTCGAGGAGGTACTTCTGCAGCACCCGAAATTCCTCCGCTGACTTTGGGAGGAATCTGACACCCTTCCCCATCGGGCGGGCGTTAGGGGCGTGTCCGAGCTTCTCTCGGATCGCGGTGAAGTGCCTCGTCCAGTTGGGGAGGCACTCCACGGTGATGGGAGGGTATTCGGAGCGCGCTGTCTTCGCTCCGGTAGTGGCCTGCGGTTTTTGCTGGCGCTGCTGCTCTTCCTGGCGCTGCTGGAGCGCGCGGGGTGACGGCGGCGCGGCGGCGACGGCGGCGTAGCCGGATGGCCCGGCCTGAGGTGTAGGGGGGCGGGACGTCGCCATTGGAGACGGTGACGAGGCGAATCCGGCGTAGCTCGTCGAGTCCCGAGGCCAAGAGACGGATCCCTGCGACGCGCTCTCTGGGAGCGGTCGCACGCCACCCTCGTCCCGAGGCGAGGAGGCCGGCAGTGGAGTGGCCCGAGTCCTTTGCTCGGCTGTTAGGTGTACGTCGAATGACGACGACGTTGTCAGCGAGGTGGCCGGTGACTGGTCCGTCTTCGGACGCTTGTCGTCACCCTCGAGGGATTCGGGCGAAGAGTCGGCAGCCCGCGGACGCTTCGGTGCTTCGCCGCCCGATGTAAGCTCAGCTACATCGGCGGAGAACAAAGGCGCGGAGTCTGGCGACTTTCGCTCGCCGGATGGAATCCGGAAGCGTGGTAACGGTGCAGGCGCTGGCGGTGGTGGTGTCGCTGCCGCAGGTGCGATCGGCGTAAACGGGACGATGTTATTGTCCCGTACGTCGCGCCGTACTACAGCGCGGGCGAACGCGGGGCGCTCCCCCCTAATACGTGGGTCCCTCGGGGGGGGCTCCCCCCGACCGGACATGGTCGCGCAGTATTGCGCGTGTGAGTTGTGCTACTTGTGAAAGTAGCAGCAGAGGTGCTCAGTGAGCCGCTCCTGTGCGAGTGCAGCTCCGCGCACCCTCGGCGCGTGCAACCCAGCCGGGTGAGACCCCTGGGGGAGGCCCAGCTAGGCGCCCGCGAGCGGGGGCGGAGACTACAAGCGCGTAGGTATGATGAGCGGTGGTATCACTGTGGGCACGTCTGCATACGTCTTTGCAACGAAAGGCGGTGCAGATCGCTGCGTCCGGGCAGCTTCGGCGGAGCAGGTGCACGCGATGCGCTGCCGACCGCTTCCTCGAGCCGCAACACGGGTTGCGGCGAGTACAACTGTCGCCGGTGGCAGGGGTGCAGGGGCGTTAACCGAAACTGGCGAACTTTGCGTCTCACACGATACGCGCAGCGATAACGTTCACATAAACAATACGCGTCCGTTCACTGCGCGCGTACGCACGAGACTGAAGCGACAGTTTAGTTAGAGAAACTATAATTACGTGAGTACAAACTAGATGTCGCTGTGCAATACTGGATCGCGCTATCAACAATCCTTTTTGAAAACTAGATAAAGGGAACTAAATTTGTTCACTCTCAGCAAAAGCAAAATTACATAACAATACTTTAATTTTTGAATTGTCAATATTAGAGAATTCTAATCATTGGCAGCCGCAGAAATATCAAATAACACTCTTCATAAATCTAATTAAAAACAAAAGCCGAAAAAGAAAAAAATATTAAATATATAGACCTTTCTTAAAAAATAACCGCGATGTGGAATAAATAATTACTCAACAATAATGGTACCTATTGTTGTGTCGGTTAACGGTCTGATTAAAAAAAATTAAGTTTAAGAAAAATAAATGAATAATAAAAATAATAATTGATTGAATCTGGACACATGATGTTTTGAGTAGGGATGTAACTTGGAGTGGAAAAAATCGCTTTTTATTCCTTTAAAAATAATCGATTAAATCGATTATTTTGTTACACAATAATCGTTTTTTTTTTAATCGATTTTTTTCTGACTATTTCAAAGGTTGTCTTTTTTAAACGGTTTTTTTTTATAATAATAATTAATTACAATAAAGACTAATTAAATTGGACAACTACCAAGAAATAATATCAGATGCGCTGTTTTTGAAATTGGATTAAAATGTGTAGTTTGGTTAAATTGGTTTCATCCATCAATGCATATCTAATCTTAAAAAACAAGAAAAAAAGTAAAAAAGAAAAAGGGATACCTAAAATAATCGATTATAAAAAAATCGATTTTTGATGAAATAATAATCGATTATTTTAAAATCGATTGTTTTTTCACATTGCTAGTTTTGAGATCTTCATGTAAGTTTAAAAATACTCGTAATAACAGATCGCACTTTACCATTATTATTTTTTTATACTTTAACATACCTACAGTAATACATTTTATTACTGTTTGTTAAAATATGAGAAAAAAGTTGCAATTGCATTACAGATAAAATAAATTAATATACCTAATATAAATTAATATTGACCACTTTTTACGTCTCACTTTATTTTACGTCTCAAAGCCGTCTTTGTTTCTTGTTTCCCGTTTTTGTTTCTATTGAAAAAATGACGAGTTAGATAAAAAAATCATTTGGTTATTTTGTTTAAATTGAGTAGGTAATTTCTTCGAAATATTAATAATGTTAGCTCATATATCATAATATTGCACAACAATTGTCAATTGGAAATATACTTACTAGTCAAGTCTTATAAGTCTATACAAAAAATAATTCCATATCACAGGAATTATTATATTTTAAGAGTAAAAATAAAGTAATGGCTTCTCAGTAGTTCTTATCTTTTTTAGAGTAAAAGTAAAGTAATGGCTTCTTACCCACTGCTGGGCATAGCCCACTCTCTCTGTTTTGGAGAGAGAGGGTTTGCTCCAATGCGAATCGGTAGGTTACACATATCCCCAGAATTCTCTAGAGATATTCAGTTTTTTCTCAACATGTTTTCCTTTACAAAAAAAGGTGTGATAAATTGCAAATATAAATTAGACACATAAGTTTAGAAGAAAAACTCTTTGAAGCCTGCCCGGTTTTTGTGCTCGTGACCCATTTTAAGAGAACTTTTATATAGATATAAAAATAAATTTATAATTGGAATCCGTACTAATATTAAAAATGTTAAAGACTGTTAGTTTGTATTTTTGTATGTTTACGCTGGAGCAGTATTGTTAAAAATGTGGTGCAATTCGGTGACACATTAGATAAATAGCCCCGTTTTCCTTTGATAATAGAAATAAAACTTAGAATACATGATTTGAAACGCTTCAATGGGCCCTAATGAATACCTACTTGTATTATATTAATCTGCATAGTAATTATATTGATTCTTGTCCATGAACTGACCATACGACCGCTAAATCCAAGTATGATCAAATTACAACCCGTAAGCGGCGTCCCTTTCAAAATATTATGTAACATTTTTTTACTATCGCACACAGCAATACATAATGTAACATGGATAACATGTAATAGTATAACATGTAATATTTATATATTTTTGTTAGTTTATTTTTATTTTCCTATTTTATTAGGTTTTATTTTAAATTAATGTCAACAACCTTACCTAGTAAAATGATTGTCAATTAGTATGTAGTTATGGAGTAGCGAGAACTCCTAACACAAGTATCTTTATACTTAAAAGAAGATCTCAAACTCGTGTGTATTTTAAAATATTGTGAAATGAAATAAAATATTTTATTTTATTTATTTACTTAGTATATCATTTTGATAAATCTCGTAGGGTTTAGCCTGCGTTTGCAATGTAAGCGTAAATAAATGTAATTATTTACGACATCGCATTAGAATCAATAGGTGTGACGGAGCGGTTTTTTAAAACAGAAAATCAATTAAAATTTATTATAGAAAAGTATTAAAAATATTTTATTGCTATAATCCACGATAAAACAATATTTTCATTACTTTTGTATTATGGATCTCCACAAAGTACTGCCTTATTCTATAAACATCCTATAGGTTAAATTACGTTGACAACAAGCCTTAAAATATATGTGATAGCCGAGCGGTGCGACCGTGTGAATCTCTAGAGACGATCATGGGTTCAAACCCGGGCAGACACCAATGAGTTTTTCTATTAAAAAACTTATGTGTCTAATTGATAATTGCAATTTATCACACGCTTTTCGGTGAAGGAAAACATCGTGAGGAAACCTGCATATCTCTAGAGAATCCTAGGGGTTTGCTGGGGATGTGTGTAACCTACCAATCCGCATTGGAGCAGCAGTAGGTCTTAGCTCCAATCCTTCTCTCCAAAAACGGAAAAAGGAGGCCTATGCCCAGCAGTAGAGTAGTAACAGGCCGTTACTTACTACTACTTTCAAGACTTTAAAGCTTTAAGTAGAAACTTAATATGGTCCGTGCATTAGCATTTGATAGCAGGTTTAACATCGTGAGCACAGATATTAAAGACATAATAGCAAGAAGTCCTTTCTGCTACTATATTACTGTTGGATAAAGGTATCCTTTCTTCCTGCGAGTTATCCTTATCTATCTTAATAGCCTCAAGGTAAGAATAGTAGTTTACAGACGTCCGGGAATTCTTTAAATATTTGCAGGTTTTCAAAAATAATTTTCTTTGACACCCTAATTGTATAATGGATAATACACACAAATATAGAAATATTCTTTAAAAAATTATTATTTTATTCGTATTAATAATAAAATTTCATTTAACAATAAACACATAGCTCAAAATTGTTTATAATTTTTATAGTATGTTGTATAATTATTAGTTGCAAGTAATTCCAGATAAAAAATCATGCTGAACGTCTAACCCTTTACTCTTCCGCAAATTTAAAACAAAATCGTGCACAATGAATTTATCATGGTTTTCACACCTGTGTGCTTAGTGCGAGTTTTTTAAACCTACTCCATCGCATTAGAGTAACGCAATATGTATGGGGTTTGAACAGCGATCACTAGAGTTCGCTGTTGCAGCGTCATACAAATAGAAACTTCGCCGATCGTGTGGACTTGCACGATGATCGTGCCGATTAAAGATGATCATATGATTAATGATCGCCAATTGTGAGGGACAGGCATTATATTGCAAAATTAAATAAGGCAGCACAGCAAGCATTGCGCAAAGTCAAAACCACAAGAACCACAAGCGAACTGGATGCAATGATCTATTAAACACAAGCTGTAGCCGCAACTACGTTTGCGTCAATATAATTGTCAAAATACTCCTCATTATGTTTTTGATAGAAAGCGGGATATTTTAATCCGTAATTTTTTCAATTCGATCTGAGAGCAACAATCTAATTTAATCCTCAAGATATCATTAATTTTATTTTATTCCATATATTTAGATTTTAAGTAGATATCTAAAAAAAATAACGACATCGCCAACTTTAATATGTTTGTTTGGCATCTGCAAAAGCTGTGCAAGATACTGACCACAGATTAACAAGTATTTAAATTCGGAGAATCGTTAATAAAAATAAATAGCTATTCTTGAAATAAAATGTTTATTTACTTTTTTAATATATATAAGCCTTATTTAATATATATATTAAATTTTTCTTATAAAAGGACAAGTTTATATTTTAATTGTCGTTTCCTTTATACATTTATATATCTTGTTAATATGTTAAAATTGTTTTTGCTTTTCAAACCATTTTGCTTCTGATAGAGTCAAACAGTGCTCTGTTCTTAATTTAAACTTTCGATGAAAAAAAGTATTTATGTACATATATTCTTTACATATATTATATAAAAAAACTTTTGCCCATAGCCACATCTAGTAACAGAATAGTACTTATCATCCTCCTGCCCTCATCCCACTCTAAGTAGGGTCGGTACAACATGATATAAACATGCTGTCACGTGATTTAGCTGCGTTTTTACGGCCGGCCGCCACCACACGGCGGGTCAACTTACCTTAGTCGCCTTTTACGACACCTCGGTAAGAAATGGGGGTGGTACTATTCTATTTAGCCGGATACCAAAAGGCGAAGTAACAGAACAGTACGAAAGTAAAAAATATTGATTCGGAATCAGGCCCGTAGCTAGTCTGTTGATCGACAGACAACCTTGAAAATGTATTAGGGAGCTGCTGCAAAGTAACAAGAGATTGTAAAGCTATGTCTAACAGTGGACATCTATCGGTTAGAAAAAGGAAAGATTCATTATATGTAATGGATGTATTATTTTTTTTTAAACTGGTAATAGGCTTAAATAACTTGTATACAGTCACAGGGCGAGTATGTTACTTTATACAACGTGTGAAACCTTATAACGCGCCCCTAATTAAACACTAGATTACGAAGGACCTACTGTGCCTTTTATTTTAGACCAGTGGTACCAACTTAAGTTGAAGAACGAAGGCGATGAATTTTCGTGGTGTCTATGATACATAAAGTCTATGATAGATATGGAGTTTAGTGAGTTTGTGTATTGTGGTGGCGGTGGTGGAGGTTTGTTCATATGTTTTTACGAATCCCGTATGTATCAGATCGTCCCGATCATCCCGTATGTAAACGGATTGTCCACTCTACATTTAGCATTACATATATATTTTCTATTTTACTTCATCGTGGATTATGGCAAAATAATTTTATTATTACTTTTGTAATATTTATTCTCAGGTTTCTGGTAAGTTTCAACACTTAAAGTCCTTAATAAGTTAACAGGTAGATCATGTGGCTGTTATTTTGTTTATCTGCTTTAGTAAATACCTATTTCAAAATGGCCGCGATTTCATTTTTTTAATTTTTCACTTTTTATAGTCCCTTTTTAGAGACCTTTATCTGCTACTTAGTTTATTTTACGATTAACTATCCGACACTTTATCAGAACTTGTGAAACAGGCCCTTAGAATTAAAAACTCAGATGAAGTAAACGGAAGACGCACGGAACTAAAAATTCATCATTTTATTAGCGTGGTTGTGATTATAAATCGGCTTATATGTCTTTATACACTGTTATTGTATTGGCGTGTTGTATTGACACACAATAATAAACTGTTTATAAGTGAATGATCATTTCTATATTATTATGTCTTATAGTAATGACAAATTGAATATAGAATAATACTAGTTACTGTAACAATATATTTTAATATAATTTTGATAATACCTATATATTATTACATTTTTATAATACATAAATGTGTTACCGTATTGTAATAATGCATTTCTTCCCAGAACCTAATCGTCAAGACAATCTAGAAATATATTTATGAGTCTGATACTATTGTCAAAATTGCGTCGTAGACGGAACAGTATTAGTTAATTGTCGATCTTTTATATATTTTAGATAATTACAGTGTTAATTACTTTGCTTTGACTTATTATAATGATAGTCCATCATTAAACTTTAAAGTTTGAAACTTCTTTTAAAAAAGGCTCATTTTATTTTTTGTTATTTTTATTATCACGATAAGCTAATGGAAAGCAAAAGATTCTGTCTTAACTGGACTAAATTTGCTAATTATTTCTTTTCATTGCTGATTGCAGATTTATACTAATTTATAAATGCGAAAATCTGTCTGTCTATTTCACAGGTAATCCGCTGAAGCATTATAAATGAATGGCTTACATATAAGATAAGGAAATCCCGGTTTTAGCTTGTGTACCGAATAAAAACCAAAAAAAATACGTAATTGTATATCGGATAAGGTATATCTTTGACGCGAACGAAGTCGCGGGTATAACGTAATACTTATGAAGCCTTCTTTGACATTTTAATGTAAATTATTTAAATTATTAAGTAAGTTTCATTAGAATAAACTTATCTGATCATTTTATTTCCAAATCGTTAAACTAGTTTTTGTTTGAAAACAAGATTACATTCCACTAATCCAATACTAGTGTGGACCGAAATGGAAGATAATAGCCACATATATGTAAAATGTATGCATATCAAAACAAAAAATTTAAAAGCTCATATATATTGAATCACATCATCATAATTGGATTTGAGCAAAGGATCTAGAAGATTCTAAATTAATATTAACTCCAAACAGACGAAGGTGTAAGCAAAATATAAGTTAGTATATTTTCATTAACAAGACAAGAATTTTCCCCTTCTGTTCGCAGTATGAACAATGTAAAATCTCTTCTATATAACTTTTTATAGAACAAAATATAAACGCGGCCACGCTATGTGCTCTAGAACTTCCGATTCCCACAGGAATTTCGAAATCAAAGTTATTTTATGACACTCGGTAAGAAATGAGGGTGGTCTATTCTACTCAGCCGGATACCGCAACAGGGCGGGTCGACGAAAAAACGGGATTTGAATATAACAATTTCGCATTTTTACGCGAAAATTTTATGGACACAAAATACTTATGTACCCTTCGCCACGCACACACATATAAAAGTATTTAAAATCTTTACCCGATTATCCGATACGATTTTTTATTAGACCTGTCGCATACTAAAACCAGTTATCACTATAAATCGTCCGTGTGTATTAGAAGATTAAAATTTTGGTGTGCATGATTAATTAAGGTATTAGCTTTTTGTACTTATTTTAAAACTGGTTTCGTTAAGTAAAACATGTTCAAATAACATCTAGCGAATATTATAGAAGTCCAGTTTTTGTAACGTATGATGGAATTTTTATAGACAAATGTTATATGTAAGAGCCCGCAAAGATTCCAGAATAAAAATGTTGAATCGGGAATGAGTTACCAACTATTTTTATAAAAAATAAATCTGGTCATTGTTATATGGTACATATGTTCTGTAATTTGCTTTTTTAAGGTACAAATTCAAATTCAAATTCAAAATATTCTTTATTCAAATAAATTCGTAAACAAGTGTTTTTGAATCGTCAACTCTACTGCTGGTTTGGAAAGCTGTTCCTACCCAGAAGAGCCAGCAAGAAACTCGGCGGTTGCTCTTTTAAAAATATAATTCTTATGACTAGTTACATTTAGTCATTAGTGTCTTGTACAGGGTCTAAGCGAGCTATGTCCACACATTCTTATCTTCTAAGTAATCCTCAACAGTATATTAGGCTTTCTAGATCGCCAAACAGTGTTTTTAAACTGATGTAATGGCAAAGCTAAAATTGATTGCGGAATTTTATTATAGAATCTTAGACCCACAAACAATTTACGTACTTTTGCAAGGCGCAAAGCAGGAGCCGCAAGCTTATGTCGGCTCCTACTTTGCCTATTATACACATCAATCGTTTTATAATTCTTTATATTTTTATGTACGAAAATTAAACTCTGTATTCTGTACAGAAATACAGAATACAGAAATATATATCTTTGTAAAATGTTATATATATTTTAGGAAAGCTGATAGGAAAGCTTATACAGCTGTACCGGTCAAGATGCGTGAGCGCAGAAGTATCGTCAACGGAAAGCGGCGAGTGGAGCAGAGAACCCTTACCCTTACCCTTAGCATTGTGAATATAACATGCTGCTGGTGGTATCGCTGTATGGCGCCTTAATAGTACGACCGAGTGACCGAGCCTTGCTTGGTAATTTTTAAAAGATATAAAAAATATTTAAAAAAATAAAAAAGAGAAAGAAGGCGCCGATAATATGTGATATTTTCGGTCCGCGCGTTACCCATCGTCTATCGCAACATTACGTTTGACAGCTAAAAAAATCCTTTTGTTTTCAATTCTACATTTAAAAAAAATATTAATGCCCTAAAACAGGCAAAATATTTTTTTGATAAAACTAGCTAGATCGATTTTATCTCCCTTAAAACCCCCTACATGCTGAATTTCTGAAAAATTGTTGGAGCCATTTCCGAGATTCAGAAAATATATTTATATATATACGTACACGATTAACTCGTCTAAATATTAAAGATTAACAAACTCACTTACCACTTTGGGAACAAGAGGCGTGGTTTCGGTTGACTCCACCACCTTGGTTGACACCGTCGCCGATTCTAATCCGTTCTTCTTAGACATTTTTTGCTCTCTGTTAACAAAAAATTAACTGGAATTATTCGCATCCATAATAATATAAATCGGAATGTCTGTCAGCCTGTAACGTTTTTATTTAACTAATCCGCAGAATATATTTTGATGAAATTGATAAAATTGAAGTTTATTTACCAGACGAACTATACTAATTAAAAATCCGTTTCTTCTTTCAGAATAGGAATACAAAAATAGTACGTTATTGACGGTATTTCAACACTAAAGTTGCCGCGAATGATTTCGCGGCTTAGGCAGCCATTGAATTTCGATAGACTTTTTATTATTCAATTTTTTTAATGTGGCACTCGTATGTAAGATTTCACTGCATCCATTTTGTTTTATCTGCTCATTGGAGATTTCTAGTTTGACAGCAGTTCTGAGATGAAATCTATCTATTCAAATTATCGTATATATAATAATATCTAATATCGTATATGTAATAATATCTAATTCGTCTTTAGACCGCTTAAACCTTTAGTACAATAGTGGTCAAACCAGTTACAACACTACCGGCAAAGCTATTCATCCGAACGGTCAAGCATTCCGGTATGATGTATAGAAATCCTAATGCTGTCAGCCCTTTCCAGATTAGCGCGTTTCTATCCTAAACTATATCTTCATTTACCATGTATTAATAGGATAAGAACGAAACTTTTTAATAAATTTATCTTTAAAATACCTTTACTATTCAATTAAAAAACTTAAGCCAGCGCCATTGTGAATGAATTTGAATTCGGATGTGTTGTCGATTTTATTTCAAATATTTATTTAATTTAATATTTTCATTTGTCTATTAATCTGAACCTTATATGAGGTAATAGTAATGGACAAACTAAAAAAATAGCATTAAACATGCAGTACGACACAAATAATAGAACATTAAAGATAGCTTTATTTTCTTAGTTTATAGACTTATCCGGATGCATACAACAGAACAAAAGGTTTATTGTACTAAAAACATTAGTTCCAGAAATATTAATTAATATACATATATAAACTTCCAAACAATAACCGGAATCGTGCCTGGTAACCGTAATTCTTATAATAAGTACAATTTCTTGTATATTTTTCATTTATTTTACTTAAACTTTAACAATGAAATTACCATGGGTTTTTATCCTAAGTCCATAAATGTTTAACGTTTTTAATAAAAGTATTATTAGCTCAATACCGGTGTCGCAAAGTTATATCGATTTCTACTCAGTCCGGTACAGCTTTTTTTTTAAACATAACTGTATATTTAATCCATGTCTATTATCTCCGTCTAAAATTAGTAAAGTTATATGGCAAAATAACAATAACTAAGTAAGTACTGTTAAAAAGCTTTATAAAACTGAGCCTGAAAATACTACGCCTTAGTTTATTTGCATAGTTAAGTGTACATAGTAATCTAAATATAAATATACAATGTAATTCAAAATGGCGACAACTCAGACGATATAGTTTTTTTCGTAAAACATTTTTAACGCAGGATATCAAAAATTGATTCGAATTAAATCGATCGGTCTTATCAACTTTACATAGCAAATAACGAAATCAAATAAGCTCCGAGCGCTATCTAGTCCAAACTTAAAGACCAACCAAATGTGAACTTAACATCATAAACAAGTACGTAATGTCAAATGTGAATAATATACTGAACAACTTACCGGTTAGGCGGATTAAAAGGCAAATTACTGACACAACCGTACACCGCTAGGCTTCCCACCTCACTGATGTATAGGACGATCGTTTTATTCAAATATATTTAGTCTACAAATGGTTTTGTCACAAACACCGTGTCACCATGTGCATAATACGCTCATTATGCAGAGTTCAAGCTAAAATAGTCTTATATAAAAAACGTATACATGGATATACTGGCTTGTATCGACATTGAACGTGTAGAATCTGTAATTTTCATGCGATTTTTTGCTGGAATCGATATCATTTTAACCTTCAAAACATCCATACAAAGTTTCATGTTCAATTTTACACCTTCAGAAGGTGAATCCTAAAATAAAACTATTCTAAACGTATGCGCATTATACGTCTGTCTGTTGAATCTTAAATTATTCTTATATTTTGGAGTAACTTGGTAATATATTGGTTTATATAAAGATTATATGATGATGATGTAAATTCTAATATAATAATGAATATATATTTAAAATATAACATAATCAATATAAATCTAAAATTTTTAGAAAAATATGAAGTAAACAATTTTATAAATCTTAAAATTTTATGAATTTATTTAATGAATACAACACAATGTAGGTTTTAGCTATAATTTCAAAAAAAATCAAAGTATACATTCCATAATATCCTGTAAATTGAAATCCAATACAGGAATCTTCTATCTCCTTCTTTTTCAGATTATCAATATATGTATGTAGGAAGTATAAATAAATTATTCTATGTGATACTACGATTACGATTCTCCTCATTACCAAATCTGTTTCTTAAAGACACCAAAACAATCAAAGATATTAAGGTTTCCTATGAATTAAGTTAGTCTATTTACTTAAATATAATCAATTCTAAGATTGACTATTAGTGGTTAGGTATTCGATAGAGCTGATCTATACTAATATATAAAGCTGAAGAGTTTGTTTGTTTGTTGATTGTTTGAACGCGCTAATCTCAGGAAATACTGACCGATTTGCAAAATTCTTTGAATGTAAGATAGACCATGTATCAAGGAAGGCTATAAATATCACGCTAGGATGAATAGTAGAGGAGCAGCAATAAAAAATATTGCGAAAAATTTAGAACTTTCCTTGCGTGCGCTAAATAAACGGTGAAAGTTATTCAAAAATCTCTAATAATTAACTCACGATAACTACTTTTAGGTTCAAAATTACAATTCGGAAAAATTGTGACACACTGATATCAATGCGGGTGAAGCTGCTGGCTAGTTCAATGTAAATATATGACCTTATATGTATACATATCCGCACGTAATATAATTTTAAAAAATCAGCCATAAGTAAGTAAACTTGTATGTAAGTAAACTTGCATACAAAGTAATATTACTGTAAATATTTTGATAGTCAGAAGTTTGCTCCTTAAACATACAACGAAAATATAGGCGCACCAATATTGTCCTATACGTCCCTGACGATTAAATAACAGTCAAGTAAACATTTATTTAGAACTTACTATGTGCGGATGCTCTACCCGCGACCCGCGTTCAACTGATCGTCGTGCATTCATGTTATAATCATCAAATTGATGCTTCACATGTTTTGGAAGGCACGGAAACGAAATTTCTCGATCGCTGCTTTCCGCATTTGGCACATTTGACATATATGTATCAGCACAAGTGCTCCTACTACTATGAAGCAGAAAATCACGATGCTCAGCAATGAGCGAACGGTTGAAGGAGGAGGAGGCTCGTATGCACGCTTTAAGTAAGTGGTTTGTATGAGCAGTGGTTCGTTACTATCTTACTTCCTCCAGCCCTTATTCCACTCTAAGCAGAGTCGGCACAACATGTTACAAACATGTTGTCACATGATTTGGCTACGTATTTTACAACCAGCCGCCTGCCTGACGCCAACTTACCTTAGTCGCATTTTACGACACCTCGGTAAGAAATGAGGGTGGTTTATTCTACTCAGCCGGATACCACACGGCGGGTCGACTCACCTTAGTCGCCTTTTACGCCACCTCGGTAAGTGATGGTGGTATTATTCTATTCAGCCGGATACTTTTGGGACGGACAAAAGATTCCAAAAAAATAGATCACGAAATAATGCAGTTTACAATTTTTAGAAACAGTTGTTTCAGGCAGTGATCCGATCACTTGTTACGTACAATGTTCGTGGATTTGGAGTAAAAGACCTGGTGACTCATTCAGAAACTTTATTTCAGCTTTTCACCACTAATTTTAATACTTATAATAGCAGAGCCTGTTGCGTAATTCACTAATAGCATAATTCAATAGCCAAGCTTACTATTGTATCACTTATTTCACTTCCGAGTACTTTTCTGATCGACATTCGAATACTGAATATCCGTAGCGTCAGATACAGCTTGTATATTAATTTAGACGAACTGTAAGTTCTATTTCTAGTTATTCCCGAATCGTAATTACAGTGGAAGGGATACAGAACACTATTTGTAAACATACGAAATCCTTAGAAATGACTATACGCGAATTGGAATCTCATAATACGTACTTAGTGCCAATAATTTAGACATATACATTACATGTATATAAGGCATAAACCAGGTAAGTCAACTAGCTAATTTTGTGAGCTTGAAGTGAAAAACATTTGCCACGAATCGATTTTAACTTCGGATCTTTGAGCACCTCCTTGTAAGTATTCCGAACAAACATCTAAAATTAACGTAAAATCATTTTCATTTATTTAATATTAAAGCCATATTTAATAATAATAATAGTCGTTGTGAACTTGGACTTGAGTGTTCAAAGAATTATCAACCTTAAGTAAGTAGTAAGTAAGTACCGGCCTGTTACTATCCCACTGCTGGGCATAGGCCTCCTCTCTCCGTTTTTGGAGAGAAGGATTGGAGCCAAGACCTACCACGCCGCTCCAATGCGGATTGGTAGGTTTCACATATCCCTAGGATTCTCTAGAGATATGCAGGTTTCCTCACGATATTTTCCTTCACCGAAAAGCGTGTGATAAATTGCAATTATCAATTAGACACATAAATTTTAATAGAAAAACTCATTGGTGTATGCTCGGGTTTGAACCCGTGATTATCTCTAGAGATTCACACGGTCGCACCGCTGGACTATCACAGCTTATTCAACCTTAAGGTAACCATAGAATTACGGACTCGATGTTTTGCGAGGATCGTATATGAAGAGCCATACTACTGGATGCCCTCTCAACTACCGAGATATACGTGTACCATTTGAAGTACTCGTTGTTCTAAACTAAATATAAAAATGTGCCTGTGCGTGCAAGTGTAATATGATGCGTGCTTGCGAGCATGCGTGCCCGCAAATTCACGCGTAAAAAATGAGTAAATATATCCTAATAAATTACGTTATCCGTAGTTAGGAGTGAGAAGTTGCTAAGTTTACCTTTTACTTAATTATAAAGGAGTGATAACTGAAAATCACGTCGTTTCAACTCAGTTTTCATTAGGGTTTCTAAGCCAGTCAAATTTGCATTGCAAAGTTAACTATTAGTGAGTTTTAATTACACACTTTAATATACACATTACATTTAATTACACATTTTCAAATATATACTTAGCGAATAATGAGTCAATTTTGAGATATAATCAATCGAAAGTTGAGAAACGAATAGACCTATAAAAACATTACCTTGAGTTTTTTCGAGTATCTAATAGCGATTAGGTTTCCCATTCATAACGCGAATGAAGCCTAGAACAGATTGGCCAAGAGTCTTTTAAGTATATAAGAGATGGAAATAATATTAAAGCCTCGTTTAAGAATTTACGACACCCCACGACATTTGTCCGCATCTATGTTTTCCTCCTTATTCATACATCTCTCTTCTCTTTTACACCCGATATAGTTCGGAACATATTCCCGCCGTGTGGTATCCGGCTCAATAGAATAGTACCAACCTCATTTCTTACCGAGGTGTCGTAAAAGGTGACTAAGGTAAGTCGACACGCCGTGTGGTATCCGGTTGAGTAGAATAGACCAACATCATTTCTTACCGAGTGTCGTAAAAGGCGACTAAGGTAAGTTAACCCACCGTGTGGTATCCGGTTTAGTAGAATAGACCACCCTTTTTCTTACCGAGGTGTCGTAAAATACGACTGAGGTAAGTTGACGTCAGGCAGGCGGCTGGTCGTAAAAACGCAGCTAAATCATGTGACAGCATGTTTATAACATGTTGTGCCGACCCTACTTAGAGTGGGATAAGGAAGATGCAGGAAGATGATGATAGCTGGGAACATATTCGTTAATAACTTTACGATTTTTTTCTTTTGCTACACGTCTCAATTTCCAAAATCTAAATAAGTTTTTGTGATGTTTGACCGGATATTGAAAATACCGTTCCCCCTTAAGCCGCCGAATATTCAATTTAATAGTTACAAAAATACTAACTATATACATACATACATTAATAGAGCTTATGAAGATGAAGTCTTTTAACCAAAAGGAGAAAAGGGGGCTTTTCCCAATTGTGGGATAGTAAAATGCTGCTACTTTACTTTTATGCTTAATTTACTTTTAGAATATACAACCTATAAGCTTGGTGTTGTAAGCGAACTTCAAATTAATACGCATTTTTCTTGCGGTTTAGCAAATCTATTTATAATAAATTAACTTTAGTACCACCACATCCACGTACCAATCAGTAAAAAAAACGAAAAAAAAATCATTCCAAAAACATTTATTTATTCACACATTTAATCTACGATGACAAATGTAGCTAGTTGTTAACAATAAAAACAAATACAAGCCAAAATATTTTTTTTGTGTTAAATTGATTAAAAGTATTAAACAAAACCATCACACTAAGTTTAGATATGAAAGTAAACGCGCCTCCACGGAGACGATTAACGTTAAATATTAGAAATACTTTTAACAAATCAAAGGTATTCTAGATCTAGACAACTCTGTAGCATTAACTTTATACTTTACTGAACACATGTGGTATCTCTTATTCTAAGTTTTGTATATAAAGTTGAAAATTTGAAAGCATAAGTAGCTGCAAAGTTGGTTGAGCGATACTAGAAGACCTTTAGAGCGAGAAAAAGAAGCTAAATCGAAATTGATGCGCCGCGAAATATTAATGTTCACTTTTTAGATGTATCTTCCGAAGGCGCCGTTTCAATATCCCGCAATAATTTACTACATATAAATAGTTGGGGAATTGCGATAATTATAATGCTCTATATAAAAAAAATATTTAAGCTTTTATAAATAATCTTTGTTAGTTGAAAAAATATAATCTTATAGTTAAATTATATTAAGAACTTACTTTAAACATATTTATGCGAACTATATAATAATGTTAATGCAAATCGGTCTGAACAACGAATTCGCTAACTTAAAACTATGTTAATAAGAAACCAAAAATTGAGCAAAAAAAAATTAACTATAATTCAAAAATTATTAAACCTTAAATAATAATAAAAATAACGTAACACACACTACCTTTACATTATTTATCTAATCCATTTCGAGGTAGTAGCGGCGGAAAGTATATAAACCACGTGTTAGATAAAATATGTTAGTCAAAATTAATACTAACTAAATAATTAGCTACCCTATAGACGAGCAGTTCTAAGTTATTATTTTAAAATATATAAAAGAAATGCTTTATGCATTTTTTTATATATTTTAAAATTTTTGAAAGTAATATAAAAATACGTAAATCTTTCGGGAAAATTAGGAGCGCAAACTATTAGTATATTAAAATTAAAAGGAAGAAAGAAAACAGATTGACTATTAGCCTAAATTAACTATACTTAAAATACCTTAATGTTTCTAATATTTTCTAACTATGGAAGACATGAGTGAAATGGTTATAAAATTCTAGGAACTATGGAAGGTGGAGGAAACGGTCGAATACTGCTATTATTCTGTGATGTGATGTTTTGTGATGTGTTAAACATTAGATACAGGGGTTCAGACGAAACATTTATAATTTAACTAATTTTGCGTGTTGTGTGAGCGTGGTCTGGATACATCTGAAAATAATTCGATAACACGTTATTAATAATCAAAAATATTTTTTTAAACATTTCCAAATAACATTGCAGATTATACGCAGTTTAATCCAGAATTCATTTACAGGGAGAAACACGTTAATCAGTTATGTGTTTTGATGAAGCTACAATAAAACTCCAAAATACCGAAATAAATCGGAAACTTTTATATCCTATATGTTAGTTTGGTATATAAGCTTCAATCTTTCTAAATGTCATCAATAATGCTCTAAAGCATTAAAAGTGACAAAGTAACAGTCAGAATATAGACAGAACGACAGATTTTCGCGTATATAATATTAGTGCCTATGGATTGTATGAATAAATTGATTAATTTTTATGAAATAAAATTCAGAAGATTCTTTATTAATTTAATAAACACTTTAATAAGAAGTGTTATTGATTATGTTAATATTATCTCTTAAAATATATCCTGTTCTAGAAAGAAAAACGGGCTTTTTTATGTTATATGTTACGCTGTTTAGTTGCGCTAAATTTTATCTATATTAGTACAGCGAATTAGCTGTGAAAGCGTAACAGACAGACATAATATTTGTATGTATATGTACATACTTCCGTATATATATAACGGTGTGAATACTTACATGGGCTGATATACACATGTAGTGTAAAAGTCCTTTAATTACAGAATAAAAAAAAGAAAGAATACTTACATATTTACTAGGAAGCTTATTTTCAGTCTTTTCCCCTCCTGGGAGCAAGCGAGCCAGTCGGCAGCGTTGGGGCTCAGCAATGCTGGCGACTGGGGCATTAGACCAACGGGTCGGCTGGTGGGGGCGGAGCAGGCCCTGCATCATCAGATCAAGATAACGCTCAATTTATTTATAATAGTCAATGTCTTTACGGTACCACCTAACAGCTAACTTGGCCTTTAATTGTATGAGGGTACTGCAATCTTATATCAGAAGCCTGGCTTACAGAGGCTTCTCTTTTGAAAGGCCCCTACCCGGAGTAAGTGTCTCTGGGATCAGAGCGGCTTTCGGGGGGATGAAGGTAATGTGTACAACGATATCCTATCCTTGCCATTAGCAGCGTGGTAAAGCAAACAGATCATTTTAGTTGGATCGAATCCGACATAATCACCGCCTGTTCTCATTGGCGGCGTACCCATAAGGGATTTACTGTTTAAAAAACGGATACAATCTACATCATCATGCAATCTAAGGGGGGCGTTATTGCGGTTATACCGGACCTGCTTAATCTTTATAGTATTTCTATCCTGATGTCGAGAGCACAGCCATACTAAATACATCATGTCTGCTCCCTTATCGGAAGTAGCCCTGCACATAAGCTACTCTCTGCTAGAAACTACTCTATAACTACTACTTCTTCTGCTACTAAAATATAAAAAATTATAAATGGCTAATTGTACCAGCGACTTCATACTTTCTTAGGTTCTTAGGTGTTAGTGTAAAATACTATTATATTTCTTAGGTGTAAAATACATTCCAATATTAACTATTAACTTTTATCCGCAACTTCGTTCGCGTGTACTGTTGTCGCTTGATAGGTTGATAATAGATGGCGCTTTCCAATGTCATCCTATTCATATAAAATTAACAGGATTTCTAAAACCTATATGTTAACCCGGGTACAAGGAATAATTGTGCCAAATGTCATCAATATTCGTTCAGCGGATTCGCCGTGAAAGAGTAACAAACATACATCTAGACTCACAAAATTTCGCATTTATAATATTAAAAAGTAGGATAGGATGTGATATTTTCCTATTCCCGATGGAAACAGATTTTTTTTCCTATATGTCAGCCTGATATATAAGCTTTAATTGTGTCAAATTTTATTTATGTTGCTCCAGTGGATTACTTAGATAGCGTAGCAGACTGATAAACAGAATGACCGACTTTTCATTTATATTATTAGTAAGAGTTATATTTGCACATATAACATTTTTTATTGATACACACAGTGGAAATAAATGATTCGAACGATCGATGATATTAATGCTATACAAAAAAAATTATGTTGTACTTTGATTTCGACATTTCATTTTATATTATATTTTATTTCCTATCAACGTCATAAATATTTGTTATTTGTGTAAAATTTATATGAATGACAGAATCAAATAAAAAATCAATTATTTTTCTAGTATATACTAATGCACTTATAATTACTCTGTAATTACAAAATCTTACTCTTCAAAAAATGGCGTCCGAAGAAATCGAATATGGCTGAATTAAAGAAGTTTTATAGTAAACAGACACAAAGATATACTGCAACGCATCCAATACGTGGTCAGTAAACTGTAAATTATTAATAAAAACAGGGAAAATATCGTTGTCCTGTTAAATCGCGGAGAAATCAATAAATGAATTTTAACTACGTGATCGTAAACACTTGGACGTGGAAATTTTCATAATAAGTTAAAAATAACGCACTTTAAAAAATTTAACTCACCCCATCAACAGAGCACGTGCAGCGAACATCCTTGCTCCCGCTAAAAAAATAAAAGGAAAGGTTAATCAATTATTATAAATCAATAATTACATCAAAAGTAATATATTATTCAGAACTAAAAAGATTAATTTAAAACCAGAAATTTAAATGACACCGTTATGACACCGTTGCAGGTATCGCCGTTTTCGGGTCAAATTTCAATTGAAAATCGTGGAAATGTGTAATGCATTGTTAGGAATTCGTGAACAGAATATCATTAAATAGTATCACTAATGCTGAAAATATTACATTATAATGTTTTATAATTGTTAATAGAATTAAAATATACATAGGAGGATATCTAGAATATGGTGGATTCGGAATGATTGCGACGCGATTCTTACATAAAATTCAATAAATTAATGTAACACAATTAATAAATATTCCAGAAAATTCTGAAGTCAGACTAACGAAGTAAATAAAAACACTTACTATGCTCGCTGCAGACGTTCAAATGCGTGGTGCATTTGTGCGGAGTCCCTTTTATACCGGAGCTTCCTTAAAGATTCGAGGTTCAACTGGAATAATCGCGTAAATGAATTTTATTAGTAGAATCATAATAATTTATTTAGTACATTATCAGTTTTAACGGGATTTTGTGATATATTTTAAACAAAAACTACTGAATAAAACTATCTCAGACTGATCGTAATACATCATTTTTTTTATTTTGAAAATAATATAAACACAATATATAAAGGTACAGGTGCAAAAGAATCAGGATTATGATAACCAACCGGTCTGCCAAGCTCCGTGATTATTAGCAATAGCTCCCTGAAGATAACGATACGTTTATCCAGCATTGCACTTCCATGACCTTGAGACAACGCTGTCATATTAGATAAAATGTTATTATGTCACTTATGAGTGTTTAGCAAGAATATATTTAGTTAACTATCCGAAATTATTAAAGTAAAAAAAATAGCTCCTGACTTGAATAAAATAGTAATTTTCACACCAAAAATACTTTTATGTAGAAACTATTTACTTAATCGCGCATTATTCAAATAATTATATATATTTACCAGATGCTACGATGTTAGGCAATATTGTTATACATTTTCCTGACATATTTTTCAATTCCTGACATTTTTAATCAAAAATTTGCCTTGTATAAACGTATATTTTACAAAATTATGTGACTTCCGACGTTATGCTCGTTGTTTCATTTAAATAGTCCAATAATCCAAAGTATAATGTTGTTTGTTCTGATAAGTAATTCTGTTCAATCACTAAGTGCAAACATTATATAGGCAAATAGTCGATATGTAGATATGTATCTTCATCTTGTATACAAAAATGAATGGTTATCTGTATGTCCTTTAAACTCAAAAACGGCTGGACCAATTTTAATGAAATTTTTAGATAATCCTTAGAATGACCCATCGGATGATCCTCTAAAGTTTGGTGACGATCGGAGCGATTTTTTGATAGTTGTAAATAATATGTATGCAAATTGCGCCCGGCGAAGCGGGGTGGACATGCTACTCTTTATATTTAAATGCTCGAAACATTACTTATAAGTCAACTTACATCTAACAGGTACTAAATATAGAAAGGCATTAGGCTTTATCTTCTATTACCATTAACCAAACAATACCATGTTAACATAGAATCTATCTAAAGATAAAATGTTGTAGAAGCATAAAAGCTTCGCCATTTTAGTAATGAGAAAATCAATGGCATAAATATTGATTTTGCCATTTACACTTCGATGTAAATCAGAAAATGACATATACGACCTTATGTAACTCTGTATCTCCATAAATAATCTAGATAAAGAAAACATAGAAACATGATTCTTAGACGGTTAGAAAGAGCTCAATGAGCTTAATCTGGCTATGTAAAACAGTGAATTTGGTATCTTGTCGATATTCAACTTTATGCGTATTCTTCTAGGATTATCCAACAGCGCTTAGAAAAGTCTTTAAGTGTATAATACTTAATATACTGACTACACAAAAACAATTAAATTCTCTTAAAATGCTAAGCAATAACAAATGCTTCAGAAAATAATTTTAAAATATCAGATACATATTTACAGATGCAATCCGATTGTTCACCTAACGAGAGAAAAAGGTGCGTCAAAATATATTTCTACCAACATTCTGAAGGACTATAAGAAATTGATATTAAAATTGAGTATAATTTAATTGAACTTTCAGTTTTGTCATGTAGAAAAATTTATAAATATATAATGTACAAAAAAATAATCGATAGCTTCTTACCCTCGTATATTTAAACAAATATCATCTGTTCTGTTTTCGAGTGTATGATTTTCAATATCTACTAATAAAACATTTTTATATTTGGAAGGTTTAGCAAGCAATTCAAATAATTGATTTCTTTTATAAACTTTATAAACATTCTGCAAAACATTTATCGTTCTATCTTAGCGTGTATCATTTTAAATTTGTAAGAATCTGACATTAGAGTTTTGGGTATAGACAGTATGTTAAAGCATGTGTATATTTTATTAATATTTTATTTATATAATTCTTTAGATATGTAAATTATTAATTTATTACGAAAAAAATTGAATTTAGTACGAAAAATTAATCCACTAAAATAGCAATCCACGAACATTTTTTATTACTAGCTTTTACCCGGAACTTCGTTTGCGTGGACTGTTGTCACGGGTTGATAATAGATGGCGCTTTTTAATGTCATCCTATTTCTTTAGAATCAACAGAATTTCTATAGCCTATATGTTACACCGGTGTATAAGGAACAATTGTGCCAAATTTCATCGATATTGGTTCTACGAATTCGCCGTGAAAGAGTAACAAACATACATCCATACTCACAAACTTTCGCAGTTATAATATTAGTAGGATGATCTGGTGTATAGCGCGTACTGTTTATATAGCGTACTATATGCTTTTCGTTCATTAATGCTGATAGCTTTTAAAGCTTTTCAATAAAGGTTTTTAATGTTTAAATACTTTTTATATGGATTTTTTTCTTATAACTTTAGTCTTTCGTAACAATTCATCCAAATTTTAATCATCATAAGCCGCGATTCATTACTGATGTTTGAGATCTAGTTAAAAAATAAGTTTTTAAATACTAATTCGAAAAAAGTATCTATCCGATCATTGTTGTTGATAATATGGCTACATACTTAAATGGTTATAATATATAGAATTAAACGTTACTTTGCTTCTTCTTATTCTTTTTGTGCCCTCTCCTATCGGAGGTTGGCAACCATCATGGCAATTTTTATTTTTGAAGCCGCTGCCCGAAATAACGAGGTGGTACTCCTGCTGTACCATTGTCTTAAATTTTTAAGCCAGGATATTCTTCTTCGGCCAGGTTTTCTTCTCCCCTGTATCTTTCCTTGGATAATGAGTTGCTTTACTTTGCGGAGGACCATTATACAATGGTAATGAAAATAATTTATAGAGTTAGGCGTTACTTCTCGGAGATCCATAATTCTCACACACACAATTCAAGATCCATAATCTTTGATCAATAAAATAGAAAATAGCTTTGCGATTTTGTCGTGGAATCTATCTCCTGATGATGCTTCGGTTGCGAGGTAAAACGATTGTTGAGTTTGTGATAGTGAACGTATGAAGTGCTTGTGTATTGTGGTGGCGGTGGTGGAGGTTTGTGCAAGTGTTTTTACGAATCCTGCATATATCAGGTATGAAAATGGATTGTTCACTCTACATTTAGCATTATATTTCTATTTTAATTCATCGCGGATTATAGCAAAATAATATTTTCTTTACTTTTGTAAATAGTTATACACAAATCAGTAGAATATTTTTTTTAATAAAAAAAAACTTACTTTTTCTTTTCATTAATATGTATCCGTTTTTAATTGTTTTTTACATCATTTTGCCTTTGTCCTAGATATGTACATTGTGTAAGTTTAATATTTATGTTTGAATACAGAGAATTTAGTTTTGTTATGCGGATGTTTTGCGCCTACTCAGCGTTGTTGCAAACAATTTCATAATAAACATATTAAATTACTGCATTTAAGCAGAAATATATTTCCAAGCTTCAACATAAACATCAAATAAGTAATATGTACACTTTTGAACTATAATATACACATGAGTCATTTTGTACATATATACCAACTCCCAATGTTTCCACTTCATTTATCTATATATTATAAGGACATACTTCGGGAACTTAATCGCATCCAACAATCGATGGACGTCTATTAGTGGACTTTAGTCATAATTCATCGCCCTTAGCAGTTGGGTTTTATTGCAGAACAGAAAAAGAATAAAGGAAGGAGGCGGCAGGGCGGACCCGGGAAGTCCAGGATCTCGGATTTAGATTGGAGCTGGGGGCAGGCGACTAGCTCAAGACAATCGCTTGCCGCTCTGACGGAGACCTTCGAGCGTTTCGAATGGGGTTTATCGGGCTCCCACCTGAAAAGGACCCCGAGGTGGTCGATGCATCTGGTGCTTCCGATGTATCGATAGGCGGAGGGAGAGGCCACTTTCATAGAGGCCCCAACCCAGAGGTGGCGGGGATTGGGGCAATATGTCCAACGGTACCCTGTCTCCGTCACCAGCAGCGTGGTGGAGCACTCAGGTTTTTTAGTCGGTACGAGTCCGACGTAACTGCCGCTCTTCCCCGAAAAATAAAAGAAAGTCATAGTAAAATTCTGGGAACGGATATCGAAAATCGATGATTCACATAGATCTTGGCAAGGATACTAGGCGGTAGAATAATAAACGTTTTAATTGGTAAATATTGCTATTACATAAATATTTTTTATTTTTCTATAAGATTTTGAATAATAACTGTATACTACAATAATTGCAAAGATAAAAATGTTTTTATTTGCCACTAGTGCATGTGGCAGTTGTAAAATAGCGGCCTATTTCTATCCCACGCCTAGGCAATAGCTTCCTCTCTCCTATTGAAGCTTACAGCTTTCACAGTGCTGCGAGTTCAATGAGTCTTATAGGTTATAAATGTCCCAGAAATTTTTCTAAGAGATGCAGGTTTCCTTCAGTGTTTTCCTGAAAGCGCCACAGAAAAGCGCTTGATAAATTATCCAGAAAATTTTCTAAGAGATGCAGATTTCCTTCAGTGTTTTCCTGAAAGCGCCTCAGAAAAGCGCTTGATAAATTGTAAATATTAATTAAGCACATGAGTTTTTTATATAAAAACTCATTCTTTGGCCCGCCCAAGACTTCACTGTAAGGGTACTGTTAACTATACCTATACTATAAAAGGGAACATCCCATGTCACCCGATTTAAATCCTAAATTTATAGACATCAAGTTGCGCACGGGAATTTCGAAAATATATCTAACCAGCCGGAAACTTTGAAAACGTTGCCTAATCCCTTAGTAGTATCACAAAACAATTAACGGTGGGATGATTACTATTTTATGAATCTATAGAACAGTCCGTGATGGCATACATCTGTCATTTCAACATAGCTTACTATTGGCTTCTAGTCTCACTTCTGACGTTCCAAGACGTGGTGACTTTGCACACTAATAGCATCAGTACTTCACGTTAACCCTAAGCCGGTGGTCGAGGCCGTGGTCCTACAAGTAGCAACTTGAAGAAGATTTTTCCCAACGTTAGTAGATCTCCAGCATTCTGCTCTCCGCACTTCACAACCTCGACGATCTTCCGCGCTCGCCCGTCCCGCCGGGCGATGCTGTATAAGCCGTGGAGCTAACAGCATAAAAATGTGCATTTTAAGACTTGAACTACACGTAGAAATCAGTGTATTTAATTGAAATTTTTAACATAAAAATAATATAAGTTAATCATAACAGATAAAAACATGCTATCGCGAACTTTTTATAGTATTTTTGTAGATCTACAGTTTTTTTGAAACTTAACTTTGATGCATATTTTTTGGTTTTGTGACTAAAGCTCCCAGTGTTTTTACGCGCGACGTCTTCAATACAATTTATGTTAAACCGTAATTTACTATTAACCTAAACTTTTAGGAAGTATTGCACTACCTTTTAGCGAAAACCGTACAAAATTCAGCTCAGTAGATTTTGAGAAAACCGATCACAGACTAACAGTTTTTAGGGACTTTGTTTTATCTCTTATAATGTAATGAGACATCTAGAGTAACAAATGATATACATTTGACGATAGGCTGGGATAAATCAAGTTCATCAGGCTGAATGACAATTGACATTTACGGAAATAAAATAACTAAGCTAGATGGTTTATTTGTGCAAAATAATAAATATAACAACTGGTAATAATTTTTCATTTCAGATAATTTAATTGTTTATCTGTACATAAATTATTTGTAACAATTTTTTATTTGAGAAACTTAAAAAAAACTCCGTCAAATGTGTCCAGCTAAGATTTTTTAGTGCTCGAAGGTTTTCGTTTTGTGCGTATAATAATACTTGCTGGTTCTTCTCAGTAAGAGCAACATTCCGAACCAGTGGTAGCTTCAATAATCCTTGACGATTTAATAATGCTTGAAAAATCTTATTCGAATAAAGATTATGTTGATTTATTTAATTCACATCCTTGAAACATCCTTCTTCATTATAACACAAAGCAAACATCTGGAACGAAGAAAGTTTTATTATTATTCGATAATATACAAGACGATTAGGATATAATTCCACTAAAAACACTACCAAACTTGCACAGGAACAATCATTTCCTATCTCGCGTGTAAAATATCAGAGCATTCACGTACATCTTAATAGTTAAATTAATTTAAGCTTTAAATACTTCAGGCTAAATTATAGTCGTCGATCCTCTTGAAGACTTAAACCAGTATACTTTTTAGCTCTTTGAAAAGTCACGTTTTCTTACTTCCAAAAAGGGATTGTACCGTTTGTTAATTGTAGCCGTTTTTTACTTTATTTATTACCAGCAATCGCCAGCGGCATCACCCGCGTGGAAGATTAAAACCGTAATATAGTATTTAGATGATCATAAAAATGGTTACAGTGGGTTAACCTTAAAAGCTAGACATATGCTGTCGCGGACCTTTATTTAAACAATTTGTAGTACATGATTTTTGAAAAACTTTCACCGTTACTTAGCGCACGCAAGGAAAGCTTTAAATTTTGCCGTACTTGTAATATTTTTTATTGCTGCTCCTCTCCTATTCATCTTAGCGTGATTTTTCGTGAATTTTGAAATCGGTCCAGTTCCTGAGATTAGCGCGACCAAACAATCAAACTCTTCAGCTTTATTTATTAGTATAGATAACATGCAACACTGGTAAATACTACATTATATTATATTTCGTAAACTGGAATCCTTTTGCCACACATATTTTATTCGAGAAATATAGTAAAAAAAATATAACTGTAATATAAAATTGATTCGTTTTGTTGTTACGATATTCACCCCATAACATGATTGAGTAAGGCATAACGCTATGGAAATCAGTAACTTACATCTTAAACTAATAACAAACATAATACATAAGTGTTTTGACTCAGTATGTAGACTCACTTTAAGATAAAGTAAAACAAAATATATATATTTAAGTAATGTCCGAATCTTGCTTGGTAATTTTTTTAAAGATATAATTCAGAAACATTAAAAAATGCAATACAAAAAACTAAAAAAGCGGCGCGTAACATGTGGGAATCGATCCCAGGTATTGAACTTTATTGGTTCGCGCGTTACCATTAGGCTGTCACAGGTTTGCATTTGACAGCTCAAATGTCTATTGCTTTCTGTTCCTATTTTAGTAGATTTTTATTGGCATAAATTTAGATAGATTTTTTTCATTAATAATATTAGACATTCGCATTCATTTCATGAGTATGGATTAAATCAAATAAAAAATTACAATGAGTGAACACATAACGCTTTGTTTTAATCATACTGGCTCGACATCCTTAGACATAACCAACCTCATCGCATAAACCATATAATCCACAAATAATTCAAAATCAAAATATTTCTTATCCAAGTTAACTTGTACCTAAACCTGTGCTGTGGAATCGTCAACTACTGTTTCGGAAAATTGCCTCTACCAAATTGAACGAGCAAGAAACTAGGTGGTTCTTATATTAAAAATATAACTCTTATAACTAGTCAATTTTTTTTCTATGTGAAAGATCGAAGAGTAGTTGAATCTACGCATTTACGTCATTTACGTGATCCTAAATAGTAAAGTAGATTTTCAGTATCAGCATTTATTAATTACATATTTGAAGCTGCTGCAAAATTCAAAGCAATACATATAGCATTGCTACTACGCGTAATAGTGAGCGTGATTACACGATAATTAATGATCTACACTGATCCAATCGCACAGCACAACGCACATCCCAAAGTTGTTTTTTAAAAAACCATAGCACCAAAAAGCCAGCTTATGTCAATCAAACTACCGTGCCATAAAAGCGTAACAACAGACAAACAATATATCGCAAACTTTTACTTTCTAAAGATTATCTTCGATTAACTCTTTTCACATAGCGTCGACAGTTAATAGCCTACTATGGATAATTTATGTAGGCGTTACTTTGCGGAGATCCATAATACAAAAGTAATAATAAAATTATTTTGCTATAATCCGCGATGAAGTAAAATAGAAAATATACATAACGCTAAATGTAGTGTGGACAGTCTGTTTTCATACCTGATACATGCATGATTCGTAAAAACACATGCACAAATACCACCTCCACCATAATACACAAGCACTACATACGTTCACTATCACAAACTCAACAATCCTACAATGGAATAAGTCATAGAAAATCACTACTATTTCGCTAGTATGCATCCAGTATGATATACTCTCGCGTTGACATAATAAACTAGCTTCTGCCCTCAACTCTGTCTGAATTGACTCGGAACCGAGACATAATGTACAAGTCTGTTGACCGGCCCGTTGGCGCAGTGGGTAGTGATCTTGCCTGGGTCGTGGGTTCGATTCCCACCGAGGGCCAACATTTTCTATAAAAAGAATTTGTTGGTTCTTCGTGCCTGGGTGTATATTTGTATTTAAGTATGTATTTAAAAATTATATCTGTATATATTCACCAGTTGTCTCTCACCCATGACACATGTATTAAATTACTTACATTGGGGAAAGACGACCGTGTGTGTAAGTGTCCTATATATTATATTATTATTATATTAAGTCTTTCCCAATTACTTTCCAATCTATACCACAAAAATACATTTATCTGTTGCTCCTTACCAACGTGAAAGAACTATAAAAAAAAAAACAATCTTCGCATTTATAATAGACTTTAAAAATATATATTTACTCAATTCAATATACTAATTGTGTACGATGTACGTATGAGTGTTATGCTCCTTATCATCGTGGACAATTTACAAGGCGGTACGATCAACGACCTTAGCCTGCTGGTTAAAAAACGTAAGAAAAGAAAAAAAAATCACATGCATTGCTCATTTCGCAGATATATTTAATTTTTAAACTAAAAGAGCTGATAGTATTACAACAAAGAAATGTAACAACAAAATCTTTGCAATTAAATATATTACAAACCTATTTTTTATTAACGTTAGGAAGATACGGTTAATATCTACTTACGTCGCAATGCAGATCAAAAATATAATTTTGCCATAAGGTAAATACATTAACCTCATATCAGGGAAATGCAGATTTAAGCATATTCCGTGTGGTATCCGGCTAAGTAAAATAGACCACGATTCATATCTTACTAAGGTGTCGTAAAGGCAACTAAGTTGACCCGACGTGTGGTTTTCGGCAGAGTAGAATAGACCACCCTCATTTCTTACCGAAAACGGAGACTAAGGTAAGTTGACGTTAGGCAGGCGGCCGGTCGTTAAATACGTAGCCAAATCATGTGACATGTTTACAGTATGTTGTGCCGACCCCACTTAAAATGGGATAGGGGCAAGAGATAGATGATCATATTTTTTTTTTTAAATTGTAATCTGTTCTCTATGAACATCAGCAAACAGTAGTTATTTATTCAATATCATGAAGGGCTGCCAATATATGAGCAGCATATGTGTAATACAGTTTTATTTACAATTATATTGACATGGTATGAAAAAAAATCATCAAGAAAAGAACAAGCATTGCATCATGATATTTGTAAACATTTGTACCAAGGAGCCACAAAGTGTATTATTATATGAAGAGCAAATCACAGCAACTAAATGAAGTAGTAATGTAATGTAAAATAGAGCAGATTTGTTTTAAAAATTTATATATTCACTGAAACAAACATAACGCTAAGCGAAATAAGCAGGAAGCAACTAGTTGTATATATTCTAGTATCAGTTATAGTAAAAATCCAAAACATTTACTATTGAGTTTAAAATACATGTTGAATTCGCATTATAGCTTTAGTTAACATACTTCAGTAGGACCCAGCTATCTAATCAGTAATAGTTTATTTAACAACATTTAAGGATTACAAGCTGTGATGGCCTAGCGGTGCGACCGTGTGAATCTCTAGAGACGATCATGGGTTCAAACCCGGGCAGACACCAATGAGTTTTTCTATTAAAACTTATGTGTCTAATTGATAATTGCAATTTATCACACGCTTTTCGGTGAAGGAAAACATCGTGAGGAAACCTGCATATCTCTAGAGAATTCTGGAGATATGTGTAACCTACCAATCCGCATTGGAGCAGCGTGGTAGGTCTTAAGCTCCAATCCTATGCCCAGCAGTGGGATAGTAACAGGCCGCTACTTACTTACTTACTAAAGAATTCCAATGTACCTATAATCCTACTTAAATAAACGAATTGAAAACGGAATTTGAATTTCAATGAAGTTTCCAACACTTAATATTTTTTTCTCATTGATGTTAGATTACAGCTTATAAATAATCATAAGTTATAATAATAATAATAATAAATTCTTTATTGCACATCACATACATAGGAAATACAGGACAAAAGAAAGAATAAACAGGAACACATACAGAAGTGCAAAGGCGGTCTTATCACTAAGAGTGATCTCTTACAGACAACCTCTAAGTTATAAATAAAAAATATTATATGTCTATTTTTTTTTAAGGACTAGCAATGGCCAGCGGTTCCACCCACGTGGAAAGATTAAAACCGTAATATCCGTAATATTTTGATAACCATAAAAATGGTTAAAGTGGTACCTTAAAAGTTAGACATATGCTGTCACAGACTTTTATTTAGAACTTTTAGAGGGTAACAATTTTGTGATACATGATTTTTGAATGACTATCACCTTTTACTCAGCACACGCAAGGAAAGCTTTAAATTTTGCTGTTTTCGTATTATTTTTTATTGCTGCTCCTCTCCTATTCATCTTAACGTGATGTAATATAGCCTATAGCCTTCCTCGATAAATAGAATATCTTACACTGAAAGAATTTTTCAAATCGGTCCAGTAGTTCCTGAGATTAGCGGATTCAAATAAACAAACTCTTCAGCTTTATACATTAGTATAGATATTAAATGTTTCACTCATAATGCATGTAAAATTAATTACATATAAAAAAAGCCAAATGCTGTTACAACCCAGCAGTATTTTATTAGGTTTACCAGATTTAGCAAAAATAAATTTATATGTAAAATAGTTTTATGGAAAGTATAAACATTCGCTTTTACATAATATTTGTTTATAAAAAAAGTAGCATTAGCAATAATACATTTTTATTTTATAGTATTTTTATAAACAAAATTCTTTCAGTCAAATTCTAAATAGCATTTAATTAAAATATTCCATTAGCAAAAATTAGGTCCTATTAAAATTTATTTAGTTATCTAACAGCATTTTACAAGCTATGACTATATATTATAAAATAAGCTAATCAATGATTACACTTTTTATAGTATTAAGTTAATTTTATCACTAATTTGGATGGAACTTACAGTCATTAAAAAATATAAATTAAAATCATATATAAATTTTACCATAAACATTATATATATATATATATATATATAATATTCGTCATGCACAATTACAATAAATTTTTACAAATTCTTTTTTTTATTTTATCACATATATCACATCACATCTTATTTGCTACAAGTTTTGGGTTTGCTATAGAGAGCCATGATTTTTTTTTGTTTTCCATCAATTATTGCATTGTTCTTAATTAAGTTCTCATTTGTTAATTTGTAATGCTTCTTAGTCTTAATTATACCTAAATATAAATTGTTATAAACATTATAATTGTAAATTAATTCTAACTTAGCTGTGCAATATTGCTCAAAATATTATGCTACAATAAAAAAGTAGTCACAATGGAGTAACTTACTTTAGTACATAATTTATCCAGCATATCTTCTCTGATTGGACACTTCAACTTGGATGAATCTATCTTCAAGATTTGATTTCAGTATCAAGCCAGAATACAGACAACTTCACAATATAAAACTTTCAATACACGTCATTTGATTGTTTTCATCATTTGAGGGAAATAAAGCCATAGAGGCTTTATTTACTTAGCTTGTTACAAAACGCTGGTTACTCATGTTTTCTCAAGAGATTAAAGAGTGATGTGCAATTTGTTGTAGATAAGTTGCCATCTTCACATCCCTGAAAATACAATTTTCATTCTTAACTATTATAATTCTTTTATACAAGCACACATTAAAGTAAAGTAAGTAGCATCCTGTTACTATCCCACTGCTGAGAATAGGCCTCTTCTCTCCGATTTTGGAGAGAAGGTTTGAAGCTAAGACCTACCACTCTGCTCCAATGCGGATTGGTAGGTTACTCATATACCCAGAATTATCTAGAGATATGCAGGTTTCCTCACGATTTTTTCCTTCACCGAAAAGCATGTGATAAATTGCAATTATCAATAAGTTTTAACAGAAAAACTCATTGGTGTCTGCCCGGGTTCGAACCCGTGACCTCCTCGAAAGAGTCGCACGGTGCTACCGCTAGGCTACCACTGCTTGGCACGCATTACTTTGCCAAATTTCAACAAACGCAGATAACAGAAAAATAATTTTATTATTACTTCTGTACTATAATTCTGTAAATAATAAGAACATGAGGCGAACTCTGCGATGAACTCTGGGGCGGCCTGGTTAAACATAGGTAATTGTTAAGAAATACAAGCTAATGATGGTTATTTCGTATAGATCATAATGAGACAAACCGAATTATTTCGTGTTAATAACTTACCTAACTTAATCACTTCATGTCAGCGAGTCTTACAAAGTTACAATTGATTAAACAATAAAAGTAAAATATACTCAAAGACAACTAATTTCGTGTGTTGTTAAGAAAATTTTCTTACCTAGCTGTTACCTCAGAAACTGACTGTATGGTCATAATTAATATTATAATAATCATTGTCATGGGATAATATCCCATTATGTACACCATAATATCCCTTTAAATTGATATTTTGTTACCCAGCATAAAATTACAAACACGCAAAAAGTAAAATTTAGCGATTTAAAAAATAATCGATTTTTAAAATAATCGACTTTTAATAATCGATTATTTTCTCATCAAAAATTTTTTTTTTTAAATCGATTATTTTAGGTATCCCTTTTTCTTTTTTTACTCGATTATTTGTTAATCGATTTTTTCACTCCAAGTCACATCCTTAGTAAAAACTACATAGTCAAACACAAGTTATATTATAGTCTTTATTCTAATTAATTATAAAGATTAACAAACGCAAGTTTTGAAAGTAATCAAAAAATTATTAATAATCGATTTTTTCGATTCAAGTTAATCGATTTTTTACAAATCGATATATTTTGAAGAGAGAAAAGTTGATAATTTATTAATCGAATTTTTCTACTCCGTCGAGTTTTTTGCTTATTCTTCTCAGTAGGAACACCACAACTTTCCGAACCAGAAATAAAGAGTTGACGATTCAAAAGAACTTGTTTTCTTAAAAGTTTCCTCGAATAAAAAAAATCTAAAAAATAAAGAATTTGAAATAATCTAATTTACAAATCGATTTTTTTTCGATTCTTATATTATTAATCGATAATTTATTTTAAATGAAATAAACTATTTATTTTTTAAAAAAAGTTGCCGTTTTGAGATTAATAACTAAGAAATACAAATTAAAAACAAAAAAAAAAGATAATGAAAGTAAGCGATTTTTTTTTTAATCGGTCTATAATTTTTAAAACGATTTTTAGAAATCGATTATTTCACAACCCTAGTTTGAGGTTACGTATGATAAAATTATAAAATAATTAAAAATATAAATGATTGTATATATGTATGTAAATTCATTGAACTCAGAACTGTTTTTTTTTTCAGAATTATGATCGCGATGCTGCTTTTTGCGGCAGTTATATTACGAAAAGATGACCCGATTGCTTATCGTTTCTGGTGCTATGGTAAGAGTATATTGTTTCGTACTTTAAAAGAGGAATTTAAATAATAGCGTTGAAAATATTACAAAATATTTTCATGAAGCTATTGGTAAGGCTAGTGGATCTAAAAGTAATAGAAAAATTATCGATATTTATTTTGATCAGTTGCACTGTTTCAAAAAGGGTGTGTTGGAAAACCTTTAAATTAAATTTAACTCTTTTTATTTTACGTTTTTACATTTTTTAATGATCATAGTTTATATATTTTTTGTAGTTTTCAGGATATAAGTATAGTTTTTTTTTTTATATTTTAGTATAGTTTGCATCAATTATTGTTTGAAGTCATAAATAAATGCTGTGCGTACCTGTAATTTAGAAACATATAGGAAAGATGATGTATTGTTAAAATTAGTTTCAAAAGTGTATGTATATGATTTCTAGTTGGTAAGCCTTATAAATAAATAAAAAAAAGAAAGAGTTATTACATATATCTTTTAAGGAGAAAATGCAAATAGTAAATAAAGAAAATTTTCATAATGTGGCTATTTATTTATTTAAGGCGGAACGAATGTGCATGGATTAGGTTGAAATACTAGATAAAATTTTGATCAGTTATTAAATTCGGTATTTATTTTACATTAAATTCATCATTAATATTCTCTTATATAATTATTATAATAATTGTTAATATATGTTGTATTTTAATTTCAGAAATTGCAAATCATATGGTTAATAAATCAACATCAGAAGCTACAAATGGCTAGTACAAGACATGAAATGTGCACTAACACACACACATAAACAAATATGAATGGGCTGACCGTCAACCGACAATTTAGACACAGTGTCTATGCAAAGTAAAGGCAAGTGTTTTTTTAATGGTTTTAGTTTAGTCAAATCCATTTTCCATTGATGATTCACCAACTTCCTTATGGTAAGAATGATCAAACTTAATTTTAGTTTAGTTAGTTGTGAGGAGAATAATGTATTAAAACATAGTATGCATTTTCCATCATATAGGATACATGTAAAAATACTAGCCAGTCACCCTTTAATATACTATTGCTTTATTACACTACCTATCTTTAAAATGTCATTGAATATACTTTCGAGTTGCTTATATATTAGTTAAATATGCTAAAAAAGAATGAAGATTAATACAGGTATAAAATTAAAGATACTTAATTTTTATGTGTCTTAGTTATGACAGTTTTGTTTACAGTACTTATTGTTTGTCTCATGGTGAAGGAGCCAATTTCTTTAAACAGGAATTAAATTTGTAATTTTATTGGTGATTTGAGAAGGTACAATATTCTGTTTTTTTTCTTTTTGGTTTCTGAACGAATGAATTGCCAATTTTCATTAATTTATTTACATAAAGGCTAAAGCATCATTTTTTTCTGTCTTATAGAAATTGTGATGTTTATTCACCAATTTAGTTTTACAACATGTTTCTAATACAACCTCCTTCATAGAGTTGGTCATAAATATGAAAAAGCATTGTGGCTGTCATATATTTATGTGTCATTCAGTTCAAAGATTACAGTGTACATAATGAAATAGATGGGTAACTCGCAGTCGTTTTTTGTGATCCGTAATAGCGCCATCTAGAGATCAGTTTCTGTACTAAAAAGGTCAAAAGGGTCATATATATCTATATATACTATATATATATATAATATTTTTGCAGTAGGGCGGGGTATAAATACAAAAGAAATGAAAAAACAAAATTATTGAAAAGTTATCTATTTTGTATAAATAATACAGTCGTTTTAACGATAAATTACTTTTGATTTGAATATAACGAAAATTACAATTACTTTAGTATTGCAGGCTTATAAATATATATGCGAAAAGCTAACTTTATAATATAAAGCTCATTATATTATTTATGTACAAAATAAACAAGTAATATCTACAAATTATAAATTTAAGTTAGAAATACAAATCAAGCCATTATAAATATAAATAAATATATGGGACACTTACACACACGGTCGTCCGTCCCCAATGTAAGTAAACTTAATTTTAATACTTGTGTTATGGGTGACAGACAACTGGTGAATATATGCTTATATAATTTTAAATACAAATATACACCCAGGCTCAAATACCAACAACTTCATTTATAGAAAATGTTTGCCCTCGGCGGAAATCGAACCTGCGACCCACGGAGCCAACGGGCCAGTCCAGTTAATAATAAAGTATGTACTTTAAACATTAACAAAAGAACGTCATACGTAAATTATCTGATATTATATCGTTTATTACACCTAGAAGCAATGATGCATATAGAAAAGTCTTGGCTTTACTACTTGCCTTGTGTATTAAATAACTCACCAAAACAACATTAACAAATCGAACAAATTAAAATGAAATGGAAATTTTTTAAGGAAATAAAAACGGATATATGTAAACATGTTTGCGCCAAAACACGTCGGTTTCTGAACACGTAATCTGCTTCCAAATTATTATATGTAGCGGACCTCCAATCCTCCGTACCCAAGTTTGGAATAAATCCATGTTCTTAGAGGATCTGCAACAATTATTTTAAGCAGATATAAATTAATACTATTCGATAATCTAAGTATAAACGTCATTGCCATAGACGCGGCAGGAGTTTTGATAAATTTAATAATAAGCACTCACCTTTACCAAAGACTGTTGGACAAAAATCATTTTGCGACATTTTTTTTCTACGTAACATACAAAAACTAATAATATTCAAATCAAAGTCCATATATTACATATATTCATCGTAATTTTTCAAATTTAACAGATATCTGTCAAGCACTCATTAAAGTGTATTATCTATGGTCAAAGACAAGTTTAGCTATAGTTTTTTTATGTAGAAAAATTATTCTATTTCAATTATATAAAATATTACTTATTCTTGTTAAATTATTTAATTAAAACAACATAACATTAAAAAAATAATTACAAATATAAAATTTATAAATTTTTATTTTTTAATATGTTAACACTACACTCTTTAATTAAAAATATGTAAACACTGTTGCATAGTTTCAAAAACTGAACTCTGGATGTCGCTGAAAACCGAATCAGGACCTTTAGTTCTAAGATAACATACCATGATTCAGTTGTTGTAAGAGATTAAATGGGTTGACTTTGGGAAAATTGCTATTTATTATTGCATAAGAATAAATGAAAAATATTGTTTTTTGTTATAATATATAATATTTATTCACCAATCTAAACAAATAGCTACTAAAAGGTAATAAAAATAAATGAAAAAATTTCTATAATGATAATTCAAGATAACACCAAAATATTATTAATTGTATTTTTTTAATCATAATCACTCATTGAGTAATAACTTTAGGCAATTTTAGTGCAACAATACAATCTATATTTTATTTATTTGTCATGATTAAATTTAAAAAGTTAAAAATAATTTCAGGTCAAGTATGCTGCTCTGAGGATGTAGATGAAGATATGTGAAGACTGACAGTTACCTTAATTATTGTTTACAATTTACCTGTAAAGCTGTGATGGCTTTATAGTTAAAGTACACTATCCTTACCATGAATTTGCGAGCTCAAATCTAAAATATTGGGCCATTGAGGTATAAAAAAATCGTGCTTAAATACATTCTTTTATGCGCTTTTTGGTGAAGGAAACCTGCGCAATGTCATGCATTCCAGACTATGTACATCTTGAAAATGGAGCATGGTGTGTCTACATTCTCTCACCTATATCTGTCACCAATAAGATAAGAAGCTTTAGCACTTAAGCACATATTAACAGGCTGTTCTGCTTTTTCATTATATCTTACTTAACTAGGTCGCAGAACAAGAAACATATTTTATAAAACACTTCTTAGTACTAGATGATATGTAACATTTACTGTAATCTTTTAAACCCTGTTTAAATGTTTTTTTTGTTTTTATTGTATTATGAAATTTAAGTGAAATATACCAAAAGAACATATTACAATACTTTTGTGTTTTCTTCAATACTAACTTTCTGAAGAATATTTAATATCAAAATATTTTATTACGGTACCTACATTCAGACTAGACATCTAAAATATTGTACCAAAGTTTTCTTGATCTGTGACTCAATTGTAAAAGCTTTTTTACTACTGAAATACTTTTGTGCATAGTATAGTAAGTCTAAACCACTTATGTAAACTATTATAGTCATTAAAAGTTTTCAAAAGTAAAAATATTAAAAGAACTACTGTTCTTGCTATTTGAACTAGCAACTCCAAAGCACGCAGACCCATGCATTTGCACATTTGAAAACTAGCAATTTTTACAACGTTGATAAGCTTGCTTGTGTTATTTAATTGACTTAATATAATTTTATTGATTTATAATATTAGTTCATTATTTTCCCATTTGCATTTTAGTTTTAACTGTGAACATTCATTTATTATCTTTTTTTAAACAATCACCTCAATATGTCCTTAACCTTAAGAAGCCGTCAAGTTTTTTGAATTTTAGCCTCATTATCAAGTAGTTCTAAATATATATATATAATTTCAGTTAAGTATATCGCCATAAAAATCAATTCATATTCATACAGCAATCAATGAGTAGGCCGAGGCTCGTGTTTCGCGGTTTTTTTACACGGAGATACGATAGAGAAAGGGATACTTTTTTAATAGATCACCGGGTTACACTCCGGAAGTGCCGCCAGATGTGAAAACTTGAATATTAACTTGCATTTTTGATATTTTGGAAGGGTTAAGAAATAATTTTGCACGAATTGCTTTTACTATCGCTATAAAAGTACTATGATTTATGCATTATTCATTTATCGTGCTTTCTTACATGTAGGCGCCATCAAGTGGTGCCAACTAGCAACGATTAGCAGCTACCCACTGACATACGTAAACATGACAATTTATTTCACACAAGCTTCCCTTTGCTGTCGAAACGAAACAGCAGGTGCAGGCATATATTTTCGCCGCGATAGAAAGAGGAGGATACTTCCTCTCTTACGCTGCTCCACCGGTTTACTCGCCTTCCGTCTTAGGAATTTTCGATGAGGTCACGTTTCCTTAACATTTAATACCCATTTCAAAAAGTTCACAACGCAAATTAAAAAGGCTTTAACATTAACTAGACAAAAATATTGAGTGCTTCTCTAGTTACATTGATAAATATGAAAAAGAGTAGCTATTGCGTTTTATAATTAACTATGTATAGCATAAGCAGTAGTTTCCTGAATTACTGGGGTCTTACAAAATTTTATATGAACTTTGATAAAATTAATTATACATGTAGAATGAATACAAAAATTTATTTTCCAGACCAAAATCACTTGTTCAGAAGAAATTTATACTTACCGCGTAAAATAGTTATATCAGGCTTGGCTATGGCTCCATCTATGTTGGCTCCCCACCCTAAGTTTAATAAATCTATGCCTGAACTTAATTTGATCTCTATTCTCTTATTTCGTCTTTGGAACTCGCTGTAATTGGATGCACCACTATAAATCCGGTGTCTTTCTTGTTATTAGTCTGTGCTGTTCAGTTTAATAAAGCGCGGGTTTGAAATTTTTACCAATAGAACCTTTTTGGTTTTTCTCGAAAAGAAAGTCGTACAAAGAATTCAAAAGTTTTTCTACTTGAGTCCACGATGAGGTAAGACTTGCAGTGATAAGTTATTCATATTTTAAACAATAAATAGACATATTTATCTAAGGAATGATCAATATGATTTGGTGGGTGGTACGATAATTTAAAGATCAAAAAAATAATTTCATTAAATTAAGCTTGTAATATGTCGTTATCAGGTTCAAATAACTGTGTACGGATTATATTTCTACATTTTAGAGATTGTTTTTTATAATTCTTATCATTTACTCGTATCATTTGCAATAAAAAAAATCTAACAAAACAATACAAAAATTGCAAAACCTCTTTTCGTTACCAGCAGCATCTTTCGCTAAATCTGTTAGACTCCATTGGGTCTCCTGATTTAATAAGAAAACATGAGCAAGAACATTCGGAAACCGCATGTCGGTAGGATGAATACGAACTGCTATAAGCCTCGATTTACGATGTGCTAACGTTTTTGAGGATTTAAACTCTAAATTATAACTCCTATATGCACATAATTGCACTTTATATTAAGTGAACGTCTCCAATTTTTCGGGAACATTGGGGGATGACAAATATATAAGAAGATTGTCTTCTCGAGATCACAGTTTGTTGTTTTAGTAAATACCCCCATATCACTTACATTTATTTTACATTGTAATAGCTAAGGCTAATTTGTCAAGTAAATAGAAACCTCTCTTTAAATTACAGATTTGACATATTGAGAACAAAAAAAAGTTATATATAAAAGATGGTGTTTCACAATATCATCATATTCTTGTCCTATCATTTCCTGTTTACAGGATTTCTATAGCATATGTGTTAGTCCAGTGTATAAGCATTAATTGTGCCAAATTTCATCAATATTGGTTCAGTGGATTTGCTGTGAAAACGTAACAGACAGACAGGCTTTCGCATTTATGATATTAGTAAGGAGTATGGATAAAGTTGATTTATACTAGTGCATTTGCAATCATTCATTGTTGCAGGCCCCGCGGTAGAAAGAAGATGTCCCAAGAAGAAAAAGCATTTCACATTAGACAAAGACTTGTCCCAGAAACATGTCCATGTCGAGTTACAAGGAGTATGAGTAAAAAGTTCAAAAGCATTCAAGATGTAGTTGTAATGGAAGTATACAGATGTATGCCTCTACTTGGTGACGAGGAAGAAGTACCTCATTGGGACGTCCATATTGCCAAATATGATGTTAAGTTTATTTAATTGTAGGTGTATATTGCAATTTATTTTTACCTAGGTAACAGGTTTTACTTAGGTAATTATAATTTCAATAAGTATTAAAAAGATTAATTGTGTTCTGTTCTACTCATTTTAGCATAGTACTATGGGATGTCTTTTGTTTATAATTGATTTGATCAGGCTCCTATAGAGATCATAAATATCAGTTACAGTTATAAGTGGTGACCTATGTATGTAGTGAATAAGGAATATAATTTATGTATCTAATAATTCAGCTTCAAGGTAAAAATGTTTGTACTTCATATGTGATTAAAAAATTTAGGGTGTTATATTGTATAAATAACATCTCAATTTACATCTATATGAAAGTCATAAAAGTCCATAACATAATATCATTTTCAATTAGAACATAACAGGGTATGTACATGACAGGGTAAAATGTTTTTCAATAATATTCAACAATCATTTGTTGAATATTTTAAGCCAATAGGCCAATATTGATTTTAAATTGTTGGAACTGAAATAGCATAGAACTTTGACAATCTTATAAGTATATAAAAATTTAAGTCATATACCTGAATTTTAAATTACTGTCTAGTGTACTATTTTGCAAATGTTTAACATTTGTAGTATATATGTTGTCAACGATTATGCACTTTGATATTCATTAATTTAATTAAGCTGTGATGGCCCAATAATGGGATGTGTAAAGCTAACTGACAATTAATGTATTTCCGTTCCATTAAATCATTATTTGTTTTTATCAAATAATGATTTAAGTGTATCCTACATATATGTAACCTGTCAATTGATATTAAACAAACATGTTGAATCTAAACTCCTATACTTCTTTGGAGGGTTAGGTCTTTGTCCCATACTGGGGCTGCCACTAAAAACATATTATTTTTTAGTTTATACTTATTAGTGTTTCCTTATATTTTTTGAACCCTTACATTGTGTTAAAATATGTTCATGATACATTACTTTATAATTGGGTTCAACATGTTTCTGTATTTAATAAGAGTGTATTGAACGAAGTCTTTAGATCATCAAAAGAAGAGAAATTGTTTTTTAGTTATTTTTTTGTATACAGTAATATATGCAGTGATGGATATAGTTGATATTGGTTACAATATGTTTGATATTTACAGAGATGAAATGTCACTTAAGGATTTCAATAGCTTACAATCTTTTGTGGACTTACACCATCTTTAGTACTTTTTGGAGGCCACTCCCACTTGTAGGGGTGTATAATCCAACACTGCATTTATTAGTGTCACTTTGTTTATCTTTATTTCACTGATTTAAAAATATTTAGATACTAAGAGTTACAAAGCTATGTAACTGTGATTATTGAGCTTTTAAGTCTCATGTTGTTGATTAAAGTGATTTTACTTATACTTGGTTAAATTTGGAAAATATATTTTTTCATATTCAAGTTACTGTTTTTAATTAAATTACCTTTAATTTTAAGTAGTTAAACTACAACTAACCCAGAAAACTCGTCTTCTTTTTATCTCGCCTATTTATTCTTAGTCACTGCCCCCTATTAGTAGTACTTAATTAATTAAGTCAATAACTACAATTTACGGTAATCAATCATCAATATCAATACATATAAAATCGTAGAGATGTCAAATCTGTACATTTAATATTTTTGAGATAAATATGTGTTGCCTCAGAACACAATTCTATACATGAAACAATAGTTTCTTTAATTTTTTGTCTGTTTAGGTATCTGTTTCCCTGTATGTCTGTGCGTTTGTTTACTCAGAAACAGCTGATCCGATTTGATTTATTAACATGTAGCTTCACTTAACATAAAGGGTATGGCAAAAGTAATACTTGATTTTTTTCTATAATCCAAAAATAGTTTTATTATTACTTTTGTATTATAGGTCCATGCAAAGTAACGTCTAATTCTATAAATTATAATAAAGGGTATGTTTTACTTCAATCGGTCAGCAAATAAAAAAGATATGTCAGTTTTAAGTTGAAATGTTACATACTATGATAGTGGTACTTGCATTTTTCACCGTTCCTGAAGTGATCTCACTTACTGGATTACATATATTGTTACCTATATCTAAGAAAAGCAGAAATCTTTTTATGAGAACTAGGCCGGTCTGTAGATGACTTTTTTTAAAGAATTTCCCATTTATTTCCATATTTTTTAAGCATTTTGCGTTTGTTTCCGCTAACCTAAGAAACTGCTGATCCGATTTAGATGCTGTTTTCACTAATATGTAGTAGAATACTCATTAGCATATAAGAATACGAGACGCTTTAATCATAATAAATGTAAGGGTATCATTTGTATGGAGCTTTAAATTTTGATGAAGTTCTTTGATATGTTTTATTCTGTTTTTTCTTTCCTGTAAATGGACGACTGGAGCTTACACGTATATCTACCATGCTGCTCCTATGCGGATATGACATATTCTAGTCTCTTGTTTTACTGGTATGTAGACTTTTATTTATCTTCATTTTGTCCATATCCTTCATGAAATTTGTGTATAAGGAATAATTGTGCCAAATTTCATCTATATCGGTTCAGCAGGCTCGCCGTGAAAGAGTAATAAACATACATCCATACTCACAAATTTCGCATTTATAATATTAGTAGGATGTGTGCCTAACCTAAAAAGCTGCAGCATAACATTTATTTCGGCACTGATGTCCACGCATACGAAATTGTGGGTAGAAACAGTTTATAAGTAATTATTTTAGTAACAGTATAACTCTGGATTCCAAAACCGCCCAATGTTTACATCGTTTATTTTTCAGTGTCTTACATCGGCCAGCTAGCATAATAATCGAAAGTTTTGCGTGTAGTTGCTCGGGTAAGAACATTTGCTGACATTAATTTTGAAGGTATTTTTTCGCTTTAATAATGAAAATTTTGGCTAAGAAAATCCAGAGATTGTAAAATCAACTAAAAAAATAAATAACAACGATTTTACATCCCATTGTATTTAATAACAGGTAAATTTTGAAATTAGATTCTTCTTCCTGCCCTTACATGTTGTCACATGATTTGGCTACGTATTTTACGACCGGCCACCTGCCTGACGTCAACTTACCTTAGTCGTATTTTACGACTCCTCGGTAAGAACGAGGGTGGTCTATTTTACGCAACCGGATACCACACGGTGGATCAACTTACCTAAGTCACCTTTTACGACACCTCGGTAAGAAATGACGTTGGTCTATTCTACTCGGCTGGATACCACACGGCGGGTCGACTTACCTTAGTCGCCTTTTACGACACCTCGGTAAGAAATGAGGGTGGTACTATTCTATTCAACCGGATACCACACGGCGTAATTTTGAAAATTAGATTATTTTCTTAAAATTCGCAAAATAAATGACAAGAACTAAAATTGTCTTACGTTGATTGTGGGGATTTTGGAGCAAATTTTTGACGTGTGACGAAAATTGTTAACGATAATAGTAGTAAAAAATTTAACACGTTAATCGAGGTCAAGCGGAGCGCTGTCCTAAAAATTAACTAATGGTTTTTTAAACTGAACTGATTAAATTCAGTTTTTTAAACTGATGATTGTTTGGTGTTCCCATCCTTTTTAGCAAATTGCACACAAGGAGGAAAGTGAATTTTAGCACAATTGAAGTTCATGATCGTATCAATAGCAAACTGGTCAATTTATTTTCACTACTATGACATGACAAGAACAATGACAAGATAAAATTTAAGTTTAGTTAAATTCGAAATAGAACACAAGAACAAAGTGTCTCACATAGCAAGAAAGACTAAGATAAGTCACTGGACCTATTCTTAGATATAAATTAATTTATAAGTTTAGGTAATCTTTAAGTTGCTTATTAGCCTCTTGGCTAGATCGCAACATCAATAAAGTACTTCCTTTTGGTTGTTCTTTATAAAAGCAAAAAAAAAAAATCGAAATAATCTTTATTGAAGTAAACTTGTAAACAAGTGCTTTTAAATCGTCAACTCTACTCTCTCTGATTGATTTAAATGGAATTATTTAAATTTGGAATAATACCTTTTTTTTAATAACTGAAATATAATGAAGCGTTTGTAATATATTTAAAAAAATAATAACCAATATAAATACATTGAATCAAAACAACCCGAATCCAGTGCTATAAGGTAAGGTTCCAGTTAGCAACGACTTTTCCGTTTCGCACGCTTGAGTTTCAGCTTGTCAGAACTTGATTACTACGTACGCTGAAATAGCAAAAAGCGTGCGAGTCTCTGCAACGAGTACCGATAAATTATAATATCAAAAACTAGCTCATGCCCGCGACTTCGTGCGCTTAGACCTCCGTCCCGGAATAAAAAGTACCCTCTGTCACCCCTGCAAATATCTTCATCACAAAATCATATCGCTTCTAGAAGTTAATTTGAATAATGCCTAATTTTATTAAAAAAAACAGCTATATAACCAAAACGTCGTTTAAAAATAAATAACGATATGTTAACAATAGGTAGGTCCTTTCATCTGTTTCTACATGATTATAAAAATATAATAATATCCAAACTTTCACCTTTATTATTTATTTACATTATATATATAACAAAGTATTATATATATAACAAAGTGCCCCAACGTGGCTGTGACTTTACAATAAACTTAAAAACTACGGATGTTCCTGGGAGCTTAAATCGAAAACGCTGCAAAATTCCTTTGAGACATAAAGAAACAGTGCTTGGTGCGATTAGTGGTATTATACTAAAATAATACGCAAATGGAAAATATTGAAATTTAATAATAAGGTATCCCAAGTAATTATAATTGCGATAGCGATTTCCTGAGTTCAATAAGGGGTACTATAACTTTTATGTTATAGAATTAGGCGTTACTTTGCGGAGGTCCATAATACAAATTATTTGAAGACTTCGGTCAGGTTCAGTTTCAGGTACTGAAAGGTTTATTAAAAAAATCTTTGACAAGTATATTTTATCGCACACTGCCCAGATAAGTAGGATTCGGCGACTAACTTTTTAGCAAAATTTAATCTCTAAGGTTGCAATTCGAATTCTAGGGGGATTGCAATAAAATTTAAAAGATATGCTTAAACATTCTTATGTAAGGTTAGTATAAAATTATTATGGATTACTCGGCGATCATAAACCAGTGAAGAAACATTATGAGGTTCTGTTTTACAAGCTTAAAAACTCAGCAATTAACGTGGTAAAAAGCTTCTTAACATATAAGTGAAGTAAATAACGAGCGATTAGATATTCGTGATCGTGTTTTTCTCAGTTTCATAAAATCCATTTGACACCTATACCTAAGTTTAAGCGAATATTGTTTCATGATACTCGTACAGCGAGTAAGCATTATTTGATAAAGCAAATACTGATTGCATTTATTTCTTCCCATCAGATTTGCAGAGTTTATTTACAATGAAAATGAAACCTTATATTATATTTCACATGCTGTGACGCCGCTGTTTCTACGAATATGATAGTTGTTACTGACACCGTGCTGAATAAAGGGAAATATATTACACTGTCAGTTTCCCTGTATTCAAGGAATACATTGCCTTTTGTATATATGTTATTCGACGTTAAAAACTACGGTCGATTTACCGCCCGTAGGTTTGGACGTGAATATTAGATTCAAATTAGAAAAATATATTCTTTCGAGTTGCATTTTATTCCCGAGGTGTTGTTAAAGGCGACTAAGGTAAGTTGACCCACCGTGTGGTATCCGGTTAAGTAGAATAGACCACCCTTTTTCTTACCGAGGTGTCGTAAAATACGACTGAGGTAAGTTAATATGATTTTAATTAAATTTCACGAGTCACAAACCAAATACAGGGCACCACTTTCGGAATATTCCAGAGCTATATAACACTCCCTAAGTATGTTTATCCGTAGAACCAAGTGTTCATCTTCGATGACATCATCAAATACCATCAGGTGTGATTTAAAGTAGGATCAACCATTAGTTATCACTATGTAAGATGTGTGTAAATTTAATGGTACGTTTTATCGAATGCTGACTGAGAATGTCCGTGACTTAATAACATAACATGTCTTCAGACGCAGGTGTTCCAAACTAACTCAGCACTTTATGGTGACATTACCTACTCTAATGGGCGTGTGAGCCAAAATATATTGCGTTGCTTATATTTTGAGACATATCTGACATGTAAAAGTAACGTAGATTTAGATTTGTATAGTACTTCTGCAACCTACGCTCGTAAACTTTTAACTTCATATTTTCTTTCAAAAATATAATGTAAAATTTTTATTACGTATATATATTATATTTCTGTATCCATGCTAGCATATGTATATATTTATCTTCTATCTGTGAAAACTTTTAATCGGCCTTATTTTGTAATTTATTTTTGTATCTATTCTAATGTAATAGCTGTAAGTTTTCCTTATAAAATAAAATAAATAAAATAAGTTTTTGCTACAGCATACTTAATATTTAAATGAGTTAATCTTGTATATATTGTTAAAGAAGGTCCAGAAGTGAGTAATCAAACCCTGAACTATAATTCAACTTGTATTATCGCATTTATAATTAATCCCATCTCCCAAAGCAAACGTCACATCACCCAAGATGGCTCATTATTCCGTTGCCATCGCAACCTCCATTTGTTATTGCGCATTAAGCCGGCACTCGGGTGTGTTCGTAGGACGCTCGGTGACAGGGAGCCGTGGTGAGTTCGCTATCCATCAGATACATTGGTAACACGCACGATAGCAGCGACCTCTTGTAATATCCGTTTACGATATGTATATATCTTTTCTCGGAAACTCGGAAACGGCGGCAACGATTTTCATGAAATTCAGCATGTAGGTTCGGGTACAAAATCGATCTAGCTATTTAAATTTTATTAAAAAAAGATCTTTTTATCCCTGTTTTCAGGCACTAAAAAACCTAATAATTATTTTATGAGAAAGCAAAGAATAATTACGCTGTCAATTTCAATATCACGATAGCTTATTTGGGTAACAGGCGATCTCGAATTCTGAATTTTCACGATCAATCCCAGATATATTTTATTAATTGTTTTTTTTATATATTAAAAAAAATTACCGAGCTAGGCTGGGTCACCCAGAAACTAAGATATTATGCTCGAATATTTATTATTATATTGTGTTATGTATTTCCAACCATTTACTTAACTTTGACATATAAACGCTTATGAAGTTTAGTAATTATTACATTAAAAATTACAATAAAAAATGAATTAGTATATATAGTATAGTGACAGAAGTAGTGACGTGACATATAAGGAATAATTGTGCCAAATTTCATCGATATTGGTTCAGCTGATTCGCCGTGAAAGAGTAACAAGCATACGTCCCTACTCACAAACGTTTGCATTTATATAATATTAGTAGTATTGAAAACATAAACCAAATCTCTCTCTCTGTTCAACCAATATAAGTCTACTGTTGGACATATGATTTTTAAAGGTCTTCTATAACACAAGGTGCCGCTGAATCCAGGGGTGTAAGCGACAAGCTCGTCTCAATCAACAGGATCGCTAGCCATCGATTTTGTAGGTTAAAAAAAACTCACACCAGTCTCTTAAACAAATCTGCTAATATGCCTGAAGGGGATATTTGTTAGGTCTTCAACTTCAATTCCATCTTTACCTAGTTTCTCTCATCGTACTAGCAAGTACATGGGGCACTCAGCCATAAGGTGAAGACTCCTTTTTTCCTCTCCACACTTTGTGTACCCTGAATCATCCTTAATTCTCAATATTCTCAAGCAGTGCCCTGTAGTACCTGTTATAATTGCCAGATTTTCCCTGCTATAAGACATAAACTTTTTAGTTTTCTTTGTATCCAAAGATTTGAGGAGCAGGAGCTGGAGCTTTCATTATTTGAACGTTAAATACCTCCATCTTTTGTTCGATTCTTTTTTTTTATTTTCCTGTAACACGCTTTATAATTATATTTGCAATTGGTAGAAAAGGTTATGTCTGCTCGCCCCTTTTCTTACCAATACGTTGCCTTTTTCACATTGACGAATAAATAACAAAGAAGTTTCATTGTTACGATCTTTCATCGTATGTAAATACTACTTGAAATGAGAAGATTTCTATGAAGAGTAATTGGCTTATCAATTTGTACTTAAGAGAGTTTGAGAGGGCACTAGAAACACATCCTTCACCCATTTAATAGATCACTTTAGTGTAATTTATTTTATCATTCAATTGATGGATAAATAAAATATCTTTTAATTAACATATATTTTAGTAATAGGTAGTAAGTAATACGCCGTGTGGTATCCGGCTGAATAGATAGTACCATCCTCATTTCTTACCGAGGTGTCGTAAAAGGCAACTAAGGTAAGTCGACACGTCATGTGGTATCCGGCTGAGTAGAATAGACAAACCTCATCTCATTTCAACGCCTGTAGTGTGTAGTTCTTATACACTAGGTATTTTAACGGTTAAATTGACGAGAACAAAGTTGCGGGTACATCCTGTAATATTAAATTATTTCGTTAATTAAGAAAAAAGAGCATTTTCTTCGATCACTTCTTTATAATACTGAAAAATATATGATCACATAATATAAATAATTTATAGAATTCGGCGTTACTTTGCGGAGATAAAAGAATTGCGATAAAATGTTTAGCGTGGATTATAGCAAAATTATTTAATTATTACTTTTGTACATAATATAAAACAAACTCCCCCGCTGCGTTCATCTATATCTACGTGACAAACTCAAAAACTACTAACCAGATTTTCATGTGGTTGTCTTCAATATACAAAGTGATTGATAAAGAATGTTTGAATGTATAACTTGTTAAGCTTTTGCACACATTAGTTAAAATAGGACAGGTCTTTTAGTCAGTAAAATAATCAAGATTTCTGTAGGCGATTCCTATTTAGCGTTTATTATTTTAGCACGGTATAGATGCATGTACATTTGTTATAACTTTTAAACTGCCTATCATAATTTAACAAATGAGGTATAATTAAAAGCACCTTCATTATCTACTAATTATGACGTAACACTATATTGACTATGGCGCCTAGATGTAATTGTTTTGTACATTTTGATGTCCAATATCTTCCTTAGTAGTCAATTTGTGAACCGAGTTTTCAAAATTGTTCAGCTATGACGTCATCACATGCGGAGGTTATTATTAAAATAAGGTGAAGTAAACCTTATTTTTATTCTAAACCTCTGAATGTCCGCAGATTAGATTCACTATGTTGCTTTAATATGAATTGGCTCGTTACTCTGTAAACCAAACGGTGAACTGTAAATAGTAAGGTAAGAGAACTAGAAATTCACCATGTACTAGTAGTTGACCGTTTTGTATAAGATATTAAATAACAAGCGTTTTATTTGTTATAGCTAATTAATAATATTAAATTTTAAATATTAAAAAATTGGCTATAGTTCTGAGGTTTTGGGCAGTTTTTAATAGATGGCAACAAACAAATTAATTGTTTATTAGCTACACCAAACAAAACGATTATTATTTAAAATTACATACAAAACGGTCAAATACTAGTACATAGTCAATTACTAGTGCCCTTACCTTAATTATAAACAAAATAAATAAGTTTTCCTTAATACTTACAATACCTTTAAAAGTTTACCCCGGGTTCCAACCTTCGATTCGATTCGAGTTTTCTAACAGTATAGCAATCAAAGTTTGTTTTATAAACAACGTAAGGGTGTAATCAAGTATGCGTGGTATTAGGGTGTCTATAAGTACGCTTATAATTCGCACATAGGGTGCAAAATGCAGGCTAGTGCGGTGACGTCATCAGCGCAAGCATTATAAGTGCTCACGCGCAGGTCCACGCTCATTCGCTAGTTTGCGCGCCGCCGCGCATTGTGTTTACCGCCGCGGTTGCGCTCGCGAATTTTAAGTGCCTTTTTGTGCTCCACCATGCCGAAGAATATCTTAGCCGAGATGGGCTCCCAAGTGGGGCTCACACCCGCCCGTCAGAACAAAAAGGTATAGCGTTTTTATTGTATTTACGGTTTTTATTTCAGCGGGGGAAAGTTTTAACAACTTTTTGCGATGTATTCGTAAGCTTTATTTGTGTATTAATTTTTTTTAATGAAGGAATAAATTACGAATTATTTTTTACTTTTTAAAATAAGAACCCACTGTGGTTCTGGTGAATTTTTTTAATGGAGGAATAAATTGCGAATTATTTTTTACTTTTTATAATAAGAACCCACTGTGGTGATGATGGTATTTTCAGCCAGGCTGCTACAAACAACGAGTGAATGGATAGTCTCATGGTCGTACGTAAATAAACCATGCGGACAGTCAGAAATCCAATGTCAATACCGCATTCACAAAACACCGCTACAGATTTTATAAAAGCGATCTTATTTACGATTGAAGTTGTAAAAATTCAATACTATGAATGAAAATAATTAATAAAATATTTTTTTGACTCATTGAATTATTTTGGAATGCGATAAAGCTTTATGTTTTAAATATTAGATTTGCTTAAGAAATAAAAATAATTGTATTGTTAAATGCTTATTACATAATTGATGATTATTAATAGTATGAACAAATAGACTCCAGTTGTATCCAGTTATACAAGGACGTTATTTAACCACAATTGTAACTAATAAATCATGAAAAGAGCAACGACAAATCTCTCAATAAGAACAATGCTACAAATCAGGAATAGATTCATTATAAACAAACAAATATTTGATCATAAATAGATAATAAATGTTTCAATGTTAACATTTATTTGGGAATATATGCTTTTCATAAAATTGTTGAAGTGGTAAACAGATACAAATCCACACACACAAAGCCATATATATACACAGACATACACACACAAACACACACCTTTATAAAACGTCAGCTATATCTTGATATAATGGGCACAAATAATTGAAGTATTGTTAATTGTCTTTTAATGGATTTCTTAATGAGAATTGAGCAACTTCTAATTTAAGAGGTTATTCCTTATTTTTGAATCGACGGACGTCCACTGCTGCAAAGCTAGACGTGTGCTGTCGCGGACTTTTATTTAGAACATAGTATAGATTATTATAGATAAGGGATAAATCTCTCTAATGATAAATAGTGTTCCTCAAACTGCTTTCCTTCACCGAACTGCGTGCGACAAATTTTAAATATAGTCTGCAAATGCCGCCATAAAAAAATTAAGACACTTATTAACGGTTAAAAAATTGTGATGTATAGTTAATAATTATTATCCCAGTAAAAAATCGGCCAGCCATAATTCGTAAGGATCAATATCACGCAATAATTACCGGACACGACGTTTTTATACCTACATATGTTCACGTAATTTTCTCATTCCACATAATTTAATACGCAAACCCGCGTCTGGAAGGAGGCCAAGTAATTTTTTTTAAACCCGTATAACATTTCGTTTATACCTCACATAAACAAAAACAGAAAGATAGAGCAATCAAGTGAAGCTGTTTTAAGTATTTAGTTTTAAATGTTTGCGAAATGTTACTGATAATAAACTTTATATAAAGTACCTGGGTGAGAGGTAATTTTTTTAAAGATAAAAAAATGCAATAAAAAAGGAAAAAAAGGCAGGCGATATCTGGGACTCGATTCTAGGGTGTTTTCACTTCTTTAGTGGGCTCATTCCTCGCTGAGCTATTACATGTTTGCAAATGATTAATATTAAAATTAATCTTTACATTCAATTTCTATTTGAGCAGTTTTTCAGTGCCCGAAATTAGGGATAGAACGACATTTAAAAAAAAAACCTATCTTGATCAATTAATCGCCTCCGAAAACCTCTACATACGTAAAATCGTTGGAGCAGTTTCTGAAATTAATAATATACATATATAAAAGATTGTCATTTAAATATTAAAGATAAGGTCGCCAATTGCTTCGCTTATGATGAAAATCGGCTTAGGTATTGGTATACTTAGGAAGAAATATGCTTGTGTGTAAAAATTAAAAATTGGTACATTATGCATTTTTGGGTAAAAGAAATCGTAAAGAAACCTGTTTTTTGGAGAATATCAGTAAAAGTCAGAGGCAATTGCGCGGCTCGTTTTAAGCTGCTACCTTCAAAATATGATCAATGTAATTTATATTAATGTATGTACAGCCTAGTATATTTTAGTATAACAATAATTTTACGTCAGTATGTAGTATACACACCCACAGAATACTAATATGACTGTATTTGTACTAACAAAAATTTGTACAGGTAAATATTAAGGAAAAATAATTATTTATACGTTTTCCTATTGCTTGCAACGCTATTTATTTTAAAGGAAAAGTAAAGTTAGCAAGGTTTATTTTAAATATATCAAATTGCGATACAGTAACGAAAATGTAATACTCTATATATTATTCTTCTTCTTCCTGCCCTTATCCCACTCTAAGTGGGGTCGGCACAACATGTTATAAACATGTTGTCACATGATTTGGCTACGTATTTTACGACCGGCCGCCTGTCTGACATCAACCTACCTACCTTAATCGTATTTTACACCTTGGTAAAAAAGGGTGGTCTATTATTCTTAACCGGATACCACGCGGTGGGTCAACTTGCCTTAGTCGCCTTTTACCACACCTCGGTAAGAGATGAGGGTGGTCTATTCTACTTAGTCGGATACCACATGACGGGTCAACTTACTTTAGTCGCCTTTTACGACACCTCGGTAAGAAATGAGGGTGGTACTATTCTATTCAGCCGGATACCACACGGCGTGCTCTATATATTATTCGGTACATAAAAATCGTAAACGTTAATTCTAATAATCACCACGTTTGACATGCGGGTTGGTGAGTGTTGTGTATTCCCGTCTTTAATTAGATGACACGCCTACTATAAAATCAGGGCTCATATTCAGTATAGTAAAGTACCCGACTAACCGCGAATTGCCATTTTGAGACAATAAAACACTATAAGGATCTACTGTAATTGTTCCAATTGATGACAAATTTCAAGAAAATTTACTTGCCGCGACGAAACATGTTACGGCAATTTGCTGACAGTGTTGCGTACACTCTACTAATTCTGACTTTATCCTAGTCATTTCCTAACCTGTGGATTTCCCTGTCGATATAATACGTCACATAATAATTATTCACGCGCGTCACGTGTTGATGATAGAATTATTCAATTATTTTCAAATGATTAATTGTTTATTCGTTAATTAAAGTATGAAATAGATTTTTATTGTTTCATCCATTTTTACTAACTAAAAAGTTGCTATTATACAAATACTGTATAGAAACCATTTAGTAGTCCAAAAAATATTGCATTTTCAGTTCAAATTACCAACCTAAACTATTTATTAATTTTCAGTTAAGTTAGAGCTTCAGAGAATAAAATTAATAAGTAATAGAATTACGTGTTACTTTCTGGAGATCTATGATACAAAAATAATAATAATATTGTTTTGCTATCCGCTATAATCTGCGATAAAGCAAACAGAAAATATATGTAATGCTAAGAGTTCTATTCATTTTCATACCTGATAGATGCCGGATTCATAAAAATGCATGTACTAAAAACCTCCACCATAGCCACAATATACAAGCACTGCATACATTCATTAAGCCATGAAAATATAAAAGAAAGAGAGATAGACTTTCGATGTTAAAATATGGATAATTAATCCATTATTCCATGCCGTTTGCAGTTGAAACCATAGGCCATGGAGTCAAAGTGCAAAAACTTCTTTATCCGTTTGAACACCTCGGTTAATTGCCTCTTCAAGTGACAAGAGTTCTGGCTCCTTTTTCGCACAAGGAATCGGCTTAGCGATTCAGCGCGGAAACGCTGCCAGCATTCTTGGGACCATTCTTTGTGGGCATGATTTGTATAGTTCTAGCGTGTAAGTAATTTAAGATAGATATAACTTGTACATTTTTCCATTAGGTGTATATAAATGAAATTGTTCTAAACGTAGAGCAATTTCATTAAAAGATAAACAAATATTTGAAGGTGTTTTAAACTGTAAAATCAAAGAACTATGTAGTCAAAATAATCAACATTTGTAATATACTTTGCCTTGACCAACATACCTTACTGTTCAAAGAGCCTAATCGTTTTGGGTAATACGCCGCACTGACGCCGTAAGATACATCTTTATATACATTTAATATTAATAAAAACCAAACAAACAAAATCTTAACTTAAGAGGTGCAAGGCCTTAGTAATTTTTTTTTAAGTAGTTAAACTATGTAACATTTGAACACTTGAAGTAAATAAGGCACAAGTACCTAAAAATTAAAATTCGAACTAAGTATGCAATTTGGTTCTAAAAGCCAATTTTAGAACTAAATTGCATACTTAGTTCGAATTTTAATTTTTAGGTACTTAGTGCCTTATTTACTTCAAGTGTTAATTTTATTATTACTTAACATTATTGTATAAGAATCAAAAACAAACAGTTTTTTTCTTAGTTTTTTTTAACTATTAAAATTCGACTTATAAATAAAAAATATATATATTATTACATGTTTAATACATACTAATAATATAAATGCAAACGTTTCTCTGTCTGTATTCCTTACACGGCTATTCCGTAGGACTAATATTAATGAAATTTGGTACAACTAAAGCATATATACCGGGGTAACATATAGGATAACAAATTCGCGTTATTCATTTAGAACCGGAAAAGAAATATTGCACTATTGAGGGTACTTAAAACCTTAAATTGGTGCCAACAAAGCCACGCGTACCATCATTATTTAATAAAATTTGTGCATTTAGTTGAAGAACTTGCCGAGAGAACAAAGATCTGTTATTTATAGTAGGTAGCATGTACGTTGCAAATTTTAATAGAAAATACGATATTTGCGATTGCGGACTTTGATATAGTCATAAAAAAGAGGAATATCCATACATTGTCTTGTTACATCGCAAAGGCCACTGTTATTGATAAAACCTCAAAGTCGGCTTGAGTTTTCCGAAATTATACACTACAAATTTCCTACTAAATTGTAAAATAATGAGCCAAATCATGTGACAGCATGTTTATAATATCTTGTGCCGACCCCACTTAGAGTGGGATAAGGGCAGGAAAATAAAATGAACTTTCCTACTAAATATATGCCTATTGCTGACACCAGCGTGAAAATAACTGCACTAGTTTTTGAGATTATTGCTAATAGACAGACAGGCGCGGCTAGGGTCACTGTTTTATATATAACTAGTAATCGCCAGCGGCTCCGCCCGCGTGAAAAGATTGAAATCGCAATAGTCTTTAGATAACCATAAAAATGGTTAAAGTGGGTTAACCTTAAAAGCTAGACATATGCTGTCGCGGATTTTTATGTAGAACTTTTAGAGGGGAATAATTTTGTAATACATGATTTTTGAATAATTATTACCGTTTACTCAGCGCACGCAATGAAAACTTTGCCGTTTTCGTACTATTATTTATTGCTGCTCCTCTCCTATTCATCTTAGCGTTATATAGCCTATAGCCTTCCTTGATAAATTGACTATCTTACACTGAAATAATTTTTCAAATCGGTACAGTAGTTCATGAGATTAGCGCGTTCAAACAAACTCCTCAGCTTTATATATTAGTATAGATATGTATTGATTGACGGCATGTAGTAGATTTTTGCTTTGTTCACCAATGACGTTATAAAATCCGATAGAGCTTTTTCAACAATTTGAGTTTGTTTGTTCATCTGTGGGACCTAAATACAGTTACTATTAAACGACATCGTATTGTTGAACGTTGCAACAGTAATTTTATTTATCGTTATGATTGATGGTATCATTACAAACACCAAAAGCACGCATGCGCGGTGCACTAAGTATTGGAAAGCTATTTTTACCCAGAATCTAAACAACGCCACTGCCAAAAACAAGCTAAGGGCGTTCACTAAAATATCTTCGTCTCGTTACAAATGAGAGATAATGGACAGGCGACAATTGCATGTTTTCCGTTTATTGTATCCATTGATTTCGCAACTTTTTTTTTATTACAAACTACCTTTCCGATAACTCGTTGATGTGGCTCAGTGTCTGGTATCGAATCTCCGTCGGAACAGAACTCAACAGTTTAAATAAAAATGTTCCGTTCGCCATAAAACTTTATCCGCAGAGTTATTCTAAATAATATCTGAAATTTTCATTAAAATCGGTCTAGCCGCTTCGGAGTCTGTAGGACATGACAAACATCCATTTTAATATATATATACTAATAATTTACAATTTGTAATTTTGATTACATGGCTACCATGCTACAGAAGCTAATATAGGCTATTAGTTATACACGTGACATAGTTGGCGTCAATTTTAGTATTAAAATACCCGCCTTTGTATATATGCTATTTTTTACTCTTTTCTAACAACAAGTATGCACATTAAAGAAATAAATAAGGAACAACCGAATAATCCGAATCAATTTGAAAACTTGTGACCGCGTAACCTGACATATAGACAGACAGACTTCGCGTTTATTATATTAGTATGAATGTTTTGGAAGAAATGGCGATTAGGGCGATTTCATTAATAGGAATGTTCTACTTTTACTAGTCTATAGTGAATATATTTTTTTGTTTTCTTTCTTTACTCTAATTAGATACAGTAAGGAACCGGTTTATATGCTCTTTAAGTCAACGATAGTTAAAACATGTTTAATCTAACAATGGTTCACATAAAACAAATGTTTTTATGTGAGTCATTTTCATTAAAGTGCGGTATATATACTAATTAGAGACTTAATTTTTATGTCTATTAATATTAGATAGAAGAAGTCATGATAAGACTCCGCCGAGTGGTATCCGGCTGAGTAGAATAGACTACCCTCATTTCTTACTGAGGTGTCGTAAAAGGCTACTAAGGTAAGTTAATCCATTGTGTGGTATCCGGTTGAGTAGAACAGACCACCCTCTTTCTTACGGAGGTGTTGTAAAATGCAAAATAAAAGGTGGCCATCGTAAAATACATAATCAAATCATGTGATAAAATGTTTATAATATGTTGCGATTTATATTTTATGGATGATGATTTATTTTTGTAAGACCATCAATGACAAATACATCATTCACATTATGTATCGTCAATTTTAGCAATAATAAATTATTGCTTCGCGTATTCCTACTTCAAAACTACGGTATATTGGTTAGTTCGCGTGATCTTTGTCGAGAATTGGACCCTTGTTAATGTCAACAAAACAAATGTTGCTCAATATTTCTGTATTAATATACACTTTTGTATTTCCAAAGAATATAAATAAGTAAAGTAAGTAACGGCCTTTTACTATCCCACTGCTGAGAATAGGCCTCTTCTTGCCGTTTTTTGAGAGAAGAATTGGAGCTAAGACCTACCACGCTGCTCCAATGCGGATTGGTAGGTTACACATATCTCCAGAATTCTCTAGAGATATACAGGTTTCCTCACGATGTTTTCCTTCACCGAAAAGCGTGTGATAAATTGCAATTAACAATTAGACACATAAGTTTTAACAGAAAAACTCATTGGTGTCTGCCCGGGTTTGAACCCGTGACCTCCTCGAAAAAGTCGCACGGTTTTACCGCTGGGCTACCACAGCTTAATAAAGCAATAATAATATAAATAAATGTTGAAAAATACTTTGTTTCATATTTGAAAATGAAAATATCTATTCATTTGCGTTCTTATAGGAATTCTTTGAGGTTTATAAGTGTTAGTAGGTGTCACTCCCTAACTAGGTACTAATTTGTAAACATTTTTATATTAAGGTTGTTAGCATTTATTATTACTATTCTTTTACATTACTCATCTCAGTAGAGTAGTTAGGTAAAAAATACATGCACGTGTTTTATAAAAGCTGTGTTTATAAGTGTATTTAAGGTTGTGTGTGTTTTTATTCAACACTCCAAATGCTTAGCGAAATTGTTGAAAAAATTGCGTTTTTTCGTCAAAATCTTGAATAGCTTTTAAGTTAATTTTTGTACCGGTAAAATATACAATCCACAAAAAATCTACAGAAAAAAAGAACCCGATAAAAAACTCGCACATGACATTTTCTATGTATTTCCCTTTGATTTTAATATTCTCTTTATATCTCCTTATTATGAATCTGTCCTAATTAGATGCTGCTCTATCTTCCCACCTAACTCACTTTCCAAAAACCTTATTTTCTTCATATTCCCGAATACCAATTTTCCCCGTTTTTCGCGATTAAATAAGGGATTATCCCTTATTTACCATTTTAGTCTTCTTCCAAAAAACCAATGTTGGTAATAAATTTAATATCTTACTAGCTTACACATTCTTTTTCTTCTTTTAGTAGCAAACTTTACAATATATGAAAAATATTTATTTACTCTTTTACATAAAGAGGACAAGGTAAACCCATGTCGTACGAATAGTTAATTATAATAAATACAGAGATATTGTTATTAAAAACCTCATAGACGGTTAAAATTTTATGTTTATATCATTTTTTAAACTTAATTTTATCATATTCAAATGTAAAGTACAAATTTCAGCAACAAAAAAATAACGGAAACTTGCGCTAGCGTAGCGGCGAACACAAGCTATATATAAATAGGTATGATAATAAATATCCTAGGTCTTATTAGTTAGTTGCACTTAGATTATTGTCTTTTATAAGTCTGTACACGCGATGTTGTCTGACAGTTCTCGGGTCGAGGACAGTATATGTTATATACCACGCAGTTAATCACCATCTTAACCAATGATGTCTAGTTGACATAGACCCCCTTAATAAATTATATAAAAGTTTAGATCAAAAAAGTCTTAAAATCACGCCGAAATATACTTACTTTTATAAATATAGTAGTAATATTCTATATTAAATAATGCTTTCAAGGCTGTTCTGCTGGAACAATATTGATGAAACTCTAGAAGTTAAACATAGGATAGAACCGCCTTTTTTCGAAAACAATTCAAGTACCACTTAGCCAGGTACACATATTTTATACAACGTGTAATTTTGAATTTATTTTTGTACTCCAGTAGAATGCATTTAAAAAAAAGTAATGCTTTATACTGTTAGGTCGTAGCATCCTAAGTATAATAAGCTTTATAAATTTATAAGTTGTACTCGTAATTTAAGCTGTGATGGCCTAGCGGTGCGACCGTGTGAATCTCTAGAGACGATCATGGGTTCAAACCCGGGCAGACACCAATGAGTTTTTCTATTAAAACTTATGTGTCTAATTGATAATTGCAATTTATCACACGCTTTTCGGTGAAGGAAAACATCGTGAGGAAACCTGCATATCTCTAGAGAATTCCGGGGATATGTGCAACCTACCAATCCGCATTGGAGCAGCGTAGCTCCAACCCTTCTCTCCAAAAATGGAGAGAGGAGGCCTATGCCCAGCAGTGGGATAGTAACAAGCCGTTACCTACCTACCTACCTACTCGTAATTTCGTGTGCAAATTAAGACTGGAAAGTTTTAAAATTAAATTAACATTAAAATGTAAGAACTTTTAAATACGTGAACCTACATTATTACCTACATTATAAGGAGAATTATGTTGTGTATAAAACTGTATTAGGTTAATATTAATATTATCTTATATATAATTATCAATTTATTTTCCTATATATTTTGTGTCTTTTTATTATATGTATAATGCAATAAAACTATCCTAGCACGCCTTTCCTTTTTTTAAGTTTCCTTTATGTACTTTTTATGTGTGTGCAATAAAGAATTCCTATTTCCCTCTTACAAGCCTGAATCATTTATGGCGTGCCTTCCATTTCAAATTTCAATTTTTCATTATGCATGTTACCCCGGTATATCAGCTTGATTTTTTCCGTATTTCATATTGGTTGGCTTAACGCGTTAGATATACCTACTTTTACATTTACAATATCACTAATAGATATAAAATTTAAATTAAACTCCACGTAAGGTAAATTTCCATGCGTTAATAGTTTTATAGGAGACTGAGCGTGTTTAGCTAATTATCATTAAAAGAGTTGAAATAAATGACTCGATTGTATGGTACACTGTCTAAATAGGTACAATGGCGTGATAAGTCAGCTCGTTGCCAGTTAGCACCTCTTATCACAAGTACTAGCAGGTTAATTAACAACACACGTAATGCATGGCGACGGTGTGAATAGTTATTGTTTTGATGGTTTTATAAATAGAATTACAGTTTCTTCAACAAAGCTTCTACGTATAACGATTTATCCCAATTTATATTCGTTTAAGGTAACTGTCTGTTAATATCCCACAGCTGGACATAAGCCTGTTCTTCTTTTCGTTTTTAGCTATGGAGCTAAGACGCTGCTGTAATGCGGATTGGTAGGTTACACATATCCTCAGAATTTTCTAAAGATATGCAGGTTTCCTCACGATGTTATCCTTCACCGAAAAAGTGTGATAACTTGCAAATATTTACCCGTCCTTGAACCTGTGACCCCCTCGAAAGAGTCGCACGGTCTCACCGTTAGGCTATTACAGCTATGTTAGTTAAAAGTAAAAAAAGGTAAAGTAAAGCAATGGCATATTACAATTCCACTGCTGGGCATAGGCCTCCTCTCTCCGATTTTGGAGAGAAGGATTGGAGCTAAGACCTACCACGCTGCTCTTATACAGATTAGTAGATTACAGATATCCTCAGAATTTTCTAAAGATATGCAGGTTTCCTCACGATGTTATCCTTCAGCGAAAAACGTGTGATAACTTGCAAATATCAATAAGACACAAGTTTTACCAGATAAACTCATTAGGGTCTGCCCGGATTTAAACCTGTGACCTCGAAAGAGTCGCACGGTCTCACCGCTGGGCTATTACAGCTATGTTTCTTTACCCCGGGTTAATTGCCAAGTGACAATAAGGCTGGCTCCATTTTGCATAAAGAATCAGCTTAGCGATTTAACGCAGGAATGATTAAGGCATGATTTGTATAGTACTACCGTGTGTAATGGATTTAAATTGTATTTTTTTGTATATAAATACTTTAGTTTAGTTTACTGTTATTATAAATTTAAATTTCAGTTTATGTTTAGTACAAGTTTTCTGTAACGTTTTCAAGCTTCAGGAATTTAGAAAAATAAACAAAATACACACAGTGATACAGTGAGAATTGTCCTTGCGTAGATTTCATATCCGGCTATGGTATGTTTAATTTTTTGTCAGCCTACGCGATTTAGATCTCAATAGAAAAATATATTTACGATGAGAACTCTGATGTTTTGAATTTTTTCAAGGATATAAAATTTTAAAAAAATTAGGTGATTACTGCAATAAGTGAATTGTGTGCATTAATTGTTTGATATTAAAAAAATCTTTAGCGGAATAATTCTACCAATATTAGATACACAATATGTATTTTTAGAACCACTGAATTACAAGTGAAGATGTTTGTACTAAAAAACTACCTACACGCGGATTCCTATATAAACACTAATTTATATTAACACCTTAGACGTAGGTCGCTCGTGGTTTCTAGCCAAACATTACTTCTAACCATAGTCTTAGACTACCACCACTACACGTCGCCTTGGTTGCTTCTAAGAAAGCCCGATGATAATACTCTCGCTCGTTGTTTTGTAGTAGTAGCATGTGCCTATCCCACAGTTGGGAAAGGATCTTAACTCTCTTTGGTGACAGGGATTAGAGCTTGAAGTGATAAAGCTGCAATGAGGATTTGTTAGCTACTAATGTACTAGGTATTTTCTAAAGTAATTTCCTATTACTATTCCACTGTTGCATATAGGCCTTCTCTCTTTGTTTCTTTGCTGCTCTTATACGGATTGGTTGGTTACACATAACCCAGTTATTCTTTATATAAAACATACTTTTTATATGTTTGTCATAAATATTGAAAGATACAAATGCTGTCGACCGTGACACGCTGATTTGCAAAGACTATAAGCAGGTATATAACTGGTTATGTTAAGCGATATATTTATAAATTTATTTTGTTAAGATAAAAAGGAAAAGTTTGAGGTTACAACTGATACACACACATAGTAATCGTATATCTTCCTTGGCATCGGTAGACTTGTGTTAAGAAAACAAAGTATTACCGCCTCTTTGTTCGTTTAATCTTTGAAACGAATGTCGCCTTTGTTTTTCAAATAAAAATCATCTCTTTCCTATCTATATCTAACGATAAACTTACAAAATGCTTTAATATTTATAGTATCTATTTTTAAATGTGTGTGTGTTTTCAATCATAATTTAGCATTCTCCTACCGTTATCCCACTCTAAGTGGATTCGGATCAATATGTATTTATCTTCTATTGTCTTCTATCTGTCTTCAACTCTACTTCTAGCACTACTCCTTCGTATCTTGCTTGGTAGTGTTAAGCATAAAACTATTTAAAGCCATTCTAATATTAGAGTCTGTCTGTAGGCCGTGAAATGCCAATACACTGGAGCAATATAAACGAAATTCATAAAAATTTAAATTTAAAAAATATAATGCTTTTGTTAGCGCACACTATATACAATAACACGATATAATAGGAATACCACAATTCCCGTTCCGAGATGCACTTCTCTTGAATGACGAACAAAGACTGAATGTCACGGAAACGTTTTATCAATAGGAAGACTAAACCGGAAACAACAACGGCACAGTGCTGCCACTGTTTTAATCAAAAAGGGCGCGATACTCTTGTTTCATGACTTTGTTGCTATAAAATACAAAGCGGAAGTCAGTGGCGACAACACTTTTATTATTTACTAACATATAGAAAAATAAACTGACTGATTTGAGGGTAACACTGAGGAGGGCAACATTGAGGGTAACATGGTTAATAAAGGTTAACACTAATCTTGACGTGAATAAAATCGCGGGTACAATTTGTAGTATAACATTGTTACATAATCAAAAATAATATAACAAGGGATAGTCACAAAAAAATTTTTTTTTTGTTTTTTTTGTCACAATAATTACCTACAATTTCTGATGCAATAATTACAAGTACGTAATGATTTGCGTGAAGTAATTTGAGATAGATATACCATGTTTATTAGCGTGTAAGTTATTTAAGATAGAAATAATTTTTACATTTTTGTTGTAAATAAATGAGTACGAAATATTTGTATTTAAGTTGGCGCTAACGAAGTCACGTGTATATATTCTTGTATTATAGTGTGCGTTTACAATAAAAAAAGCTTGCAGATTCTTAGGTCTTATTATTTTAGAAGAATTAGAGATTAACACTTCATTCACATATGGTTTAAATTTTTTAAAGCTAATCAATTTAGTACTATTTGATAAGCTATCAATGAGTGTATTGAGATATCTCAGTTTACGCGTGAAACACTAATCCGGAGGAATTTCGAGTAGGCAATTGAAAAGACATCGGCCCTGCGTTTAATTAGGTAAAGAGTTAAATCCTAAGTTAAATAAAACGTGATACATACAACTAATTGTAAAGGCGAAAGATTGTGTTTGTCTGTTTGTTTTCTGGAATAAGCTTATTGTTACTCAGAAGGAGATAAAGTTAGCTTGGAGTAATTAGTGTATTGAATCAAGAACAAGAGGTTCCGCGAAAGGACCAAAATTTAATATAATATAGCATAACTATTATTGCGGAATGAAAATGGCAATAATACGAAGTAAGTATGGGCTAAATCTAGAGGTAAATATGGCTTAATTTAGAGTGTACTATCCGTTCTCATACCTGATACATCATAACTCGTGCACTACCGCCACCAATAACACAAGAATACACAAGCACTGCACACATTCACCACCATAATCCAAACAATATTTTCGCCCAGTAACCGAAGCATTGGATATTGGATAGTACAGTCTACATTTAGCATTACATATAATTTATTTTATCGCGGATTATAGAAAAATAATATTTTCATTACTTTTTGCCTAAATTCTCATTAAGCATTACAAAAACTTCGGGCCGCAGATGAAAAAGGATTATAGTTACTCAGGCTTTAGGCTTATAGCTCAGTGTAATATTAATCATTAGCACTTGGAATTCCGCATTCCGTTTTCCGTGAGAACTTCAGAACAAAACTTATAATACATTCATAGTAATGTAGCGTTGTGTAAAAAATGCAAGATAAATAATAAATTCGCTGTTGGAAATATACTATATATATTTGCGACTTGTGTATGTAGATATTAAACTTCGATTTATACTAATATTATAAATGCTAAAGGCGGTTCATCTTTCTATCTTGCGTTGGGTACAATGCGGCAATAACTAATTAAGAATTTCATGTTCAATATGATAAATGATTTTAATGAGTATCTTAGAAGTTATCGCATCTTTAATGTTTAAACGAGTTAAGGTTGTATTTGGGTTTTTAATTTTCCTGAAATTCGGTATGTAGGAACGGTTTAGTTAGAAAAATTGATCTAAGTAGGTTTTATTTAAAATAATCTCGTTTTATCCCTGTTTTCGGGAAAATGCTAAAATTTGTTGAATTTAAAAGATAATTTTCGCTGTCAAATGTCAAGACAGATCATTTGGGGAACGGAACGGAAGTCTAGAGAAGTGAAAATACCTAGGTTCGAGCCCCACCTCCTTAACAATTTTTTTTTCATTTTATTATTATTTTTTTAATCTTTAAAAAAATTACCTAGCAAGGCTTGGTCTGGTCACCCAGGTACTAATTAATTAGGCGCTATCGTGCACCTAAATAACATATTAGGAAAGGGGAAGTCGAGTACAGACTGAGCTGCAGCAACATGTGGCAGTATCAGCTAGTTTATAACAAACACAGATAATAATGTTCGCGTGATGTATTACAAGGTACAAACTCTTTAATCTCGTAAACTTGTATGAAGTCGTGATAGCCTGCGTATAATGTATATCAATTTACTATAAAAAGTAAGTAAAGTGCCTAATTGATTTTCCAATTCATCGTGTGCTTTAACCCGCATATTCTTAGAAAATTTCCTCTTCTTCTTTACCTGACTCTACAACAGTCAGCTCTGTATATGCTAGGAAATCTCTAGGTAACACAAAGTTCTTTTAAGCAAATATCTCCTTGGGTAACAGAATAAACCTATTCACAACATGACCTTCATGCTTTGTTAGAGACGAATAGATTAGTAATAATTCAAAATATTCATTATATATGAATTATTTTTAAATAATTAATTATAAGATATAAATCTCCTCTTTTTTTTTAGTGGGCAAGTAGCGCTGTTGAAACCAATTATAAGTAGAGTTGACGATTCAAAAGCACTTGTTTACAAGTTTATTTGAATAAAGAATATTTTGAATTTTGAATTTTTTGAACAAACAACGACAATATTTCTCCTTTATTTTTATTCAATAAATGAAAAGTAATTTTCCGAACGTCAACTCATTTACTCTTTCTCAAAAACTTAATGACGCATATACATATATGACGGTCACAATGCTTTTTCATATTAATGACCAACTCTATGAAGAAGGTTGTATTAAAAACATGCTGTAACACAATATTGAAATATAATTTCAAATTATTATATTTCATTAATATTAAGCAATACATTTCATAAACTCATGATGGTATTTTGATTGAACAAATTAATCGACAAAACAATATGAACAAAGGCCCGTCTTATCGCCGAGTAGTGATCTCTTCCTGACAATCTTTATAGTAGTATCAAAGAGTTGATGCTCGCTGGACAATATATTGCAGGAACAGGACGCCCTCTGTTGCGCTCTCTGTTGCACTTGTGGGTGCTATAGCAGTCATAATGACCACTGACAATTATATATGCTATAGCAGTCATAATGACCAATGACAATGACAATTAGGCAATTAGCTGATATTGAAACAGCAAGACTTGTCTATTTTTCTTATTTCCATAGCATTATGGCATACGGTATCTTGCTGTGGGGTAAGGCAGCTGATATACAAAAAATATTCGTTTTGCAAAAGCGAGCTGTACGTGCGATTTATAATATGAAACCACGTGACTCGCTCCGTGATAAATTTAAAGAAATAGGTATTCTCACCGTAGCTTCGCAATACATTTATAATAATATAGTGTTTGTGAGACAAAATATACATCTTTTTAATAAAAAAAGTGATATTAGTAATAGGCAAACCAGGAACCGAAATAAATTAATAATACCCAGGATACGGCTTCAGAAAGTTCGTAGATCGTTTGTGGGCCTCGGTATACATTTTTATAATAAAATTCCACAATCTATTTTGGACTTGCCTTTACACAAGTTCAAAATAGCAATTAAAAAGACACTGATTCATAAAGCTTATTATACTGTTGAGGACTATATTGATGATAAGAAAGCTTGGTTTTAAATTGCGACCAGCTACGCACTAGATTATATTGTAAATTTTTTAATTTGTTCTTTATTAAGCCATTATTGTAAAACTCAATTTTGAAAAGAGTGACCGCCGAGTTTCTTGCTGGTTCTTCTCGGTAAGTGCACCATTCCGAACCAGTGGTAGCTTCATTGTAATTTGACGATTCGAAAGTGCTTGTAAAGGCCAATTTGAATAAAGAATTATTTGAATTTGAATTTGAATTTGAATTTGAATTTGAATTTGAATTTGAAAACTGTAGTGTCTTGATGATTATTTTATGAAAAAAGAAACATTGTAAAATGAGAAGAAAGTATTCAATAATTAAATATTTATTTATCGAAATATATACTAATACTAAATATTACAAATCAATACAAAGTATGGATAGTATATATGCTATAGTATAGTAGTATTTTTATAATTATGTATAGACGCTTCGCCCGCCGTTTTATATCCGAATGAGTAGAATAGACCACCCTCAATTCTCAAGTCATAAAAGGCGATTAAGGTAACTTTACCCACCGTGTGGTATCCGGCTGAGTAGAATAGACCCCGTTTATTTCTTATCGAGGTGTCGTAGAAGGCGACTAAGGTATCTTGACCCACCATGTGGTATCCGGCTGAGTAGAATAGATCCCCCTTTTTTCTTACTGAGGCCTCGTAAAATGCTACTAAGGTAAGTTGACGCACCGAGTGGTATCCGGTTAAGTAAAATTGACCACCCTCTTTCTTCCCGAGGTCTAGTAAAATGCGACTAAGGTAAGTTGACCTCAGGCCGGTCATAAAATACACTGCCAATTGCCAAATCATTTGACATGTTTATAGCTTGTGCCGACCTCACTTAGAGTGGGATAAGGGTAGTAGGGTGATGATACGTATAGACGGCGCAATGTCCACGGCCCAGCAGTGAAATAGTAATGGGCCATAACTTTGACTGAGCCATTTTAGATGTATATATAGTTTCTAGAGGTGTTATGAATATATTCGTAATAGGTATATGGAATATAATACAGCCCACCTAATACCGTATTATAATACGCAATGTAAAAGTAACCTGTTACCAGATAATAGCCAAATAATAGCTGTCCAAGATAATAGGGTCGATATCGGTCGCCGTGTGCGTGGCGATCGCCGGAGCGCTCCCTATTCCGCATAATAGGTACTATTCCGTAACTGGCTTAATACGGTAATACCCGTATTAAGAACTTCAGTAGTAGCGAGTCGCCAACTGTGAGCGAGAAATCGGGATTTGATTTGCTAAATACATGTCAGGCTTTGTTTCAATGCGCCTTGGGATGGTTACTAAGTAAGTAAGCAATGTACGCGCGTACACTACGATAATCTATTGTACTAAACTAATATTGAATAGGTATATGGAATATAATACAGTCCACGTAATACCGTATTATAATACGCGGTTTTAAGGTTCCTTTTACCATAAAATAGTCAAATAATAGCTATTATTTAGATAATAGGGTCCAAGATAATAGGGTCGATATCGGTCGCCGTGTGCGTGGCGATCGCCGGAGCGCTCCCTATTCCGCTGAATAATAGGGACTATTCCGTAACAGGCTAGTATTAGACTGTTACTTAATAATAGGGAATATTCCGTAACAGGCTAGTATTAGACTGTTACTTAATAATAGGGAATATTCCGTAACAGGCTAGTATTAGACTGTTACTTAATAATAGGGAATATTCCGTAACAAGCTAATACGGTAATACCCGTATTTAGAACTTCAGTAGTAGCGAGTCGCCAACTGTGAGCGAGAAATCGGGATTTGATTTGCTAAATACATGTCAGGCTTTGTTTAAATGCGCCTTGGGATGGTTACTAAGTAAGTGAGCAATGTACGAGTGTACACTACGATAATCTATTTTACTAAACTAATATTGAATATTGTAATGTAATAATATATAATATTGTAATTATATTTTGTTAACACGCACGTCGGGTTTCATGTTAACGCGCATTTGTACTAATAAAATTTATAGTATATAATAATAAATATAAAATATAATCACTGGTAAAACAGTAGTGGAGAAGCAGTAGATTTTTGCTTCTGCACTAGCACCGTCCTATTTGGTTACAATTTTGTTGCATTTAATATTTACTATGTTTAACTATAGCTGTCGGAAATCAAACCCGCTAATAATTTAAATGCACTTCGTGCGCGCCGCTGCGCCAGCTAGGTCGCTAAAAATCATCTCGGAGAGTCGGGAACAGTTGGAGGTGGCTCTTTACTAAAACTTTTACCAAAAAAACGATATGTATATTTAATGCTACAAGTCGGGTTATGTATGAATGCTGCATAGGTTGGTTAAAAAGGAAACTAACAATGAAAACAAAAAATAGTCTAAATCCTTAAAAACGGTAAAATTTGTTTTTTTTTAATCGGCATGTGTACAAGTTGCCTTTGTTTACTTGTTATTGTTTCCTTTTGTAAAGAATAGTTTGAAAAAATTAAACCGGTTTAACATTTGGTTGCGTACTGCATAATGCAAATCCTTGCATCGGGTAAACAATAGTTTTAATATTATTAGAAATATAAAGGATTTTAATTGTAAATAAATAAAATTTGGTATAAAGATATCTCGCAGATAGAAACAATGATGTTTTTAAATGTAGATATGTAATATAAGACAAGTTAATAATATTTTTAAATGATAAATCATTCATATAACCACAAAAATAAAAAACAAAAACATTTAAATGAACAGAAAAATATAAAAACTATGATTACTTATCAATTATTGTACATAAGGTGTACAATAATTGATAACTAATTATTAGTAACTTTTTAAATACGCCAACATAACCTTTAACAGTCCTAAGCCTGTTAAAAGTATGAAGAAAAATTTAATCGCCATCTCACTAAAATAATATGTCAGTTCACGGAATAGGCTATTACCAAATAATAGGGTCTGATACCCTAATATGAGAAACCTATTATATCACATAATAGTATTATTCAAATGTCATCCTAATATAACACCTCTAATAGTTTCTCTGCCGTTTAGATCATAAATCTAAACCGACAATCAAAAAATAGTTTGAAAATGCTGCACACATTTTTCACAGTTAATCTGTCTGAGTAGTCGCTTCCCTTGCTATATCAATGTTTCTAGCGGGCATTACGATAGCGCGAACGAAATGTACACTAGCGCCATCTGTTTCTCCGCACGACATCTAAAGAGGTCGGTGTGGGAAATTAAAATAAATAAGATTTTAACGAATTGATAAATTACATTCTTAAGTTTTTTTAAACATGCACGTTATATTTAATTATGTCAATAATAATATAAATTGCTCGATAATATTTATGTATTGCCAAGCGAATATTATAAGATTGCGTAGCGACTGTTGCCTTGCGAATATCTAACTTTTGATTGTACAAAAGTATATACGTAAATGTCACGTGACAATATATTTGTTTTCCTAAACCACCTATGTGATTTTATACATGACCGATTCCAGTTTAAGAGATAAAATACTTTCGACTCTGATAAGTGGCGTTGGTGCCGAAATCTAATTTTTTTTCTTTACCATGAAATCAATTTTTACATTTGTTTAAGATAAGTTCGAAATTCAAACATTTCAATGGATTGCATATAAATTCAAAAGTACCCGGTTGATCAAGCCTTGCACGGTAATTTTTTACAAAAAAAAATGTAGTTGGGATCTATCCTAGTTATTTACAAGACAAGACAAGAAGTTCTCGAGACTGCATGTACACAAATAAGCTACGCTGACTTGACAGTTCATGGCAAAAATTCAATTCAATATAAATTTTAACATTTTTTTAATGATCGATTTTTCTCCCCCAAAACCGCCTACACGCTGAATTCCAGGAAAATCGGTCGAGCCGTTTCCGAGATTCCGAAAAATCTATATATATACCTATATATATATATATATATATATATATATATATATATATATATATATATATATATATATATAGATACAAGAGTAACATTTAAATAATAAAGATATAACCTTATATATGATTCTGTTGTTTTTTATGAGTAATATCGCACAAATGACGTGTTATTGCGTCGTTGAGAACTCTAAATAACGGAAAGCTGGTATATTATAAGAATATGATCAGCATTTCAATTTATTAATATATCATTAAATAAGCCAACAAACAATAACAGTTCAATTAAGTGAATGCAAGTAGGTACTCTTGTTTATGACGCCAGCCGACCTTGCTCTTGATTCCCATCCAGCGAACAACGTTTCAGCATTCCATCTTATTAGTGCAATATGACGTGGATCTTCAGATTGAATGTACATTATTAACATCGTATAACTCGCACGCTATCACTTGAGACGCGCGTAGACGTAAAATTCTGCGAAATTGTAAAGTACAAAAATAATTATAGAATTCATCATTATCCAACACTCTAAGTGGGGTCTGCACAACATGTTTAAACATGTTGTCACGTGATTTGGAAGGGTTCTTGTATTTTAAGACCGGCCGCGTACCTGACATCAACTTACTTTAATCGCCTTTTGCCCGAAAAAAAATATTTTGCGATAATTTACGTGTTTTAAAACGTATGTAATGGTAACAAAAACCGTTCTCATACCTTATACATACAGGATTAGTAATTGCACATACATCAAATAGGTAACTACCAGTTTACACAAGTACTACACTCATGCAATACGACAAACTCAACGATCTTTTCATCCCTAAGCAATACCTGCCTTATGCATCCGATTTATAAGACGAAATTCGATGTATATCATAGACGAGAGGTCACAAAAAGCTTGTGATACCTGTGTCGCGACTCAGCAGAGTTGGCAACTCATTCTATGTTCTCGGTATTCGCTTTTACAATAAAAAATAAAGAGATATACGTTATATACAAATATTATATTACAAAATTGAAGATTATTTGGATGATAAAAAGCCTGTATTTGAAAATCCTTTCAGCTTCATACAAGACTGCGGTTTAATAATATAAAATTGAAAATGTTTAAAAGATTGTCCGCCGAGTTTCTTTCTGGTTCTTCTCGGTAAGAGCAACGTTCAGAACCAGTTGTAGCTTCATTAATAATTTTGATCCTTGACGATTCAAAAGTGCTTGAAAGAGCTTATTTGAATGAAGATATTTTGATTTTATTTGATTCGACTCTAGATCCAACTATTAAGCGAAAGCCTCAGAAGATGTTCTATACACAGTTTATATTATTGCAATGTCATCCTCGTAAAATGATTGTATCTTGTTTGATTTTGAATTGCTGTACATTCTTTCGGGAACATAAAATAGCGTATTCTAAAACTAAATTTGACGTTAACGAAATCACTGCGAACAATTAATGCTCTCTATAACTAAATCCTAAACATCTAAATTCTTTTTGTTTGTATAAAAACGAACACGATCTCGGAATATAAATTTTGCGTGTTAATTCAGATTCGGTGCAGATAAATATAGCTTTGTTAGGATTTCATTCATTCGCAGAAGCCGACCTTCGGCCATTTCTGAATTTTGCAACAAGCTTCGATCAAACGCATACGTAAAAACTACATATGCGTATCTAAAGTTATTACTAATTTAATTATAAACCATACGAAACTGTTTTATTCGTAGCTGGTATGCACTATTCTCGTATCAGTTACTAATCAATACTAATTAATGCAAAAGTCTGTCTGTCTCTGTCTTTCTGTCCGGTACACACGGTGTCACAACAAATCTGCTGGATCAATATTATTTATGATTTGCCTATCTATGATGATCTGCCTATGATGCGTCATTTACGCCATTGTTGAGATTGTCGTAGTGAATGTGTGCAGTATATATGCAATGTAGCGTAATCTATAGTTTAGAGGCGATCGGGGCATTTTTTTAACTGTTAAGTTCTGTTTCGGAGAGAATTCAAAACCTTACTGAGCCAGAGCAACGCGTGGCTGACAGCTAGTTATCAATAAAATCCACACCGTCACATAAAATTTTTCTCTGACTTATCTATTTGTCTATGTGGCTAGCTTTAACAATTATATTTCGCGTTATACATCCTTGACCATATTATTGCGCTTTAATTTCGTCCTGATAAAATACAATAAATAAACAAATTATAATATTTAAATACAAATTTAAAAATTAACATTTATTAACAATAAAATCATTTATTGTTTACATTAACGCGTCGTTACGGAAAATTACACGTACTAATTAATTATTCTTGAAACAAACAGTATTATTCTAATTTAGAGTCTGTTCGGTTTATTTAGGGTCTCCTGTATATATGTTATTTATATAACTGCAAGCTTCAAGTTTCTTTCGCGCCAGCCTGTGTTCAAAGTAAGTAAAGTAACTGTTGCAATCCCACTGCTGGGCAAATTAAAAAAAAAACAAAATCGTGTCAGATAAAATTCCATTTTTTTTAATTTATGATAAGTTAAAATTTTTAATGGAAACTAATATGAACAATTCCATAGATCAAGGTTCTTTATTAGGTTGTCTTCTTGCCACTGAATAAGTAAAGTAGCGGCCTATTACTCTCCCACTGCTGGGAAGAGGTTTCTTCTCTCCGTTCCTGAAGAGAAGGTAGGCCGCGTGGTAGGTCATAGCTCCAACGAGCTATGACCTACCACGCGGCTCTAATGCGGAGTGGTAGGTTACACATATCCCCAGATTTCTCTAGAGTTATGCAGATTTCCTCACGATGTTTTCCTTCACCGAAAAGCGTGTGATAAATTGCAATTATCAATTAGACACATAAGTTTTAATAGAAAAACTCATTGGTGCCTGCCGGGGTTTGAATTTGTGTCCCTCTTGAAAGGGTCGCACGGTCACACCGCTGGGCTATCACAGCCTAAGTGTTCGAATGCCATTAATTGTGTAACGATTTTCTAAATTGTATGCTTGCTTGATCCCGATGGAAAGATGGGAATTTTCTTATCTATCTATCTAGCTATATGGCGAATGGCGGATTATATCAAAATCTTTCATTATTGTGTACTATCGAATTCTGAGAAGTGCCGCCTACTTTTAAAATGACATTGAGTTAATAAAATAATAGTCATAATCTTCAACAGAAGGAAAACGAGTTTATTTCCGCATCACATTTTTCTGTCACACACAAACATACGGCTTATTTCTTGTACAATATATATAATACAGTGGTATCGCCATTGATAATTACTAAATGTTTATTTAATTGTAGCAATTAACCTAGTGATTAAAATCATATGAGTGCTCGCAAAATATATTTATACTTCGACAAGAAATCACTCAAGAAAAATTTTTGTCTATTAGAACAATCGGGCGTTTAAACCGTGTGCTATCCGGCAGAATAGAATAGTACCACCTTCATTTCTTACCGAGGTGTCGTAAAAGGCGACTAAGGTGAGTCGGCCCGCCGTGTTTTATCCGGCTGAGTAGACACCACCCTTATTTCTTACCGAAGTAAAGGCGATTAACGTAAGTTGACCCGACGTGTGGTATCCAGTTGAGTAAACTAGACCATCCACTTACCGAGGTGTCGTAAAATACGACTAAGGTAAGTTGACGTCAGGCAGGCGTCCTGTCGTAAAATACGTATCCAATTCATGTGACAACATGTTTGTAACATGTTGTGCGACCCCACTTAGAGTGGGATAAGGGCAGAAGAATGATGAGAACAATCAAGCATTTCTGAGTACTAATTTTTTAGAACGGGTCCCTGTGTTTTAGGTCCCTTTTTCCACATATGTTATGTTTTGTTTTTTTTATAATAATTATAAATACGTTATTTGTAATAATAGCTATACTATTTTATTTATGCTTATTATAAAAAGTCCCCAAAAGTTGTCTGTCTGTTTGTAATCGATTTTGTCAACATCTACTAAACCGATTTTAAAACAGTTTTTACTGAAAGATAGTGGAATTCTTCCGGAGGGTTAATAGTATATTACGGTTTTATGTGAATTGTGTTGAAGAGGTCGCGCAGTTGTAAAAGAAACTCGCCGGTTAGGAGTTGTTCTATCGCTAAGTCGACGCGAACCAAGTCGCGGGAATCAATACTCCTTAATAAATCTTTAATATTTAAATGAGTTAATCTTGTATGTATATATTTGTATATTTTCGGAATCTCGGAAACGGCTCAAACGATTTTCCTGAAATGCAGGCGGTTTTGGAGGTGAAAAATCAATCTAGGTTTCATTTAAAAAAAATCGTTTTATCCTTGTTTTTGGGTATTAAAAAAAATACTTTTAATTTATTGAATATATAAAACACTATTTCGCCGTTAAATGTCAAGTCAGCGTAGTTTATTCGGGGAACGGCTGTTCGCGAGAAATGAAAATACCTGGGATATTTTTTCTTTTTTTTGAAGTTTCTTTTTCTTTATTTTGTAAAATATTACCGAGCAAGGCTCTTTCAACTAGGTACTACATATAAAATGAATCCGATTCGAACTGGCTTCAAAAAGACGTCGCCAGTTAATAGTTGTATCAAGTGACAATAATTTCGATTGTTATCAAATTGACTTCAATTGGTGCTAGCCGTCCGCGAGCAAGTGTCAAAGAGAGTTGCGATGTCCTGTGATTGAAATTAATTGAATTTGCTTTTTTTGTAGCTTACTTTTCAATTGCGTTTTGTATTTATATATAAAAATAGACCCCTGTAATGTTTAAAATGAAAAATATAGTAAAAGTTAAGTAAGCCAAATTTTACAAAATTAGCGCTAGAATTTTTTTTACGGAGTCATAATAAAATTATTTTGCTATAATCCGCGATGAAGTAAAATAGAAGATATATATAATGCTAAATGTAGATTGGACAATTCGTTATCATACCTGATACATGCGGGATTTGTAAAAACACATGCACAAACCTCCACCACCGACACCACAATACACAAGCACTACATATCACGTTCACTATCACGAACTCAACAATCGTTTCGCCCCGCAACCGGAGTTCAAGATATTTAAAAGGTCAACAAATTACTTGTAAGCATTTTCATTCCAGCGCTTGTTCACACAATACAGTAAATAATTTAACAAAGTACTGTTATGTCAATCGCTGTAAAATATACCTGGTTGTAAGAAAAACTTAGTAACGGAACCTTTTTTTATAAATAAATATATGGGACACTTACACACACAGTCGTCAGTCCCCAAAGTAAGTAACTTAATACTTATGTTATGGTAGACAGATAACTGGTGTATATATACTTATATATATTTTTAAATACTTACTTAGATACAAATATACACCCATACTCGAAGGCCAACAAAACGATTTATAGAAAATATTGGCCATCGGCGGGAATCGAACCCGTGATCCGCGGAGCTGATGGCAGTATTACTACCCACTGCGCCAACGGGCCAGTCACGAACGAAGTTTTATATGCAGAGCTGACTGTTAACCTTCAGTATTTCCATAGGCACTTCAATAAGAAGAGGAAAATATGTCCGTATTTTTTTCACAACGTGTAATACTATGTTATTTAGGTAATATACATGATAGTATACGGTTATTAACGTAATATAACAATGACATCTAACTTTTGTACATACGCTGTAGTTAGTGAAATCTAAAAAAACCCTTGTTGTACGGTTCTTTACCTATTTCCCTCTTGCGAATTATACAGTGTGGACTTTTATTCGTCATCAAATTAAATGCTGGTTAAACCTTCATTTCTCAACACTAAAATAAGATATAGAAGTGACAATAAAATTATTTTGCTGTAATCCGCGTTTAAGAGAGTGCATGCAATGCTAAGTGTATGAAACAGGTAACAATCATATAGCATATACATGCAGGACAAAAGCGTAACACAAGGCGCCGCCAACACCAACACTCCATACAAGCACTACACACACTCACTACCACAATCTCTACGATCGTTTCGCCCCGAAACCAAAGCATCATCAGGAGCATAGGCTCCACGAATAAAATCTTAATACGTAATGGCACTTGACGGTTTCGGGGCTATTAGCTACAACCAACAAAACGCTTAATATTTACAATTCCATACAAACACATCAGGGTATTGCTTCGCTTTGCGATTTTGGTCGTGGAGTCTATCTCCTGATGATGCTTCGGTTGCGTGGCGAAACGATTATTGAGTTTGTGATAGTGAACGTATGTAGTGCTTGTGTATTGTGGTGGCGGTGGTGGAGGTTTGTGCATGTGTTTTTACGAATCCTGCATGTATCAGGTATGATAACCGATTGTCCTCTCTAAATTTAGCATTATAAATATTTTACTTTTTCGCGGATTATAAGAAAAATAATTTTATTATAACTTTTGCTTTAGGCATTTATATTAGGGTCACGTAAATATTATTGTGTTGGTCATGGCTTAGCTATAGCCTTGAAATTATCTTAATTGTTATATCTGAATCTCATAATCGATTGCAATAGTTTATGTCCGTCTTTCGAACTTAATGACCTAGTGACCTGTGTCTAGATACGAGTACAAAGAGTTGTTTAGTGCTCGCTTCCTCAAGTCTGGGAAATAAATGGACGGTCTCGTGTACAGTTACGTACTGAGACCATTGATATTATTATTTTAGACACGCAATCCGGGTAGGCTTTTTACGCAGACCTGCGTTTTATAGAATTAGCCACTACTTTGGGGAGGTATACAAAAGTAATCACAATATTATTTTGCTATAATCAGCGATTAGAGAAAATGTATGTCATCCTCAAAGTATGTTAGGAGTGCACTGCCCGTGTTCATACCTTATACATGAAAGGTGCCATATGCATTCAATCATCATCTTCCTGCCCTTATCCCACTCTAAGTGGGGTCGGCTCAACATTTTATAAACATGTTGTCACATGATTTGGCTGCGTTTTTACGACCGGCCGCCTGCCTGACGTCAACTTACCTCTATCGTATTTTACGACACCTCGGTAAAAAAGAGAGTGGTCTATTCTACTAAATCGGATACCACACGGTGGGTCAACTTACTTTAGTCGCCTTTTACGACACCTCGGTAAGAAATGAGGTCGGTCTATTCTACTCAGCCGGATACCACACGGCGGGATGCCATATGCATTCAATCGAAAAGTTTATAGATATCTTCCAATATACCTGTAAATAGCTTCAAGGAGATGACATCACCCTGATGCACTCCTTTTTGTAGCTCACAGCTATCTTAAAACAAATATAACCGAAAATATAAAAAAAAACCACCTGATTAAATAACGAGTATATGTAAGTTCGAAGATGAATTTGCCCGCGCAAATAATTATTAGTTCAAAGCGCGCTGTCTACGCCATTACTCGTTATCTGATACCTCAGGAAAAACCGGTTCCATGCGTATGTCGGCGAGTGCCACATTTCCTCACAATTACCTCATGCTCGCGCTCACCGACTCACGACCTCCAAACTTTTAAGACAATTTAAAGTACTGAATAAATCTAAATGCACGGGGTCTACGGCATTTAACAAATTTGAAAGAATCATGGAACAGAAACCCTTTTGGTTATGAAAACCTAGATTTTACTCGCAACTTCGTTCGCGTGGATTGTTGTCACGTGATAGTTTGATAATACCTACATGGCGCTTTTCAATGTTACTCTGTTCCTGTAGAATTAACAAGATTTACATAGCCTATATGTGCCCCAGTGTATAAGGAACAGTTGTGCCAAATTTCATCGAAATTGGTTCAGCGGATTCGCCGTGAAAGAGTAACAGACATACCTCCTTACTCACAAACTTTCCCATTTATAATATTAAATAGGACTAATGAAAGAGCTTCGGCTTATTGACGTTCATTATGGTCTCATCTCCAAAACGCGTGCTCTCGTGACGTTCAACCTATAATAAAATTAAATAACGTTGAAGTAACATAAAAATTACTTTAATATAAATTAAAATGATTAAAAAACCAAACTATAATTATTATAAAATTATATAAGTATTCTGATTGATGACCATTGTTCGGTCTCTTTTATCGATATTTGAAATATGTGTAACCTACCAATCCGCATTGGAGCAGCGTGGTAGGTCTTACCTCCAATCCTCTCTCCAAAAACGCAGAGAAGAGGCCTATTCCCAGGAGTGAGAGAATAATTGGCTGCTACCTTACTTATTCAGTGGCAAGAAGACAACCTCATAAAGAACCTTAATCTATGGAATTGTTCATATTAGTTTCCATTAAAATTTTTAACTTATCATGAATTAAAAAAATGGAATTTTATCTGACATGATTTTGTTTTTTATTAATATGCCTATTTTGTATAACTTTTATTTCAAATATTAAACAGTATTAGTATAAATTAATAAAAACAATTGAGTTACTTTTTACCGTTAAATTTTTCACAGACCAATTCGCGTAGCAAACTTTAAAGTCAATGACAGGACACGTCATGATGGCGTGGGAGGTTTATTTTAAAAACAAAAAAAGTTAACAGTTTGTTCTTTAACAAATATTTAAAATATCAGAGAAACCAAGCACAGAGTTACTAATATTTTTGTTATGGTATTCTCATAAACATATCTAACAAACTTGACTAATCGTAATGTTATTATGTTGCATCTATCGATCCACAACTAGGCATGCGCGTTTCGCAATTGTTAATATGAATGCTACCTCAATTCTAGGATTGTTGATTGTCACAGGCTATACAATCATTTGTATAAAATATAATTATGAATGTAAAATATAATTCGTTGCGCCTACCCTATGAATCATCCGTTTGCAATAAACTCACAAAGTACTAAACGCATTTTTAATCAGTTTTCACTTATAGACAAAGACTCCCGACAAAGGGTTTAATATATAATGGTTATGTGAAAATTAGTTGAAATATTGTTGATTCTTTTAAAACATCTCGAATCGCCTTGGAACTTTCATCGAAAATGTTGCCTTTTCCTCCATCTTCCTATATTTTTGTATTACAAAAAAAAGTCATAAGTGGCATTAAACAATTTTATTCCGCGTGATTCCCTGCGAGAGAAGTTTAAGGAAATAGGTATTCTTACGTTGCTTCACGGTATATTTTAAGTAATTTAATTTTTGTATATAAAAATATAAAGAGTTATAAAACGATAGGTGATGTATATAATAGACGAAGTAGGAACCCACATAAGCTTGCGGCTCCTGCTTTGCGCCTTGCAAAAGTACGTAAGTCGTTTGTGGGTTTGGGTATAAGATTCTATAAAATTCCGCAAACAATTTTAGCTTTACAGTAGTAGTAGTAAAAGAGCAACCGCCGAGTTTCTTGTTGGCTCTTCTCGGTAGGAACAGTTTCCGAACCAGCAGTAAAGTTGACGATTCAGAAGCACTTATTTACAAGTTTACTTGAATAAAGAGAAATTTGAATTTGAATTTATAACGACGATGGCATATATTATATCTATCTTTTAAAAATAGCCTGCTCATACCCTCTTCAAATTTTAACTATTAGACGATAGTTATGTAAATTGCAGTATTTGAAAGTTATTTAGATAGATTCAGTTTTAATCCTTATCAACTTAAATACGTTATTTCATACATACAATCATATAATTTAAATTAATAACTTCAAAGTTATTGCAAAACTAATACGAACGCGTGTCAAATGGGGTAGCGTTTGATGTTAAATTGCGAGCGATAAAAAAGCGGACAGTTAATCCTAAATTACAATTTGGTAATACTTCGCAGATATCTATACTAATATTATAAAGAGGAAAAATTTGTATGTATGTTTGTAATGTTATCACACAGAAACTACTGGACTGATTTTAAAAATTGTTTCACTATTGGAAAGCTGCATCTTTACTGAGCAACATAGGCTATATTACATTTAAAAAAATATGGAACCGTAACAAAAATGTAATAAGGTGTAAAAAATTAGCCATAAAAATCTGTCATCGCATGCGCTGCGGAAACTATTGATATATTTAACAAAAATAAATGTGTAGTCCGACTTAGTAGACTTTCTACTGCCATAAGATCAGTATGTACGTGGATGAAACCGCGGGATATTACTAGTATTAAATAAAACTAGCTGGGTTACTTGATGACACCCGTGATGTAAAATTTATAAAAAGTGAAATGGCCTCTACGTACTTATTAGTACATCGTTTTCGTTTCTTTCATCCACGACGATGCAAAACTCAGCATTAATAATAATTTAATATATTTAAATTTTTATCTACTTGAGATAAGGCTAAGGAGGAAAACTGCAAAGAATTAATTTAAATTTATCTTGTATTTTCCCGTGATGTGCATTATTTATGACAAAATGACGCAAAATAACGTTGACTTCTAAAAAATTTATATTATAATTGCATAAATTGAATATATTTGTGAACAATTGTTTTTCAATTCATATAGCCGTGTGGTATCCGGCTGATTAGAATAGACCACCCTCATTTCTTACCGAGGTGTTGTAAAAGGCGACTAAGGTAAGCTGACCCGCCGTGTGGTATCCGGTTTAGTAGAATAGACCTCCCTCTTTCTTAACGAGGTGTCGTAAAATACGACTAAGGTAATTTGACGTCAGGCAGGCGGCCGGTTGTAAAATCGCAGCCAAATCATGTGACAGCATTATTATAACATGTTGTGCCGACTCCATTTAGAGTGGGATAAGGGCAGAGGAGGATGTTTATCAATTTATAATGTTTTCAATTTCATTTTTGTACGCGTTGAGCAGCGATAAATCAATTATAATTGTGAAATAGGTTTGAAATTGTGAAATAAAATAAACCAACGCTTGACGATAATTTTCTCCGAGACTGTACCATTCAGCGCAGAAGAACTGGCGACTTTAGTCTTGTGCAATCGATTCATTCGCTATGCAACAGAATCTGATTTCAGTCAATCAGCCCGCAATCCTTGAGCGTCGCCGAACCAGTTTATTCCGGATTCAACCAGTTACCATTTTACCTGATCGTTGCGGTACTGTAATGCATTTTTAAGTTGACCCTTAATGTTTACGTATGTTCAATATATCGGTATTATATTATGAATAGGTATTCAATTATTGAGTTGAAAATTTAGATTAAATAAAAATAAATCATTATTTAATCGTATAATCAATTTTAGCTTTGCCATTACAGCACTTATATAAATAAAGCACTATAAAAAGGAAGCTAATATAGATAGCCTACTAAACTTTGAAGATAAAGGTAGTACTTGACCGTTTTGACCGAAATTTTAAATAACAAGCGTTTTGTTTGTTGTAGCTAATTAAATATTTATTAATAATATTAAATTTAAATATTAAACAATGGGCTGCATTTCTGAGGTTTTGGACAGTTTTTAATAGCTGGCAACAGGTAATTTATTTATTTTTTATTAGCTACAACAAACAAAACGGTCAACTACTAGTACATGGTCAATAACTAGTTGCAACTAATTATAAGAAGCTCCGCCTAGTTGCTTGCTGGCTCTTACGGTAGGATTTTCAGAAACAGCAGTAGATTCGACGATTCAAAAGCACTTGTTTACTAGTTTACTTGCACAAAGAGTAATTTGAATAAAGATAGAATGCGTGGAACTAAGAAATTGAAACGAGTCATCGGTTTCAGCTTTCTTAAACTTCTTAATCGACGCACGTTCACTTCTAGAAAATGGTCTCTTAAAAATATTTTCATGTGTGCCCGAGATTTCAACCCCTGATCTCGTGAGTAGTTTTTGGAATATATTCGCGCATAATATTTCGCTCCACGTTTAAATTTCGTCAGTCAAACTTGATATGAGAATTTCATATTTACCTTTAAAAGAGGGTTATCGACGAAATAAAAATGCGCTCGCAGAAATTTTCATTTTTTTAAAGATCTATTACAGATAATCCATACTAATATATAAAGCTGAAGAGTTTGTTTGTTTGATTGATTGATTGTTTGAACGTGCTATTCTCAGGAACTACTGGACCGATGTAAAAAATTCAGTGTAAGATAGTCTATTTATCGAGGAAGGCTATAAGCTATAATAAGGCTATAGGCTAAAATCACGCTAAGATGAATAGGAGAGGAGCAGCAATAAAAAATAGTACGAATAATATATAGAAAATAGTAAAAATAATAAAAGAAAGTAATAGAAAATAGTAAAAATAGTAATAGTAGTAGTAAAGCTTCCTTGCGTGCGCTGAGTAAACAGTAATATTTATTCAAAAATCATGTATCACAAAATTGTTCAACTCTAAAAGTTCTAAATAAAATTCCGCCAAAGCTTATGTCTAGATTCTAAAGTTAAGCCACTTTAACCATTTTTTGGGTTATCAAAATACTATATTACGGTTTTAATCTTTCCACGCGGGCGGAGCAGCTGGCGATTGCTAGTCTAATATAAGAGATATAACCATCCAACCAATCTTCTCTTTTTACGCATCTCTCTAGTCCATCCACATTCATAACTAACACTCGTTTCGTTACATGATTTTCATCCCTCCTCATAATATGTCCAATATCTTAATTTTACACTTTTCATCTTTTTATAATAGGCGCAACTCTTAGACTTCTTATATACTCATTTCATATTTTATTCAGTCTTGTCTCACGACACATCCACCTTAAAATTCCAAATTTAATTGCATGCACTCTTGTTTAATCCGTCTTTTTCATTGCCCAACATTCTGATCTATACAATACAACGTTTTATAAAATATTAATAACAATAATTTATACACGTCTTACATATATTATATAATATGTAGAAAACCGTCATATTTTCGGCAATAAATTCAATAATATATCGATGACGAAGCGTAATGATATAATATCGAAAACAAAGTAACAAATGTTCAAAGATAAATTATACTAAGTAAATATATGGTAAATGTATATTATGTAACCGTCCAACAGTTTGTATGTGAAACACGTTTTGTTAAGGATAAGCGACGCATATATTGTATTTAGCAAATAACATTTCTGAGAACGATCTAGAAATTACTCATCTTGTTGAAGATATACAAGATATACATTAACGTGATAAAAGGTACTTAAATCAATTAGAGTTTATACAATCATTTTATATATCAATGTTTTTTAATAAAATTAGTAGTAGTGAGACGACCATTTTTTCTCGTGTCTCTTTTCGCGTCCTCTAATATATTGGCACGCATTAGTTTTAATTTTGCGACAACTTCTAAAATATTCGTTGATGAAATGCTTAGATGCTAACGTATTATAGTTGGTGAGGCTTAAGACTCTAAAAAGCATTTTAAATACCGCTTTGTACTTGGTATCGTAAGTTGTTCCTAAAGGATATGGAAGGATATAATGATTTTATAGTTCCTATATGTATAAACCATCCCTGACTTTTTTTAGCCTTATAAAAAAGGAACGTCTTCCATGCATTATAAAAGCTTAGAAGCGGGTTAAGTTTTTTTTCCATAAAATTCAGCAGTTATCAATATATATCTACTAATTTACATAAAACCTTAGCTAATTATACTTTTTAAGTTTATCGCGAAGACATGGAAAGACGCAACTGGCAACTATAGTATGTAAAACAGATATGACAAGAAAGGCGTTTTAAAACAATTATAACTATAAATATAGGTACAATAATAACTGACATTTTCGATCTATAAAATACAAATAACAAATTATATAATATATTAAATATATGTGCTATATATTCTATAATCCAGATTTAGAACCACCGTCAATACGTAAAAACGTTATATTAATTTAATAGTAAATAGGCTGGATCTAAGTATTTCAACGCAACACAATATCATCAGATATTCTTTTAATAGTTATTTTAAAATCCAGTAATCGCAAAATATTGGTAATGTAAATGCAAAAGTTTAAAGCATATGTAAGAGCAGCTTTATCCTATTTTTCCTCCTATTTTATCCTTTTTTTCCTATTTATCCTTTATTCTTCTCGCGGGGAATCACGTGAACTTAAATTGTAAATGGCACGTGTGGCAATCAATATATTTTTTTATGTGTCCAAGCATATCCCACAACAGCATACCGTAAGAAGCAAGTGAAGCAAGCAAAATCTACAAGTTCTGTTTGTTACACGTCAGTGAAGTGTCACAATTTTTAGTACACTTACGCCGGGGCTACATTATGAGATTCGTGTTTCGTTGGCGCGCAAAACATCGTGTGTCGGCCACACACGACGTTCTTGTCTACATTAGCGGGCGAAGTATCGGAAAGCGGCCTACGGCGAATATTAGTCGTTGAGTTTTGTGCGTCTGTCGTCCCACTTCAAAGTCTGGACGACAATGAAGTGTCGTAAGTGTGGCCACTCAAGCGAATGTTGTCGCGACAAATCCCTTTGATGCGCGCCAGTTTACCGACAGTGGTCCGATGCTACATCGTCTGCGCCCGAATACATCACATTGTATGTACCCGGCCACATATATTGCCGTAGCCCGAATATTCGCCATAGCCCGCTAATGTAGTCAAAGCGTTAGACTGACTTTTCCTGGGAGAGTTTATGACGTGTGTGCTCCATTGGCGTTATATATCTAAGTTTGGGAGTGACCAAATACACAATTAAGTTAGGACTAAAAGAATTGTGCTTTAAAAATCACTTTTGCTTATGATCGCGTTAAATCGGGACAGGTAAATGTTGGGCATACTCGTCGTTGCTCACCACGTGTACTATAGAAACGGCGTAGACCGGTTGGCGCGCTGGACCGGTCTCGGGTGGAAAATTTTTGCTTTCTTCCTCCCTGTATGGGACACTGTCACACTGCCATGGGAACCGGTGAAAGGCCGCCATACACTTTGTGTTCGGTTGCCTACCAGCCTAATTGTTAACTCCCAGTCTGGGCACCTTTAGAAGTCCTACAAATATTATACATGCGAAAGTTTGTGACTATGGATGTATGTTTATTATTCTTTCACGGCGAATCCACCTAACCAATATCGATGAAATTTGGCACAATTATTCCTTATACACCGGAATAACATATACGCTATAGAAATCCTATTAATTCTACAGGAATAGGATGACATTGGAAAAGCGCCATCTATGATCAAATTATCACGCGAACGAAGTCGCGGCGAAAAACTAGTGAATTGCTTGAGGTAACTAACGTATTTAAGTTGATAGGGATAAATTTATTTATTTATTTCTAATATTTATTTATAATACTGTATCCATCTAAATAGATTTCGAAATACCGCATTGTACGTGACGATTTTTAATTAATTAAAGCTCCCGGGACTTTTCAAGAAATTTTCAATAATTATCGTCACATTTCATTTAATTTATACAAAAAATAACATTGTATATTGGTGAATCGCATTAAAATCCGTCCAGAGGTTTTTTTACTTTATCACGAATATAGATGTAGCGAGGGTTAGTGTTTTATAATATATACTCTATGATATCTTTAATGTTTAAATGAGTTAATCTTGTATGTATAAAAATTCAGAAATTCAGCCTATAGGGGAGAAAAAAACCCATCTTACAAGGTTTTATTTAAAAAAATCGTGTTATCCCTGTTTTTGGGCATTAAAAAATACTAAAATTTACATTGAACATAAAACACTACTTTTGCCGTAAATTATCAAGTCAGCGCAGCTTATTCGGGGAACGGGCGGTCTCGAGAAATGAAAATACCTAGGATCGAGCCTACTAATCCTTTTTTTTTGAAGTTTCTTTTTTTTATTTTGTAAAAATTGCCGAGCAAGGCTCGGTCACCCAGATATTAATTACTTTATAAGATAATTTATATATATATATTTTTTTACCTAAGATAGTATTTTCTCTTCTAACAACTTCAAAGTCTCGTGATAGGAAAATATATTTATGAAAACATTGCAAATAGGTATGTTATATTTTATTGGCAGTATGCCTGAGACTAACGTGACTTTAACAGCTGTGTCTATCGCTTTATGCATCTATGCACATTTTATTAAATGACATGTATATAAATGACATGTATATAAATGGGAAGAGCACGTGGTGCCAGCGTGAGGGAATAATTATTCTTATAAATATATTGTTCTAGGAAAATAACTAAAACGCACGACGGGCACTTATATTTTATCCATATTAGTTGCTGTACGCCGTGTGGTATCCGGCTGAATAGAATAGTAGTAATAGTACCACCCTCATTTCTTACCGAGGTGTCGTAAAAGGCGACTAAGGTAAGTTGACCCGCCGTATTGAATCCAGCTGAGTAGAATAGACCAACCTCATTTCTTACCGAAGTGTCGTAAAGGGCGACTAAGGTAAAAGTTGACCCACCGTGTGTATCCGGTTCAGTAGAATAGACCACCCTCATTCTTACCGAGGTGTCGTAAAATACGACTGAGGTAAGTTGACGTCAAGCAGGCGGCCGGTCGTAAAACCGCAGCCAAATCATGTGACAGGATGTTTATAACATGTTGTGCCGATCCCACTTAGAGTGGGATAGGGGCAGGAAGATGATGATAACGATAGTTGCTGTCTATGATAATGTTAGCGTAAAGTAAAATGATGGCCTATTACTATTACGAAGTTATCCTACTAATATTATAAATACGAAAGTTTGTGAGTATTGATGTATGTTTGCTACTCTTTCACAGCAAATCCGCTGAACCAATATCGGTGATATTTGGTATAATTTTTCCTTAACTGGGGTAACATATAGGCTATAGAAATCCTGTGAATTCTACAGGAATAGGATGACATTGAATAGCGGCATCTATTACCAACCTATCACACGAACACAGTCCACACGAACGAAGTTGCGGGTAAAAGCTAGTTATACGTAATACAAATATATAATAATACTTAACAATACCAGCGGCTCCGCCCGCGTGGAAAGATTAAAACCGTAATTAATTTTGATGACCATAGAAATGGTTAAAGTGGGTTAACCCTTAAAAGCTAGACTTATGCTGTCGCAGACTTTTATTTAGAACTTTTAGAGGGAAACAATTTTGTAATACATGGTTTATGAATAACTTTCATCGTTTACTTAGCGCATGCAAGGATAGCTTTAAAATTTTACCATTTTCGCAATATTTTTTATTGCTACTACTCTCCTATTTTTTCCTTAGCGTGATAATATATAGTCTTCCTCGATAAATGAACTATCTTACACTCAAATAATTTTTCAAATCCAGTAGTTCATGAGATTAGCGCGTTCAAACAAACAAACTCTTCAGCTTTATATTTTAGTGCAGATGGCAGATTTTCCCATTTATAATATTAGTATAATAATATTAGTACATATATATTCTGTGGGGATGGCATATAGTGCTCGTTTTGTACATCGACATCATTGACATTATAAAAACGGGTCCGGCGACTAAATTTATCGCTGGGTATAATTTTGTGATGGGAATGCCAATGATTACTAAACTGCAAGTGCAATCACCTTTGGGTCAGCCCAAACTTTTCGGAGGACTAAAAAGAAATGTTTTACGGTATATATGAATACTGAGTTTAGCCAATTCTAATTTGTATATTACAAATTGCGATTGTGGAATCAATTTATGCGATTCACCCTAGATAGAAAGATAGAAGGCTCTAGAAACTGACGGATTTAAAAAAAACTTATGATACTTATAGAACGCCTCCAGAAAGCTCTAAAAATGTTTGCCAAAATACGTTGTTACGATGAAACTTCGCAATTACTTTTGGATTTCCCTTTACACTTGAAGCGGCGTAGCGGATTTGCGATCGAGAGATCGTGAATTCGATTCCCAACCATTATACTACCGACGTGAACGCACTCCTAACACAAGCATTTAGCTTAGATGGGGTTAACAAGTTTACTAGTAATTTGTAACCCAAATTGTTAGTAGCCTTTTAAAAAAATGTTGCCATAATACTTTGTTACGATAAAACTTCTCAATTACTTTTGGATTTTCCTTCACACAGGTTCACAAAATCAATCATACTATAAGCTCATAATAATATTATAATCGTATTTAATTTTAAAATACCACCGAATTCTTTGCTGGTTCTTCTCAAGAGCTCGTAAGAATTCTTTCCAAAAATGTATCCTATCTATTTCAAATTTCATAGTTGACGGACATTTGCGTTACCAGTGTTTTTTTACAATTTCACGTTTTTTGTTGTTATGCAAATATAATTATGAGTGATGAGAAACACGTGAGGTTGGCAAGCAGCGCCGGCGCCGACACGCCGTGGAGTGTTGCCAAACAAACTTTTACGTCATTGGCGTCGTTAATTTTGACGTCGCCTGGCTTTACCTCCAGAGCTTTTGACATTCATTCAGCCGCCTTTTAATTACGTCATACAAAATTTGACAGATTAAAGAGCATATTTCTCTGAATTTCTTAGGAAATTATTGAATCGCGTGAGGAAGTGTAATTTTTAAAATGTCAATAATTATAATTCGGAATGGTCATGACTGTTTATTATTCGAGTCCTAATAACAATTTTAAGAGCCATAGGGTGTGCGAATGTTAAAATCACTGCGATTCTTATAATCTCTGCCCTATAACAATGTAAAAACGATAGAAAACATGCGAGTGATGTATCCGCTATCTAACGAAGAAGAGCGGTGGATATGTCGGACTCACACCTTATAGTGTTTTACTACGCTACTTTGACGGGGACAGGGTAATGTTGTGCTCTTTCCCCTCTTATTTCAGTTTTGTAGATAGACCCTAAATTAATCCTCATCATTTAAATAACGATCACCTCTCTGTTTATCTATATATAAAATCTCTTTCCTTCTGGTTACCTACTTTTTGGCGTATAGAATTTTGCTACTTTAATATTTAAATGTGTTAATCTTGTATGTATGATGATGATTTTCCTGAAATTCAGGGGTTTTGGGAGAGAAAAATCGATATAGCTAGGTTTTATGTAAAAAAATTACTACGTTTTATCCCTGTTTTTGGGCATTAAAATTTACATTGAATGTATAAGACACTATTTTTGCCGAAAACTGTTAAGTCAGCGTAGCTTATTCGGGGAACGGGTGGTCTCTTGAAATGAAAATACCTAGAATCGAGCCCCAATTTTTTTTTTTTTTTGTAAAAAATTACTGAGCAAGGCTGGGTCAACCAGGTACTACTAATTCATCATAGATACATGAATCATTCATGAAAATCACATAAGGAAAAATACTTTTCGTATTACTTCACAAGGTGACGGCGTGGCGTTATCTGATCGATTCAAATAATTTTTTGCTATCCTCACTTGATCCGTACAATTCGTATAAGGTCAAATCGCGCTGATATGATCTATATGCAACATAGCCTGATATTGACGTATTATATATTGTATTTTTTTTATTGTTTCGATTGACGTTTTACTTTTTTTGGTCATTATTTCGACATAGTATCGCTAGACGAGCTGTAATAGCATAATGACTGTGATGTGTGGGGTCGCGAGCCCAAAAACCGATCAAGCACGAATAAACTTTTTATCTATTTGTAAAAATGTTAAAATATTCAAATAAATTAATTAAACAACTATTACTTTTTAGAAACAAACAATATGTCATGGCCCATTTAACTCATTTATTAAGTCTAATATTGCTTTATATACATATATATAAATTCAAACTATCAATTTTTTTATTGTGATTGTTATAATCTCGAATGTACGTACGCAAATGGCACGCAAAAAGTACAAACATTACTGAAGCTAAAACATCTAAATTGACTCCTACTTAATAGATAATGACGATCGATATTTTTGATTTTGAATTTTTATAAGGTTCCTAATAAGTTTGCCCTGTGATAGCCGATTGTGCAGATATGTGAGTCAGATAAGTTAATCAGGGGATCACGGGATTAAACCCTTGCCAATCGCCGCCAATGGAGAATTCCTTGAATTTGTATAGCCTACCCTTCCGTATTCAAAAATCAGGGTAAGACAAACTGCAGTTCAAAAAATGAGAGAGAATTTTTCCCAGCAGTGAGATATTAACCGCCACTTTGCTTTTATATTTAACGCCAGACGCAAAAAGTAATTTTCGATTAATTGTTCGACAAACAATATAAAGCTTGTATATTGCAATCTTCTTAAGAACTATGATCGCTAAAATATTTCTCATAGACACTATAACTCAAATGATACTATAATAAGCATAGTTAAAAAACAGGTCTGTTTTTGCCCCTTACTTGCCAACACCTGCGAGATTCATTTTTTGTGATAATATTTAAATAGTTTTTTTTTTCTACTTTGTTATATAATTTCCTAGTTGTGTTATGGTATTGAGAGAAGAAATTCTTCAAGGCTATACTTATTTTATTTGCTTATATTTTATATGATATAATGCCTAGGTATTTTAATACCCATTATGTATTATAAATGCGAAAATCAGTCTGTATGTTACGCTTTCAGAGATAACTCGCTAACAATATTATGCTGGAATATTGTACATAATAGACTAGCTGTGCCAGCTGGCGTCGCCCGCGTAATAACTGTGTCACAAAGTTTTTCCCGCGTAAATACTCGTATCTTCATTTTGTTCTATTATTGATAATCTGAACATCAAAGTTGTTATTGTGAATAAATAATAAGAGATAAAAACATTCTGTCGCGGATTTTTATTAAGTATTTTTGTACATCTAAAATTCTCTGGAGAATGTACTAAAAAAATTTAGATGTACAAAAATACTACAAAAAAGCAACAGTAAAGTAAAGTAATCCGCGTAACCAACAGAAATATACTAAAGTCATTACTTTAGTGTGTGTGTGTGTGTGTGTGTGTGCCCACGACTAATGCTCCCGGCTTGTGTGGTTTTTTTCAATTCTAATGTACTATTAACCTAACCTTCTAGAATAAATGCATTAAGTTTTTAGTAAAAACCGTACAAAAATCCGTTCAGCAGATTTTGAGAAAATCGATCACGTACAGACAGCTTTTGGCTATTTTGCTATAATCAGCGATAAAAGAAAATATATGTAATGCTAAATGTAGAGTGTACTACTCCTTCTCATATCTGATACATGCAGAATTTGTAAAAACTCATGTACTACCCACCGATAACACAACAATACACAAGCACTGCACACATTCATTGCACTGCACACGTGTATTGTTTTATATTATGGACCTTCGCAAAGTAACGCCTAATTATATAAATTATCATTTGGATGCCGCGGATTCGTTCTAGTGAGGTTAAATGTTAAAATTCTCTCAGCTGTGTTTTTCCTATTAAAAAAAAGTGGGAATATATTTGCCCATTACTATCATATCAAACTTCATAAATATCGCTACCACAACTTCCGCTGGGCTATCACAGCTATAATTTCAGTGAATATCTTAAGATTAATTACAGTTGTCTTTTATGTAATTAATTATTTAACTATTGATAATGACCTGCGTCAAACAATTGAGACGTTTTCAAAACCTGTTTTTTCTAGAGGTGCAGACAAAACAAGCAGGTGACGTAACTAGAACTGTAAACAAAACTGGCTTTTGCCGAATGCCAAGCTATATGCTTAGCCAAAATTTTTGAATCGCGTACCAGATGAAACTGGTTTCGCTTTCGTGACACCACCGCTCTTTAAATTTTGTAATTCCAACACTTTGCCGGCATTGGCAAAGCTTTATGGGTTTCGTAATGATATTTTTCTTAATAAGGACTTGTTCCAAGATCTTAAATACATCTGTTGCACTTTAATGAATAAGACTGCGTGAAACTTACCAATCATTCGCGGATTTGAACCCTAAGCATGACGTTCATTTGTAATTGTAATTGATTTATCAAATCATTTATTTAAAACATTGATATATATAAATAATAAATATATGGAAAACTTGCACCCGAGAGCTTCGTACCTAAAGTAAAGGTGTTAATAATTTCAGAACATGTTTAGTCAAGATTGACAAGTTTTAATATAGCAAAGTTAAGTATATAACTATTTTGATTATTATATTAAAAGCAAGCACATAAGTTAAAAGCAATTTTCGAAACCTACATCCACGAACCCTTAACAAAAAACCAATACAGTTTCCTACAAAATTAATTAACTAATAACTGGTTATTCCACGCAGGCCAAAATAGTATCAACGATTTTAAAATTTAATATTCATGATTTGAAGGCATAATAATAGATTACGAAGATTTGAAATAAAAAAAACTAAAATAACTTACAATAAAAAATAATATACACAACTTATACTAATTTATTCACAATTTAATGTAATTATGTTGAAACTTTGACATATAAATAATGGCCATGATTTTTTTGTTGGCCTGCTATCCCATAGGCCTCCTCAGTGTTTTGGAGTTTAGACCCACCACGCTGTTCTAATGCGGATTGGTAGGTTACACATATCCCTATATTTCTTTCAAGATATACTAAGTTTTTCTCACGATATTTTCCTTCCCTGAAAAAGCGTGGTAAATTGTAAAAAATTAATTAGTAATATCTTTAATATTTATAAGCGTTAATCTTGTATATATATTTTTCTAAATTTTGGAAACGGCTCAACGATTTTCATGAAATTCAGCATGTAGAGGCTTTTGGGGGAGGGGGGAATCTATCTAGCTAGGTTTTATTAAAAACAAAATGTTATTTTATCCTTGTTTTCGGTAATTGAAAAAAACTGATAATTTTATGAGAAAGCAAAGGATAATTACGCTCTCAATTACATTAAGTAGCTCAATTGGGTAGCGGGCGGTCTCGAATTCAGAATACAAGGATAGAACTTAGATATCCTTTTTTTTATTGCATTTTTTTTATTTATTTAAAAAATTGCCTAACAAAGTTCGGTCACCAAGGTACTAAGTTTTAATAGAAAATCATTGGTGCCTGGTGTTTAGGTTTAAAACCGTAAGCGTAATGACATATCTGCAATCCGCTATATACTTACCCGAACTTAAATTGTTTATAAACTATTATCTTTTACAGACTATTTTGGTCCGTGGGCGGTTTTTTTCTATAGTAACATAGCGTGGTCACGTAAAAATAAACGCCAGAACACAAAGATCGCATACCAGCCGTCTAATGACATTGTCACGACGGAAATTTCCAATAAAAACGGATACTTAGTAATATATTGGTACGTACTGATTGAATGACTTGTGTGACGCAGTTATTATTATATTTTGTAATAAACTGGCTGTCCGGCCACGCGTTGCTGCGGCTCTGGTTTCGAATTCCCCTCGATCAGAACTCAACATTTAAAAAAATACTCCGATCGCCACTAAACTCTACAGGAACATCCACTAGGTTTTTCTTAAGATTGCTTGAAATTTTTATTAAAATCGGTCCAGCCGTTTCGAAATCTATAAAAGACATACAGACACTCATTTTTATATGATAACATTAGATCAAACAAAAGAAACGTAGCGTCTTTTCGAACAGTCAAGTGTGTTAGTACTTATTTATAGGCCATGAGTCCAAACCCTGGAAAGACATCAATGAGATTTTCTATGAAAACTATATTGATATTGACAGTTCATCACATGCCTTTCGGTGAAGGAAGACATCTTGAGGAATCTGAACCCCTGGAATATACCAGTACTTATTAAAGAAGCATAATGTGTTAAAGCTCCAATCTTTCTACAAAAGTTAAATTCTAATTCAAATTCGAAATATTCTTTACTCAAGAAAAATTGTAATAGCTTGTAGTTTTTGAATTGTCAACATTACTGCTGGTTCGGGACATTGCCCTCACCGAGATCCACCAAGAAACTCGATGGTTGGTATTTTCAAAATGTAATTGTTCTCACTAATTACATTTCGTCGTTCTAGGTTGAAGAGGAGCGTAATCAACTAATTTTTGTTTTTTGTATGGTGTGATGTGATTTATTTAATGTCCTCAGGAGTAAAGTGGGTAAACTAAACTGGTGGTGGTACTGGTGGTTTAAAAGATTGACCGCTGAGTTTCTTGCTGGTTCTCCTCGGTAAGAGCTAAGTTCCAAGTCCGGCCTCACAGGAGGCACCCTTAGGACGACGTTCCCCATAGCTAGTAGAGCTTCTGCGCTCTACTCTCCGCATTTCGCAACTTCGACGATGCTTCTGCCCTCGCCCGTCCCGCCCGGTGACGCTGTAAAAGCCTATAGGGCTAACAGTATAAAATCCAAACCACTTGTAGCTTCAAACATCTAATTGCTCCTTGGCGATTTAAAAGCTTCTCTGAATAAAGATTATTTTAATTTTATTTGATATAATGTACATCGCAAATTTTTCCACAACGTCTACAGTTTTATTAACAAAAAGTATATTGACATAAATATAACTGTGAACGGCAATTTCCGATGACCGATACGACAGAATGATTCTCTTAGCAAACGCAAATTATAGCAAAATAATTCTATCATAACATATACTGTAAGAACAACTATTTTTACATATATTATGCATAAAAAATAGTAACAGCTCGCTTTTTTACGCAAACTGTATATTCAATGAGTTTTTCTATTAAAACTTGAGTCTAATTGATAATTGCAACTAACCACACGCTTTTTGGTGAAGGATAACATCGTGAGGAAATCTGCATATCTCTAGAGAATTCTAGGGTTATGTGTAACCTATCAATACGCATTGGGGCAGCGTGGTAGGTAGATCTAATCCTTCTCTTGAAAAAACAGAGAGGAGGCCTATGCCCAGCAGTGGGATAGTAACAGGCCGTTACTTTAATTTTTTCCTGTATATTTCTACAGAATTTAAGCGCAAATTGCACTAAAATATTATGTATGTGACTTCATGAAGCTTTGGAATTATTCCAAACTAATTTCTCAAACTATATTTTTGGATGATACAAATATTGAACAATGTCATTATTGAACAATGTCATTATTGAACTGTGTGTCAGTTACTTGTAATACACAAAGTATTATGAATAAGTATCACGACAAATCTGAGATCAAATTCTTCCATGAAGAATGTTTAACGCTACGTTAAAAATAGTTATGATTCATATCATTCAGCATCAATAATGAAATATATTTAGAATACTGTTTATGACATGTTGTACCACCTCCAATTTTCAGTAATACAGTTGTAGGGTCGTCAGTTTTGCTAATGGCAAGCTTCTGGCACTCTCTATATAATTTGAGTAAACATTGTCTTATATACTTATACAACTTTAGTGGAAAATAAGGCAAACATGGTAAAAAGGCGTAATTATCAGAGGATCGCATTTTTAAATCCCGGACAGGTACCTTTTAGTTTTGTATGAAAACTGAAATATTTAAATGAATTAATCTTGTATGTACATATATATATTCGGAATCTCAGAAACGGCTACAAACATTTTCATGATTTTCAGCATGTAGGGGTTTTGGGGGAGAAAAACCGATCTAGATAGGTTTTATTTAAAAAATCGTTTTATCCGTGTTTTTGGGGCATAAAAAAAATACTAACTTTTAAATTTAATATAAAACACTATTTTTGCCGTAAATTGTCAACTCAGCGTTGCTTCGGGGAACGGGCGGTCTCGAGAAATGAAAATACCAAGGATCGAGCCCCACCTGCCCAATTATTTCTTTTTTTTTGGAGTTTTTTTTTTATTTTGTATAAAATTTATTACCTACTTACAATTCATCACTTACAGTTAAGTAAAATATCAAAAGAAAACCTGGTTCAAGTACAACTTGACCAACCGCATTGAAACAGCGTGGTCGGTTTAAGCACTTATATTGTCCAACCAAAACCATCCCGAGAAACCAAAATAGTAACGTATTTTGCATGAACCTGGTTCGTATAAGCTGTTTTATATCCAACTAACAGATTAACATGATCGTAAATTCCTTATTTTAAACCAGAGTTCTACAACCTTTCCAGACAAAAGATCTATAAGTGTAAAAGAAAATCATAATTTATAGAGCCACTAAAATAAATTGTTTTCATAATGATATATTCTTTTTCTATATGTTGATATTTATTCATATAAAGATATAAAAATATTTTTACTACAAAACATATTCAAAAACTATAACATCAATGCAACTATTGACTCTGAATTCTGAACGGGTTTTATATGATTATTATGACAAATATTATTTAATAATGCCGTTTGCAGTCGAGACCCTAATACCATGGAGTCAAAGCGCAATTTTTTTTTATCCGTTTTAACACCTCGGTTAATTGCCTGTTTAGGTGACAAGAGGGCTGGCTCCTTTTTCACACAAAGAATCAGCTTAGCGATTCAGCGCGGAAACGCTGCCAGCATTCTTGGGACCATTCCACGTGGGCATGATTTGTATAGTCCTAGCGTGTAAGTAATTTAAGATAGATATAACTTGTACATTTTTCCTGTAAATAAATTAAAAAAAATTGTAAAAAAAAAACTTTATAATAATTTTATAATTTTTTAATCTTCATTTTCCTGCCCATATCCCACTCTAAGTGGGGTCGGCACAACATGTTATAAACATGCTGTCACATGATTTGGCTGCTTCTTTACGACCGGCCGCCTGCCTGACGTCAAATAATTTTATAATTTATTATTACAAAATATATCATTATGGAATTGAAGAGCTGAACTTTATATCAAAATTGCCGAAGGTTGCTGATCCCTGGTTTAAACAATCTCGTGCAATTTACTTTAAGTCACTCCGGCTCCAGTAGATATAATAACAATTAGTAAGTACATAGTGATGTGAACATGAATTCCGTCGGTAATTTTCCACTCGTCGGCGCCTAGTGCAGTGCTTGCCGGGGCCGACATCTCGAGTGTTTATACTAGGTTCAATACAAACACTCGTTTCTGTTTGACCGTTTCACGTTAAAATTGTTATCGCGAATGACACGCGGGTGTATATTTGTCTTTTTGTGATTTAACAATGTTTATTCGCGAGATATTTTTCCTCGCAAATATTGTTTACATGTCTTATGGACATCTGACTGAGCCTCAATTCACACTTTATATGCCTACTAATACTTGAGGCATTTAAGGTATATACACTCAATACTTTCATCATCTTCCTGCCCTTATCCCACTCTAGGTGGGGTCGGCACAACATGTTATAAACATGCTGTTAAATGATTTGGCTGTGTTTTTACTACCGGCCGCCTGCCTTGTGTCAACTTACTCAGTCGTATTTTACGACACCTCGGTAAGAAATAGGGTGGTCTATTCCACTAAACCGGATACCACACGGTGGGTCAACTTACCTTAGTCGCCTTTTACGACACCTCGGTAAGAAATGAGGTTGGTCTTTTCTACTCAGCCGGATACCACACGGCGGGTCGACTTACCTTAGTCGCCTTTTACGACACCTCGGTAAGAAATGAGGGTGGTACTATTCTATTCAGCCGGATACCACACGGCTAAGCAATTCACTCAATACTTTATCATCGTTAATGTGATGTGAGCTAGAACCTATATTTTATATCTGTATTCTCCAATATTCTATTATCGACAATATTTGAGTGCTGACTAAAACACAGTATTAATTAAATAAAATAGCTGCCTGTTATTATATTAAATAGACCTTGTCTGATATTTCGTACATTTGTTTAAAGACAATTTGTAAATGTTGACGTAAAAAATATTTACACTTGTGTAAATTTAACTTTATGAATTCTTATAATTAAAAAACAAATTACGTATTTAATATTGCTACTCGACGATTAAAGACATTAAGTTATATTACTTTTTACAAACATTATAAATGCTGTTATAACACGGTAACAAAGGATTAGGATATCAAGACGCTTAAAATAGTCAAAGAGTTTGTATCCCAATGCTGGGAAAACGCCTCTTCTCTTCGGAGAAATAGGGTTTGAGGTCAGATCGCTACACTGTTGTAGTGCATAGTGGCAGTTTTTCTCATATTCCAGAAATTTTCCCAAGATTTCTTCCTTCCTCCACTGAAAATCTCGATGAATCATCAATATCAAACCGCGTACGTTTAACTTCAGCCGAGTTCAGTAATCGTCTTTATTTTTGAATAGAGTTTATTTAGATCTAAATATGCTTCTAAATGTCAGCAACCATTTTCGTTTAAGTTTGAGACCTTTTTTTAAATTAAGCGATTAATTTATATTGACAATTCGTCATGTGATTACGGTGACGGAAGGAAAACCTATGATATAACCTTCATATTTATGATAATTGGTATAGATGATGATTCTCATCTTCGTGTTCCTCTTTAAGACTATAGAAAGCCTATGCTAGTGCTATTAATGCTGTGAATTTCCTTTATAATTATTACTGGGCAGAATTATTACTCCCATACACGCTACAGTCACTACACACACATACACACACACACACACACACAATACACAAACACGAACGTCGTCTTTGTTGCAGCTTTCGTACTTTCTTTACTAAATTCTGTTAAGCAAAATTTTTTTTATGTAAAATCAGTTTGGCCTTATCTTTAATATTTAAATGTTAATTTAAATAATTTTTCATTTTGAAAAATTACCGAGCAAGGCTCGGTCACCCAGGTGCTGGAAATAAAGTGATAATTGCGAGCTATCTGCTGTTCATAATCATATACTATTGTTAAAATAATAATGTGGTAACATTATTTAGAGTTTCCTGACATTCGAATAAGTTAAAATTATGCAAATAATTTAAATATTAATTACATTAAAAACGGCAACAATATTGATATTGTTTGTAATTAAATTTTAGCGCAAGGTAATTTGCGATGACATCACCAACATGAACATAAATATAAACCACATCCACTACACACAACATATAACCGGTTACCTAATTAATGCAAGTAAATCCAGATTCGCGGAAAATAAAATAAACATAACCGAGTATCTAGTACAAATCATAAATCATTTTGTTTTCATTTACTGTTTTTCGTAACATTCGTTAAGGATATGATCCAAATTCGCTTAAGAATCAACATTCATTTGTTTTTTATAAGAAGCTGAGTTTTTTAGTCCGTATATTCGAAATGTTTTATATGTCAGTACTAACCGTTTATATAAGCTTTGTCCCATTTTGAAGTAAAGGATTGGAAAATATAAAGAGAGAATAAAAGAAAAAGAATATAATCCACGAAATTTACTGAGGTTATATGGTTTCCTAAGTATGTTTTTGTACAGATTAAATTATTATTTTTTTTAATATAAAACTAATGTATGGTAATCCAAGATTAGAACATCATATATGCAATTGAAAATAAACGCCGACATACTAATTTAAATCATCATCATTCTTCTGCTTATCCCATTCTAAGTGGGTCGGCACAACATGTAGTAACATGATTTGGCTAAGTATTTTACGGCCGCCTGCCTGTCGCCAACTTACCTTAGTCGCCTTTAAACAGACCTAAATAGCACGCGGATACCACGCAGCGAGACAATAATAATTTCAATAATAAAGAAATATTATTGATAAATAAAATATGTGGGCATGATTTGTTTAGTCCTAGCGTGTAAGTGATTTAAGATAGACATAACTTGTACATTTTTGTTGTAAATAAAAAAAATATACTTTATAAAATCTCAAATAAAAAAAATGCTGAAATTTGAACAGAAAGTTCAAACTGCATTTTATGTTCGATAAAATTAAGTGGTTTTTCTAATTAGCGTCAAGGACTACTCGTAGATTGAAGTCTTTGATACACTTAAGGTTAGATAATAACTCGTATTGATCGTAAGATAGCCTCACGTCTGTAAACAAAATGCGGACAGGTAAAAAAATATTGCTAATTTTTACCTGACCAAATTAAAAGTATGAACGTGTATTCTTTTCACTGGATTTGGAATATGGTAACCGTCAGTTATTTCCTGTAAAATAAGCTTCAATCTTACCGTGGGGTACGAAAAGGCGACTAAGGTAAGTGGACCCGCCGTGTGGTATCCGTCTGAGTAGAATAGAACACCCTGTTTCTTACGGAGGTGTCGTAAAACTGATTAAGGTAAGAATATGTCAGGCAGGCGGCCGGTCATAAATACGTAGACAAATCATGTGACAACATGTTTATAACATGTCGTGCCGACCCCACTTACAATGGGATAAGGGCAGGAGAATGATGATGTATATAAGCTAAAGTAGTACTAAATCTCCAATCGATATTGTTTTATCAGATTCGACATGTAAACATAACAGACAGACAGACTCCCGCATTCATAGTATTAGTATGGATTTTACCTTGACTTAAGCTACTGCTCGTGACTTTGTACCGTGAACAGTATAACCGAAATCAAAAATACTTTTCATTCACTTTCACTCTTGAGCCCCTAGACATGTAATAAATTATTCAGTTTTGGTCATAAAATAAACTGAAACGTGAAATATACTTACGCACTTGTAGTAATAAGGTTTATATGTTGTAGATTTGAAATACAAACGTTACAGATATATCTAAATATTATAAAACAATACCAATCACAATATTTGACTGACTTTCCGTTTTTAACCTGAAAAAAATTTAACGGATTACATTGCAATTTTCAGTAGACAATGTGTTTCATAAGGAAGGTTCAGATTACAATTTGTAAACGTTAAGGTAGCTTGTCGTAAAATAACTAGCTAAAATATGTAACAACATGTTTAAAACCATTCCATTTAGAATGGGAAAAGGGCAGGAGAATGATGAATTGAACATAAAATGAAAATATACGCACGCGAAAATAATTTTAAAGGTGAGTCCCTCTCTCGAGTTACTATATATTCCACTACCCATGCGAATCTAGGAACGGTTGTTAGTGATATATAATTCGGCCGATTAGCTAATTGCTGCTAAGCTTGGCTTGTTACCACATTGGCATTCATGATCACCGCGTTAATCAATGATTAAACTTTGGAAGCCTCGTTAAAACTGGTATCATTGCGAAAGCTGCCAATTTCGCTTTCTTCATATGTGCCACAAACAATTGACTTTAATCAAATATACTTCACTGCTCACTAAAGATGCGTCCAACAATGATATTATGGCTGGTTCAAAACATAACCCCTACAGGAAAGAGAAGGCAAATAAAACGGTGGTCGCTTTTTTAAAATTAAAATTTTGTTGACTAGTACATAGTATTGTTCAACGTACTTGCATATAATGCGATAATCTGTCTCCTACGCTTACAGGGATAAAAAAAATCCCGTTATCTAATTAGAATTTTACTATAAAACTATTTATCATAAATAACTTTTGAAAGGTGTAAAGCGTAGACTTCATTACATTTATTTAAATACTTATATATATCTTCAAGATGTAACCTTATTACAAAGGGAAGGTAATAACTAATTTCACAAAATACAATTAAAGTATAATATATATTTTGTTCCAAACTCTATTGAGGTTGAGATGCATTATGATGAATTTGGTATTGATTTTCCTCCTTTGCTAGTCTGTCCGCGTTACTACTGAGATCGAGCTTACCACGGATGTACATGTTCATATCCGCATCATTGTATGCATCGCAGCATCCTCATTTAGATCTCATAATATTTCCGTGCACGTCGTCTAAGCGCCAGATTTCAATGTCATAAAACAGAACACAAGGAGTAATGCTTTTGTATATACTCGTATATAATTCTTAAATTTTGACGAGGATTTTTGTGTTGCATACACCTGAATCTAGTCCCTGTGAGGTACTGAATTTTACATCACAAACCAATTATGAAAATTTTACAAAATTAGAATTTCTTTTTATAACTTCATTTAAAAAATTAATTAACAATTTATTTTATTTACTGTATGTTATTGTTATTAGTTCGGTGGCAGGATATTTATCTATACTAGCTAATATATAAAGCTGAAGCGTTTGATCGTCTGTTTGATTGGACCTACTACTGGACTGATTAGGAAAATTCTTTAAGTGTAAGATAGTCCATTTGTCGAGGAAAGCTATAGACTATATAACATCATGCTAAGATGAATAGGAGCAAAGCAGCAATAAAAAATATCGCAAAAATGGCAAAATTTCAAGCTTTCCTTGGGTGCACTTAGTAAACGGTGAGACAAAAGTAATGAGAATCTATATTATGCTTTATTTTGCTAAATCCGCGATTTTATCGTGGATAATAGCAAAATAATAAATAATATTCTCAATCGCAAAATAATATTCTCATTACTTTTGTATTATGGATCTCCGCAAAGTAACGCCTAATTCTATAAATTATTTAAACGGTGAGAGTTAAAAATCTCTTATAATTAACTCACGATAGCTATTTTTATGTTCAAAATTTCAATACGGGAAAAAATTTGAGACACACTGATATTCACGGGGGCTCAGCTAGCACAGCTAGTAACATATAAGTTTGACATTTTTAGAGGCAGTATAGGCATATTAATTTGCTGCGTCAATCAAAAGAGAAGTTCCAATGGTCAAAGGAAATCGATTAACAATTGCGTCTCGAACAATCGCTCACAGCAATAATCACTGCGCGGATACGTAGTTGAATTGATTGCCAGATTGGTCTGACAATATCCGATAGTCTAATTGAGACATTTTGCATAGCGAGGGCAGGATGTTAGTCGTTATTCGGCCGGAAAATGGAGCTTAAAGGGGCTCCTAGGCTATGAATATCCTGACCTTTCTTATTCTATTTTTGTTGGCGAATCTGAGCGAACGTATTAGGTTAGTCACAATTAGTGTTGTTGCAAGGTTGAGGCACTTTCGATGTCGGTTAATCGGTAAAAGGGCGGGAGTCGTGGTTATGAGAGATTATTATCTAATTCGTCACGAATTCGTATATCCTACATAGCCGAGGCTACAATTTATATACAAGTTATACCTGCGACTTCGTTTGTGTCAACTTAAATATTAAAACATCTTGTTTTTGACAAGTACTAACTTTATTAAATTGTCAAAATATAATGATGCTACCACTGGTTTTCAAAAGTGCTCTTTCCGAGAATAACCAGAAATAAATTAAGCGGTTACGCTTTAAAAAAAAATCTATACATACTCGTATTATAAAACAAAGTCCCCAAAAGTTGACTGTCTGTATGTGATCAATTTTCTAAAAATCTACTGAACCGATTTTTATACGGCTTTTACTAAAAGACAGTGTAGTTAATGAGGAATATTTAAGTATAAAACATTACTGTTTCTGTAAATTGACTGAAGCTCATATTCGTAACACACGAGGGCAAATCTGAAGGCACAGCTACTTGGTATATGATAAAACAAATGTACTTTTCCATATTACCGTAGGGAAAACGGATTTTTTAGTATACTAGATATATAAGATTTAATTGTGCAATTTTTATCACTATTGGTCATGCGAATACGTCTTTAAAACGTAACGTACAGACAGAAAGATAGACAGACTTTCGCCTTTATCATAGTATGGATGATTTTGTTATAATCAAAATGATTTGGTCTCTATACGGATTTTAAACTAATGTAGCAATACTATACATTTAAAAAAATCGGTGCCAAATCTTTTTGTAATTACAATTGGCAGAATTCTTTACTGATACATTTTAAGACAGTTCATTCGCTCAATCATAAACAAGGTTATACGATAAAGTGGTACTTTGTAATATTGCTTTGTTCGTTTGTTTGGTATGTTTGGCAACTTTGGTTTCCCACCAAAAAAAGGACAAAAACGCGAACCCAGGATTCACAATAATAAAAGAACAATCTTGGTGCAACAGAGATCGTAAATAAGAAATCATCGTATATTTACTTTAACATGAAAATTACCAATTTACCCTATCAAGCTAAAATGTTACAAAGAATGACAAAAAGTCTTATACTGTACAAAAACTATCATAGTAAGTAATTGCTACGAGTATATAGTGTGCTCAAATACATACTTCATATTCAAGTGTTACGTGATTAAAGTGCGTCCAAATCATAAGAAATTGGCGTTTAAATAGGGCCTGATTTATTTTGATGCAACATATTAAAATCACGACATTATATTTTCTGATATAGATATATATAAAGTTAAGATAAGTGTATATATTTATAAATTTAATAACGCCTGTAGTTAATATGGTGTTTTTAATAATAAAGCATTTTCAAATATAAAATGAATTCTATTGCAACGCGTATGATCTTTCGGTTTTTACGTAAGATTGCCTCCAACCTCCTCTTTGGGCCAACATGATAATCGGAAACACCAAATATTTTACGTAATAATCGGTGAAAAGAAAACTGTGTGACTTTTGAAGCAAAATCGCACGCGCAGTGAAATTCAGCTTTGCGATTTCGTCGCTGAGTTTAACTTCTGATGATGCTTCAGTTGCAGGGCGAAACGATTGTTGAGTTTGTGATAGTGAACGTGCGTAGTGCTTGTGAATTGTGGTGGCGGTGGTGGAGGTTTTTGCATGTGTTTTTACGACTCCCGCATGAATCGTATATAAAAGCGGATTGTCTACTCTACATTTAGCATTATATATATCTTCTATTTACTTTATCGTGGATTATAGCAAAATATTTTTATATTACTTTTGTATTACGGATCTCCGCAAATTAACGCGTAATTCTATAAATTATTATCATTTATTTAAAGGAACATTATCGATCATAGTAATAAAATAATGGATCAGTAAAAAAGGTCTAAACGGGGCATTCACATAATTCTTGTCATTGTATGAACATATTATCACCTATGCTTATAACCGCTTTCAGTGTATCACTTGGGACTGTTCTTAGTACGGACTTCCACCCACATTCTGTTTGCGAACATAATCCAAGACTTCCAGCTATTTAGCGCATTTTCACTATTGGGCAGTCTAAATGTATCATTATGACTAAATGAGAAATATATAGTATTGTACTCATCCACAAGATATTATATTTACTATGTTAGTTATTCGTCTTAGAAACTTTGGCTAAGTAACAGCGGCATCGCCCGCGTGGTTGTGATTGTTCACAAACTTTTTTCTATTTCTATGTACATGAAACCATTTTTTATGAGTTAGAATGGTTAAAATTTAGTAAGTTATCCTTAAAAGTTATATACCTATATATGTGTTAGTTCTATGTATAAAAGAATTATAAAAGAAGAACAGTACCGTATTTGGTTTTGTTATATCTTAAACGTAAACGAAATTAAATAGAATGATGAATTTAAATTACTAGATCACGACATAAATCGTGAATTCCTTGGAAAGAAAGATGACATGTTAATCATTCATATTTTTCATACATAAATAAATACGCCTATATCGTAAGTGTTAATTGTTATTCAGTCAAAAAAATAACTTGAAAAAAAGACGTGTGGTAATTTTTCTAACTTTAAATATTAGAACGCTATTAAATGTAGAAATTAGAGTAACATTCATATTTGTAAAACTTTTTTTAACATAGATTTTTATTTTTTATCCCATTTTAATTTCCATGTTTATTATTTTTATGTTTTCATTATTTATTTCATTTTGAAATAAAAAAAATATAATGAACTCACATTATATTTTTTTTAATCATAAATTTATTTTATTATCTAGATTCTAGAAAAAAGCAACATTTTGGGCCGGTTTTTTTTGCTTTTCCTAGTGTGTTTCCTTGCGAAGTTTATGAGCGAAATAGTCATTCAAATTAAATTAAAAACTGTAATCTTGTCAATAATGGTACAGTTTAAACCAAACTGAACTAAATTTATGTTCTTTAATATAGTACGCGCGTTGTTAAAGTATTATGTGACACAGTAAGTCGAGATAATTTTCTTTATTGCGACATTAAGTGCGTAAAGCGGTAACAATGTCGTTACCATTTAAAATATGCCGGTGTGGGCGTATAGCGTCAAAAATAACATCTCACGGCATAGAAATAACGCAGAAATAAACACTTCCAGTGCGTCAACAATATTGACGATAAGAATCATATCTAACAAACATCTTTAAAGACGAATATGACAGAAGACGTGTGCTATCCGGCTGAGTAGAATAAACCGACCTCATTTCTTACCGAGGTGTCGTAAAAGGCGACTAAGGTAAGTCGACCCGCCGTGTGGTATCCGGCTGAGTAGAATAGACCACCCTCTATTTTCCCGAGGTGTTGTAAAATACGACTAGGGTAAGTTGACGTCAGGCAGGCAACCCATCGTAAAAAACGCAGCCACATCATACGACAACTTGATTATAACACGTTCTGCCGAACCCACTTAAAGTGGGATAAGAGCAAGAGGACATCAAGACGAATATGACACAGACAAAAAGTCAAAGAGAAAAAATCTCAGATCAAAAAAAGAAAGATGGAGTGCAATGTATTAAAAATTTAAGCATTTTATTTATCAAATATCAACCTTAATTCTAAGCAAATAAGTAGTATCACGATGTATCGATTGACATCCAGTTATAAATTTAATAGCGCATTTGTTCCTGCTTCGAATAGGAAGTGGAAAATATTATGCCCTGAATTAAACCCTTAAGAAGAAAAGATATGCCTTTAACTTAAAAATGACAAATTTAGTTTCTGAATACGTTTGGATATAAATAATCGTCTAACCGTTTTTGTTTCGATACTGATGCCCATGCAGATAAAGTCGGGGGTAGTAGTTAGTAGCTAAAAAGTTAGTAACCAAAGACTTTTAAATTATACTGGACATCAAATGTATTACCAATGTAAAATGTATTACCGAATGAAAAATAACCTGATATAAAAACTTTCACAAAATTTTACTGCTTACTTTTAATACGTACTTTCAATTTGTAAATAAGTAGCAATTGGGGTTAACGTTGTTAAATAATAATAAATATTGTTTATGTATTAAATGAATTTGTACAGATAAAACATTCACGAGAATCAATAATTTAAGCCCTGCGGCAACTTACCTTAGTCGCCTTTTACGACACCTCGATAAGAAATGAGTGTGGTTTATTCTACTCATGAGGATACCACACGGTGGGTCAACTTACCTTAGACGCCTTTAACGGCACCTCGGTAAGAAATGGGGTGGTTTATTCTATTCAACCGGATACCACACGGTGGGTCAACTTACCTTAGTCGCCTTTTACGACACCTCGATAAGAAATGAGTGTGGTTTATTCTACTCAGGAGGATACCACACGGCGGGTCAACTTACCTTAGTCGCCTTTACGACACCTCGTTAAGAAATGAAGGTAGTTTATGTTACTCAGCCGGATACCTCACGGTGGGTCACTTACCTTAGTCGCCTTTTACGACACCGCGGTAAGAAATGAGGACGGTCTATTCTGCTCAGCCGGATACCAAATGGCATCACAAGAGATATATAGATATTTAGTTAATAATAATATTAATTTTAACATTATTAGCCGTGTGGTATCCGGCTAAGTAGAAAAGTATCACCCTCATTTCTTACCGAGGTGTCGTAAAGGCGACTAAGGTAAGTCGACCCGCCGTGTGGTATCCGGTTTAGTAGAATAGACCACCTTCCTTACCGAGGTGTCGTAAAATACGACTAAGGTAAGATGACGTCAGGCAGGCGGCCGGTCGTAAAAACGCAGCCAAATCATGTGACAGCATGTTTATAACATTTTGTGCCGACCCCACTTAGAGTGGGATAACGACAGGAGGATACACTAATATTAACATTATTGTTTGGTCTGATTTCTCAATCTTATGACAAATTTCGCTTAGTATTTCAGTTTATCAAAATTGTTTTGTTGCTAAAGTTTTCGTTTTAATTGTTTTAGGAAGCAGAAGAATGGGCAAGGAGACAGAGTGGACCCATGGTCAACCCATCCTTCGAACCCGACGATTTCTTACCACAAAGGTATTTATTTGAGTTTACATACATAATTTATATTTTCATAACGGTTTTGTAATTTATAGAGTTTATTACATTTCACATAATTCAAATTCAAAATATTCTTTATTCAAATAAACTTGTAAACAAGTGCTTTTGAATCGTCAACTCTACTGCTGGTTCGAAAAGCTGTTCCTACCGAGAAGAACCAGCAAGTAACTCGGCGGTTGCTCTTTTAAAAATATAATTCTTAAAACTATTTACATTAAGTCGTTACTGTTTTGTACAGGTTTAAAGAGAGCTATATCCACACATTCTTATCTTCTAAATAATTTTTAAGAGTAGCAGCAGGGTCGTCTCGCTTACTCCTTGGGAGTAGGCGGGGTACGGGCCTCGAGGCGTACCTCCTTGCCCGGGCAGTTCCTCGCGGGCACTTAAGCCCGGTCTGTGTTTCGGCCGTAGGCCGAGGTCACCTAGGTGACCTAAGGGATGTCTGGTTCGGTGGGGAGGTCTGGGAATGGTAGCTCCCAGACCTCAAAGTCTTCTTTGGGTGGTCCTAAGTCGGGTGGTGTCATGATCAGGGGTGTCAAATCCGGTGTTTTCGCCCTCTCGCCCATCGCGTTGTCCTCATCGTCGCCGTCGTCATCCACATCGAGTCGCGGAGACGGTGACCGCAGGAGCTCGCGAGGCAGGGAACGTCCATCGGGTGGTCGCGCATGGAGTGGCGCGATGCCGTGGAGGTGTACGTGCGCGCTGTTGTCCGCACGCGCGAACATCCGGCGCGCAAGGCGACGGACATACTCCTCCACGGTCGGCATTTTGGTATCCCGATGCACGACGTCGTTCCGCACATACCTCGGGGCTCCTACGATCAGTCGCAGGCAACGGTTCTGCTGGACTTGCAGTCTTCGCTTCTGGTACGCCGAACATAACGCGTACCAGGCGGGTGCCGCATACGTCAAGCGCGAGCGGACGTAGGCACCGTAGACCCGCAGTTTGGTGTTCATAGGTAGATGGGATGTGAATAGCGCGTGAAGCTTGGACCTGGCAGCGGCGGCTCGACCCACGACGTGATTCACCGTGGGGAGCATGCGCAGGCTGCGGTCCAAATCACACCCCAAAAACCTCACTGTGGTCTTCCACTCTACGTCCTGGCCTCGGAGAGTCAGCTGACGTAGCGGCTTGGAGCGGCTGGTGAGCAGAGCGGCCGTCTTCCCGACGTTGACGGCCATCCTCCACTTGTCCAGCCATTCCGGCAACAAGTCCAGCATACGCTGCATGCGGTTGGTGGCGACGATCTGATGGTAGGACGACGCGAAATACGCGCTGTCGTCGGCGAACAGCGACAACAGCACGTCCTCCTCCCCTTCCCGCAGATGGTGGCGCAGGGTGGGGATGTCATCCGTATACGCCGCGTATAAACGCGGCGATATACAACTGCCCTGGGGTACTCCGGCTTGGATGGTGCGTGGCTGGGATTCGGCACCATCCACTGCCACGTAAAAGCTACGGCCGTGTAGGAACGATGCCAGCACTCGCACATAAGCAGGCGGCATGGTGGTGTCCAGTATTTTGACCAGGAGCCCGGCGTGCCACACACGATCGAAGGCCTTCTCGATGTCGAGAAAGACCCCCACGGTGTAGCGCCCGTTGTTCCGCTCACTGGTCAGGTGGCTTATTACCCTCGCCAGCTGGAGCGTCGTCGAGTGGCCGCTGCGGAATCCAAACTGCTCCTCGCGCAGGGGCAGGTGGGGCGTGACTCGACGCAGCAGCAGACGCTCAAACAGCTTGGCTATGTGCGAGAGCAGGGTGATCGGCCGGTAGCTTCCAGGCAGGCGGCGGTCCTTCCCCGGCTTGGGAAGAACGATGATCTTCCCGGTCTTCCACGCCTCTGGGAAGTGGCCGGTGCGGAGTACTCCGTTGAACAGTCTCGTGAGCGCTACGAGACCTGTTCGGGGCAGCAGCATCAACGCGGCGTTGGCGATTCCGTCGGGGCCTGGCGCCTTTCGCTTATCAAGGCGAGCAGCGACCGACCGCAGCTCTGACAGGGAGATGAAGTCCTCTCCCCGGAGCGGCGGTGTAGGGGCCGACAGGAACCTCTCCAGCTTGTCCTGGACAGCCGCGTGATGACGAATGACATGGAGGTTGGAGGTGTTGGGGGCGTTGGGCGTAAATGTCTGTTCCAGGTGTGCCGCCAGAATCTCAGTACGATCCTTGGCGGCATAGGTGCGTTTACCCGCGGCATCGAGCAGCGGGTAAACGGGGGTGTCTTGTCCGGTGAGTTTCTTGCAGAGGGAGTACAGCGCTGTGTCGTGTTCTGTCGCTCGATCGACGGTATCCTCCCATCGCGCCTCGTCGAGAGCGACTACGGCACGCGCGATCCTCTCTGCAAGCCGGTTCAGGTCAGCCTTCACCCTGGGGCAACGAGTGCGGGCCCATAGGCGGCGCAGGGTGCGCTTCCGCTTAAGCATATTGCGGAGCGAGCTCGGCAGGTCCTTCCTTCGATTAGTATCCTGTGAAGTCGACGTGGTGGTGGTAGCTGCTGCTTTGGCGGCGATGATCGCCTCCGCGACGAACGCAGCAGCATCGTCGACTCCCGAAGGTGTAGTGATCGGGCCTGCTAGCTCAAGCCCGGCAAGCTCTGCGGTGTAGCGCTCCCAGTTCGTCCGCGTCCGCGGCGGGCGGGGCACTAAGAAGCCTCCCTGGGTGGCTAGGGTGACCAGAACCGGAAGGTGTTGCGTGTCGAGGTCATAGAGTACCTCGACATCGAAGGGGTTGTCCAATCCGTGGTGCAGCACTATGTCTATGACGTCTGGCTGGGAGCGGCTGTCGGTGGGTATGTGGGTCGGCGCTCCCGGCCCCACCACACCGTACCCGCTCCTCACGCTATCTTCGTGCAGGTGCCTCCCGACCGCAGTGATGATTCGCGATCCCCACGCGTGATGTTTCGCGTTGAGATCGCCCACGATCACTGCAGGTCCCTGCTGCCCGAAGATTGCCTCGACATCAGTGCTGCAGAAAGTCAGTCCGGGTGGTTTATAGGCGGCATAGATGCGGAGCTCCTGGTTGCCCACGTTGACTCGCACCCCCTGTGTACGGGTGCTAGTGAACGGGGTATGCTCCAGCTCTTCGTGTATGATGTCCCTCCGCACCAGAGCGGCCGTACCTCTGTACGGGCGGCCCCGGGGAGAGACTTCGTCGCGGCGATACACGAAGTAGTTGGGCACGCGGAGCTCGACGCTGTCCGTGAGTTTAGTTTCGCCCAGGAGGATGACGTGGATATCCTGCGACTGGGCGAGTAGTGTTAATTCACGGACGTGACCTCTGATGCCGCCCGGGTTCCAATATAGGATTCGTAGGGAGGTCATTGATACGACCTCCCAAACTGGGTAATTGCTGCCGTGATGGCGCCGACTACGTCCCTGTTGCTCAGATAGTGGGTGAGCGCCGCCATAAGCGCCTCGATAAGGACCCGGACAATATTATTAATGCCCGAGTCCTGCGCGAGGGGTGGCGGGAGGAACGTAGGATATTGCGGAGCTCGCAGCTCCGCCTCTTCTGTGGCCAGTCGGTGGCCGCGGCTTCTCGGCGCCTCGGCAATTTCTGGTATTGCCGCCAACGATGTTGATGTTGGCGGCCTGGAGTGCGGTGTGGACGCGGCGGCGGGCTCAGCTTCTGCTGGCCTCGGCTGCCTGCGCCTGCGCCGGTTTCTTTTTCTTCGCAGGGGCTCCCCCCTGCCTATCGGGTCGTTTGCCGGCGGTTGCAGAGTCGCCGGCTCCCGGTCTATAGTAACCCCGCCCGCTTCCCTCCGTTGAGTAGCTGGGGCGGTCGGGATGTAGGCTGGCGATTGTTTGGTCGCCGGCTCTGCGACTATGTTAGCCCCTCCCGCTTCCCTCCGTCGAGTAGCATGAATGAACACGCCGGGCGACGGCGGGGCGCTACTCAGTGCGGGTCGGGCGGGGGCGGCAGGCACGGCCACTGCGGGGCGTGCCGCGGGGGCAGGGGCGGCGCGTACGGCTACCGCGGGACGTACTGCGGGGATGGCGGGGGCCGCTGCGGCGACTTGTATAGCGGCGGCGGGTGTTGCGGTTGGGGGGGGAACTTGACCACCCCCTCCTGCCCTCTGCTTCGCTTGCTTGTCTGGGCGCGGCGGCGCGACATCGATGCCGCGCTTTCGCGCCTCGCGACGGAAAACCGGGCATTTGCGATCCCGCGCCACGTGCGCTTTTCCACAATTCGCGCACTTGGGCGCGGCTTCTTGGGGCCGGTCACAGTCCTGGGCCAGGTGCCCGCCTGCACAGCGGACACATTTGGGCGGCCGGTGGCAGTTGGCCGATGAGTGTCCGAACTGCTGGCACCTGTGGCATTGAGGCGGACCTCGTCCGCCCTTCCATGCCTCGACGATGAGGCCCGGCATCGAAAGGAGCTCGGTCTCTCTGTACAGGTGACCGAGCTCTTCAAAGGTCAGGTGCTCCAGCTGCACGAAATATGTGCAGCCGTGCCGCCCTCTGACCCCAGGGATGGCCCTCGCCTGGGTCGCCGGGTACCCTAGGCTGCGCAGCGCCGCGATGACTTCTGCTGGCGGAGTGTCTTGAGGTAGCCCCCTGATGGCTACCTTGCTGGGTAGGCTCGACGCTGGGCTGTAGCAGAACCACGCGATATTCGGGTCCTGCTTGGCAGCGTCGAGAAGGTACCGTTGGAGCACCCGGAATTCCTCCGCGGATTTGGGGAGGAATCTGACGCCCTTCCCCATCGGGCGGGCGTTAGGGGCGTGTCCGAGCATGCCTCGGATTGCGGTGAAGTGCCTCGTCCAGTTGGGTAGGCACTCCACGGTGATGGGCGGGTACTCGGAGCGCGCCGTCTTCGCTCCGGTAGTGGATGGTGGATTAAGCTGGCGCTGTTGCTCTTCCTGGCGCTGCTGGAGCGCGCGGGGTGACGGCGGCGCGGCGGCGGCGGCGGCGTAACCGGACGGCCCGGCCTGAGGGGTAGGGGGGCGGGACGTCGCCATAGGAGACGGCGTCGAAGCGAATCCGGCGTAGCTCGTTGAATCACGAGGCCACGAGGTGGATCCCTGTGACGCGCTCTCTGCGGGCGGTCGCACGCCGCCCTCATCCCGAGGCGAGGAGGCCGGCGGTGGAGTGGGCCGAGTCCTTTGCTCGGCTGTTAGATGGACGTCGAATGACGACGACGTTGTAAGTGAGGTGGTCGGCGACTGGTCCGTCTTCGGACGCTTGTCGTCTCCCTCGAGCGATTCGGGCGAAGAGTCGGCAACCCGCGGACGCTTCGGTGCTTCGCCGCCCGATGTAAGCCCAGCTACATCGGCGGAGAACAAAGGCGCGGAGTCTGGCGACTTTCGCTCGCCGGATGGAATCCGGAAGCGTGGTAGTGGCGCTGGCGGTGATGGTGGCGCTGCTGCGGGTGCGATCGGCGTAAACGGGACGGTGGTATTGTCCCGTATGTCGCGCCGCACTACAGCGCGGGGGAACGCGGGGCGCTCCCCTCTAATACGTGGGTCCCTCGGGGGGGGCTCCCCCCGACCGGACATGGTCGCGCAGTATTACGAATGCGTGTAATGCTACTCGGATAGTAGCTACAGAGGTACCTTAGTGAGCCGCTCCTGTGCGGGTGCAGCTCCGCGCACCCTCGGCGCGTGCAACCCAGCCGGGTGAGACCCCTGGGGGGAGGCCCAGCTAGGCGCCCGCGAGCGGGGGCGGAGACTACAAACACAATGGGATAATGAACGGTGGTTTCACTGAGGGCACGTCTGCATACGTCTTTGCAACGAAAGGCGGTGCAGATCGCTGCGTCCGGGCAGCTTCGGCGGAGCAGGTGCACGCGATGCGCTGCCGACCGTTTCCTCGAGCCGCAACACGGGTCGCGGCGAGTACAACTGGCGCCGGTGGCAGGGGTGCAGGGGCGTTAACCGAAACTGACGAACTTTACGTCTCACACGATACGCACAGCGATAACGTTCACGTAAACAATACGCGTCCGTTCACTGCGCGCGTCCGCACGAGTCGTATTTTACGACGCCTCAATAAGAAAGATGGTGGTCTATTCTACTTAACCGGATACCACACGGTGAGTCTACTTACCTTAGTCGCCTTTTACGACACCTCGGTAAGAAATGAGGGTGGTCTATTCTACTCAGCCGGATACCACACGGCGGGTCGACTTACCTTAGTCGCCTTTTACGACACCTCGGTAAGAAATGAGGGTGGTCTATTCTACTTAGCCGGATACAACACGGCGGGTCGACTTACCTTATTCGCCTTTTACGACACCTCGCTAAGCAAAGAGGGTGGTATTATTCTTTTCAGCCGGATACCACACGGCGTGTCTTAGAATAAGATGATATGTATTGATAAACTGTTGTGTGTAAGTATGTAAACAAGAATAAAAAAATTATCAACTACCCTTTAATAACAAACGTCAACCACGAACAGTACACCGCAACGTAAGAACGAGGTTAGTTGTAAATTAATTACTCTTATTTTTAATATAATTTAAAGTTTACTTATATATTTAAAAGTTATTAGTAAAAGTAAAATATTACATTCATATTCAAGTTAAGGTATGTTATGTTTTCCGTAATTTTTAACGTATATTTTTAATATAATTTAGATATATCTTATTTTGCTTTTAATTTTAGTTACCTAATAATAGAATTTATTTATATAGTATATTTAAATTTTATTTTCACTTAAGAGGGATTATGTAATTGTAATGAATAATCGTTCAATTTCCTCATAATTTTGAGTTTTAAGCCAATTATCTAAAACCTTTTTACATTGAGCACTGTTCAGAGCATAAAAATCTAGTATTTTATTTAGCTTTCTGTAGATTATGGGACCAAGGTAGCATTGGTATTTATTTATAAATTTTGTTTTCGGACAATTTTTTGTAAATTTTTGTTTTAAATTGAGTTTTCGGACAAAGGTTTTATTTACGGCGAAGTGTAAAATTATGATTATAAATTAATTTTTTATGCTGAGAGAATACGGAATATTTTATAAACAGTTGTCTCACTGTTAACACATTACATTCAGAGTATAATTCCGTCGTTGGGTATTGAAATGGTTTAAAGATATTAACCTTAAGCTCGATGCGCTTTTTCTAATTTTATTAGATGAATCTTACGTGCTCCACCCCAAGATGTAAAGCTGTACGATAAAATGGACTGAACTAATGAGAAATATACCGTTCTTTATAGCTTAAATTTTATATTTTTATTTGTGTAAATTGGTTGAAATATTAGGTAAAATAATGAGAATTTTTTTAATGGTCAAACCGTCTATAAACTTTTTCATTGTCATCGCCACCTAATAATTATAGTAGTTTTAACAATGTGGCTATTAAATAGTACTCTGTTGTTGTGTTACCGTTTGAGGGTGATAAAAGAGTAAACTTAAGGGATTATAATAAAAAAAAACCCTTCACTATTCTAAACTAAACAAGAAGTATCTCGCGCCTTTAGCATAATTTTGACTGTGCGGTGTGCTTTGTTATGATATCTAAGCCTTGACTATATTCTGTTTAATATTAACCCAAAATCAAAGTAGGTCACGTAATAAACATTCACGAATGATTTTCAAGCTCTAGAACTGTCAGTTTACATGGAACCACGTCGTAAATTGTATTTCAATGTTCAAAAATATTAACAAGCCGAATAAACATACTTCTGTAACAAGTTGTTCTGAATTACTCTGTTAACTTATATGTATTAATTTTAGGAACGAGTAGGAAAATAAATTACTAATTAGTGTTCATTCATTCTTCTGCCCTTAAACTCTTAATGTAATTATCAGTATAATTTTTTCTCTTCCATTCTCTGTTATCATTCGTCATTGCTGTCGCTATTCCTTTTATCATATACATTCTCTCTTATTATATCTCCCTCTCACTCTCTCATACCTCTTTTTTACTAGTATAAGGCACGAAATATTTGTGTTCGCGTCTATAAGGCTCGGCTACATCCATGCCATCAACACCAGCAAACGTAGCTATCGAAGCATCTAATAGTAGTCCCTCGAGGCTCCGGAGGAGAGGAGACTGGCTTTCTGAAAACTTACAACGCTATTTAGATATATATCCCCCCCCCCCCCAACCTGCAAGCCAGACCATTTTATTTCTGTATTGTGTGCCCTCATTAAAAATTCTTGTTACATAAGTTATTGTGGAATCTGAAAGTTAAGTATCATCTCTTTAATATTCAAATGGTGGGTAAAAAAGCTCCTACAGATACCCGGGGTCTAAAACTTATATTCATCTACTCAAACCGCTCGATCATCGCGGATTAATTATGTACGTGGATTAGTTTTGTCCGGCGATTTCCTGATGCAATTCAGTACCGAAATAAAAGTAGCCTATATCACTGGAACTTTCTACTAGGATAGTAGATCATGTATACAAAAAACTTAACTTTTCTCCAAAATAGTCTCGTACACTCTCACGAAGCTACAAATTGATTTAATATTTAATTATAGTTTGTTTTATTTTTATTTCGTACTTAGTAGTTTTCTGTTGTCTAGAACTCTGCAATTAAATATCGGAGGTGGGGGTTTATATCTGCAACGCAGTTTTAACTTTTGCATTATCATCGCTACCATTGCACAAGTACAATTTGTAAATGTTCCATGAATAAATAAATTTCATTTTAAAATAGAGACAGGATGGCTTCAGATATTTCGTTTCTGACAAAAACAATATTTTACTGCCCACATACTCCCGGACAATAAGTAATACAACGAATATACAATCGTATAATGATTTCAATGTAATTTAAACTATTGGAAATGCAGCGTTGAAGGGCACTGAAAAATACATCTACAAATCAATATTTGCTATTATCCGTTTCCTAGTGAACAATGACAGCAGCGGAGTAAGTCGGACGTTTGATAATATTAAACTAAAATTTACTACAGAAATTTTTAGTCTAGAATTACATTATATCCAATATTTTGATAATTTTCTATGAGAATTTTTTGTAATGAGTTTTACATGTCATGTATAAACTTCGTGTGTGTGAGTGATATAATCCTATGAAATGGTGTCTTTAAAAAAAACTGCCGAGTTTAGGAGCTAGTCGGTAGAAGTATAATTCCGAATCAGTGATAGCTTCCTTAATAACATTTGTTGATAACATGAAAAGTTTGACTTGAATAAAGAATATTTTGAATTTCGATCGCATTTAAGTTTAACTTTTATTAATGACAAATGAATGCGTTTGCTGAGGTTTTGGAATGGTGACTCCACATCGCAGAACAGCGTAGTTAGACCCTCAAGAAGGTCGACGGAGGAAAGTTCGTTGATCCAAGTGACGTACGATCTATGTAAATAAGTAGACATGCATTGATTGAAGAATAAATGTTCATAGACATGAAATATTTTTTATGTAAATTACTTACATTAAGCGCTTTCTTCGATTGCGTCACTTGTATTAATATTACTGATTTAATACCATAGATTTATTTATACTAGAATACGGGAGCCATATCATATTATAATCTAGCCTATCTTTTTTAATAATCTAATTAAATCACATAGACAAAGTAGAGGGCACATCCTAGTTTACTTATTATGACGTCTTTAAAAGTGAGGAACTGCCAAATAATTGTTCTAAATTCAAAATTAAAATCGAAACGCCTTGAAAATATATTGCCTAAAATCTAATGTAATCAATATATTTCCAGCCTATCACCTGTAAAAGACGACAAAAAGAAACCTGGAGATAAAGGCATTTTCCTGGTTAATATGAAAGAGAAGAATCTGCAAGAAGTGGAAGAATATGAGCCGTACGATAATAGAGTGGTGGAACATCCAACCACGTAAGTAAATGCTTTATGTTGCTTATATATTTATTGTATGTATTATTTATATATCTAAATATGTGAAATTCTATTAATATATTCATTTACCACATTTGTACCTATACCACAATCAAATATGTTTTCCCAACACTCTTAGGGCTGCTGGAAGAGATCGCTTATAGCGATTAGCTTTCCTTTGTAAACATTTTTTTCTATTTAAATAATGTATCTGTTTAACTTGTGGTACATAAATAAATAAATAAATAAATAAAAAATAAATTATTAACAATTAAAACAAAAGTAATAATAAAATTATTTTGCTATAATCCGCGATGAAGTAAAATAGAAAATATATTATGTAATGCTAAATGTATAGTGGATAATCCGTTTTTATACCTGATACATGCAGGATTCGTAAAAACACATGTACAAACCTCCACCACAATACACAAGCACTACACACGATCACTATCACACACTCAACAATCGTTTCGCCCCGCAACCGAAGCATCATCAGGAAATAGACTCCAGGAGATAATCTGTTATGCTGTTGGATATCCGTATAAATAATAAATAAATAAATATTGTTTTTGAAAATGAAGTTCCAACTTCTAACTCATCCAAACGCGGCAACCCCAAGCCAACCGTGCAAAGCCGACGCATGCACTAGTTCAGTATAAATCTATAGCTTTATATACTAATATATAAAGCTGAAGAGTTTGTTTGTTTGATTGTTTTTAATCTTAGGAACTACTGGACCGATTTGAAAAATTATTTCAGTGTAAGATAGTCCATTTATCGAGGAAGGCTATAAGCTGTATAAAATTACGCTAAGATGAATAAGAGAGAAGCAGCAATAAAAATAGTACGAAAACGGCAAAATTTAAGGTTTCCTTACGTGCGCTGAGTAAACGTTAGCTATAACGCTAAAACGCTGATAGTTATTCAAAAATCATGTATCACAAAATTGTTCCCCTCTAAAAGTTCTAAATAAAAGTCCGCGACAGCATATGTGTAGCTTTTAAGATATACCCACTTTAACGATTTTTATGGTTATCAAAAAACTATATTACGATTTAAATCTTTCCACTATGGCGGAACCGCTGGCGATTGCTAGTGTCGTATAACTGTGAAGCAATATCATTAGATTATAATCGGTATTGACGCAATCTTAAGTTTGTATGTCGTAAAGTTACACTTGTTATCCAAGTTAATCTAAGTCTAGATTATTCACTTGAATATGCCAATTAAATCGAACCTGGTACTACGAGTATATTCATGCGTTCATAAACATAATCGAGTAACAATCATCATTAATCTCATACGCTTATCCTACTCTAAGTGGTCCGGCACAACATGTTTTAAACATTTTGTTACTTAATATGACTAGTTATTGTAGGCCCGGCCGCCTGTATGACGTCAACTTACCCTAGTCGGTTTTTACGAAACCTCAGTAAGAAATGAGGGTGGACTATTCAGCCGGTTACCACACGGCGGGTAAATCCCTTTTTTCAGGCATTGAAAACTGCTAAAATATTATTAGAATGCAAAAGTCAATTTTGCTGTCAATTGAAAAATTGTAATAGCTAATATTAATTAATAGCAAGCAATATTAATTGTAATAGCAGTTGGGAACGGGCCGACTAATGAAGTGAAAATACCCGAGATCTCAGATATCATCAGCCCTTTTTTTAATTGCATTTTTTATTTCTTTTAAAGAAATCCCCACCAAGTTCCCACCACACACTAAGTCACCCAAGTACTTATTTTGTTTAATTAGCAAACCTTGCCAATAGGATAAATCTAAACTGGGACAAAGGATAGCCCTAGGAAAGACGTCTGCATACGCGATACTATATATAACCTATACCTTTGCTTCCAGAAACACGGAAACGCTGCTGCATTTGTTAAAGGGAAGCCTGGGAACTGGTATACTCGCTATGCCGCACGCGTTCTCAAACGCCGGCTACGTAGTGGGGTCTATAGGGACTTTAATAATAGGGGTTTTGTGTACCTATTGTATCCACGTGCTCATCGACTCCTGCTATGTGCTGTGTAAGCGGCGGAAGGTTCCCTCTCTTACGTATACTGCAGCTGCAGAGGCTGCGCTGTCCGAGGGTCCTGACTGGTGCAAAGCATGCGCACCATACGCTGCGTGAGTAATCATATTAATCCAAACAAACTGTTTAGCTAATGTGTTTGAAAAAGTTTATAGAATTGGGCGCTACTTTGCGTAGGTCCATAATACAAAACTAATGAGAATATTATTTAGCTATAATCCGCGTACCAATACCCCCTATTATTTCATATTACTAAAAGGTCAATTTTCTGTTTGTTATTATTGGTGGTTTAATTTTTATTTTAATTCACTGTGATATTTACCTTTTTTTAAAACCGGACCGGTTGGCTGGAAGAGATTCCGATTCCGGAATAAGCTTGCCATTGCAAATTATGTTGTTTTTATTATTAAAATTATTTGAATTAATGCAATAAAGAGATTAATAACAAACAAACAAACCCCCGAATTATATTTTGCATATAATGGCGCTCTGATCAGTAAAGTACAAAAAAATACATGCCTATATATTTTTAAATTATTATTTTCTTATAATCCGCGATAGTCTATAGTCTAATATACCAAAAAAAAAATATTACTATTACTATTTTTCTGTAAGGCTTCTAAACCTTTAATTTTTAAACCTTTAAACCTTTTTTAATAACCAATATCGTTTCCATAATTACAGGCACATCGTAAACGCGTTCCTGCTCATATACCAAATTGGTACGTGCTGCGTGTACGTTGTATTTGTATCAGAGAACATACAGTTCGTGCTGACCAAGCAATTCGGCATACAAGTCACTGTTATAGAAGTTATGACGTACATCTTAATACCATTAGTGCTTATTAACTGGGTCCGAGATCTGAAGTACTTGGCGCCCTTCTCCGCGATCGCCAATGCCGTCACCATAGTAAGCTTCGGGATAATTCTGTACTACATATTCAGAGAGCCACCAACGCTCGAAGGGAAAAATCCAGCCGGCAGAATTGGAGATTTTCCACTGTTTTTCGGAACTGTTTTGTTTGCTTTGGAAGCTATCGGTGTGGTAAGTTAATTTATTTTTTCTAATTTAAGTTGCATGCTTACTCGCACTTGGCTTGAATGAGTTTATTTTTATAAAAAAAACTGTTATGATTAAGGGATATTTAGAATACACCATGCGCCCTCCGAGAAAACATCGCGTGGAACCTTTATATCCCTAGAAAATACAATATATTTTACTTATTCAACGGATACACGTCTATTGCTGCATATAGGTTTCATCAAGGGATTATTTAATTAACAAGCTCTGTAAGGTTCATCGTCTATTTTTGAACTATACATGCGGTTTGGCGTAATATCTTTTAAATTGTCACTGCATGCAATGGCAAAGCGCAAAACCATCGTAGAGGATGCGAAACGTGGCAGAAGACATCAGAAGCACTATTAGCGTTGTGGAACATCGTTTTAACGGTATCCTCCTTAAAGCAAGTTTTACAACATGAAAACCTAGACTATAGCACAATATTTTTTTGACATTGCAGATTCTACCATTAGAGAATGAAATGAAGACCCCAAAGGACTTCGTTGGAAAATTCGGAGTGTTGAATCGGGCAATGATTAGCATTATCATCCTTTACGTGGGAATGGGGCTGTTCGGTTACCTACAATACGGCCATAATGCTGCTGGCAGCATCACGTTAAACCTGCCTTCCGATAAGGAAACGTAAGATATTTTCTCATTAAATTATACGCGTTTCTGTAGCTCAGTATTCATTTCAATTATTTGGTGTAAGGGATCAAAATGTTAAGCATAAAATGTCTTGTGTACGTGGGTTTTTCTTCGTTGCACTAATAATATTCAATACCTTCTTACTATAAACTTTATTTCGCACACAGCACACAGCAATTCACATTCAATGACAGCGGAAGAAGGGAAGAACCACAGACAAAATACACTACATACATTACAACTCTCCCTTCCTTAATTTGAAGTTAATACAATATATATATTTCTTATTTACTATATATATAGCATTACAAAAACTTTTGAAAATCTTAACTTTTATGCTTTAACAAACACACTACATAGTAACAATATATTATGTATTTTATATATGTATATAAGTAATGATATTATTAAAGATTAAATCTATCCAATTGTTTTCTTATTCTTTTAGACCTTTTCATTATTAATGGTGTAGGTTCTGCCTTTTGTGGAGTCTTCATGATTTTGGTATGAGATTTATCTAATATGTTTTCCTCAACAGAAGGCAAAATCTCACCTTCGATACAATCATTTTTATACACTAAATCTTTTGGACAAACATTATTTGAATCTTGAATAGAGATTAAAGAATCATTTACAATACTTGAGTTCTGATTTTTATAATTTATATCACTGTTAGTAACCGAATAAGGTTTACTATATTCTTTATTTATTTTGTTATCTAATAATTGATTTATATGTCTTTTCCAAATAATACCAGTATCATTTAATTTAACTAAATATGTTACAGGCCCAAGTTTTTTATACACAATTCCTTCTATCCACTTATTACTATTATTTCTATAATCTTTAACTAACACAGATTTTCCAATGTAAAATTCTCTTAAACCACTTCCCCTAGCATATTTTTTTTTGTAATTCCTGTTTACTCTGAACATAATTTTCAATACATGGCTTTAACAAATTAAATTTAGTTTTTAAATTTCTCCTAAACATTAAGTAAGCTGGACTCTCTCCTGTTGTTAAATGTTTACAATTTCTATACATTAATAAAAATGAATTTATACAATCAATTATATTTTTCTTTTCATACATTGCTTTTTTAATACATTTTTTAACAATTTTAACTGCACTCTCTGCTAATCCATTTGTTGATGGATTATACGGAGGTGAAAATGACTGTTTTATGCCACAATTTTTTAAAAATGATGTAAATTCCATTGAATGAAATGGAGGACCATTATCACTAAATATTAAGTCTGGATATCCAAAAGTACAAAATAATTTTTTAAGAATTTTAATTACTTGACCTGCTGATGTAGAACTAACCTCTTCTACTTCAATCCACTTTGTATGAGCACACTCTAATACAAAGTAATATTTACCATATAACGGACCTAAATAGTCTATATGTAAGCGAGACCAAGGTTGTTTTGGATATTCCCATACATGTAAATTTACTTTATGAGGATTAGGTCTTTCAGAAATACATGCAGTACCACTATTTGCCATTAATTCTATATCCTTATCTATTGAAGGCCACCAGAAATAACTTCTGGCTATACTTTTCATTTTAACAACACCTAAATGAGTTGAATGAAGTTCATGTAAAATTTGAGATATTAATTTGTTAGGTATAACAACTCTACAACCATACATTATAATTCCTTGTTCTACTGTCAATTGTTCACGTTTATAAAAGTAAGGTTTTAGTTGATCATCTACTACATGTTTTGGCCATCCACAATTAATAAATTTTTGTACTGTACATAATACTGAATCTAAAGCAATTTCTTTTCTTATCTGTTTACAATCAATAGGTATACTAACATTATCACTCAAAAAATTTAAATAAGAATAATCATTTTTAATCTGACTTTCCACTCTTTCTAGTGGTAACCTTGACAATGCATCAGCATTATTATTTTCTGATTTCACATACACAATATTATAATCATACCCTGATAACAATAATGCATATCGCTGCAGTCTACTAGCAGCTATAGGAGGTATACCCTTTTTAGGACCAAATATATTCACTAATGGCTTTGAATCTGTAATTAATGTAAATTTACGACCCCATAAGTATTGATTAAATTTAGTAACTCCAAAAATTAAAGCAAGAGCTTCCTTATCTATTTGACTATATTTTTTCTCTGCATCATTTAATGTTCTTGACATAAAAGCAATAGGTCTTTCAATACCATTCTTTTTCTGAGATAAAATTGCACCTACCCCATATGCACTTGCCTCACATGCCAAAAACAAATCAAGACATGGATCGTAATGAGATAAAATATGCGATGAGACCATCATTTTTTTTACAGCCTCAAAAGACTCTTTACACTTTTGACTCCATATAAATTTACTTTCCTTTTTTAATAAATAATACAATGGTGCTAGTACTGTAGACACATTTGGTAAAAATTTCATATAATAATTAACTAAGCCAAGAAATGATTTTAGTTCTGTGACATTTGTGGGGTTTGGAGCTTGAACGATTGCATCCACCTTCCTCGGATCAGGGTGTAACCCGTCCTTGGACAAAATATAACCCAAATAATTTATACTATCAGCAAAAAATATACACTTATCCACACTAACAGTTAGTCCTGTCTCTTTTAATTTATCAAAAACAAATAATAAATTTTTATAATGTTCCTGGTCATCTCTCCCTGTGATAACCACATCATCCATAAACACAGCTATACCCTCTCTTGAACCAAATAACTGATCCATCACATGTTGAAATATATTTGGAGCTATTTTCACCCCAAAAGGTAATCTATTATACTGATATAACCCAAGATGAGTATTAATACAAACTAACTTTTTCGCTTCCTCTGTTAAAAGTAATTGTTGATATGCATGCGCTAAATCAACCCTTGAAAATTTCTTTCCCTTATTTAAGTTTACAAAAAGATCCTCTATTCTAGGTATAGGATACTTATCATCCTCTAAATACTTATTAATAGTGACCTTAAAATCACCACATACTCTTAATTTACCCGTTTCCTTTAATACAGGTACAATTGGGGTTGCCCACTCACTATATTTAACTGGCATTAACACATCCTGACTAACTAACCTATTTATTTCCTCTTCCACTAATTTTTTCATACTAAATGGTAATGGTCTAGCCTTGAAATATTTTGGTGTCACATTTTCTTTTAATATTAAATTTACCTTTTCACCTTTATAAGTGCCTAACTCTGAACTAAATACTTCAGGAAACTTATTCACTAACACATTCTTTATACATTCAAAGTTTAATGAATTCAAATCAAATACTTTAATATTTAATTTTTGTAAAAGATCTCTACCCATTAAAGGAGGTCCACCATTCTCTATAATATATAAATTTGCCTTTATTAATACATTATTAAACAATATATCCACACAAATATATCCTAAAGGAGTAATTAAGTTGTTAACATAAGACTTAAGTTTAATATTACACTTATAGATTTGACAGTTTTTAAAATATTTATCTTTTAAATTTTGACTAATAACACTTATAGCAGCTCCTGTATCAATCTCAAACGTTATTTTATTACAATTTACCACTAAATCTAACTTATATGGTGATACATGAGTTTCCTCGTTCAACGCAAATAAATTTTGAATGTCCTCTAATATTTCATCATTCTGATGATTCTCTTTAAATATATAATGATGTTGTTTCCTATTCTTGTATTTAGAATTATTATTCCTGCACACAAATCTTAAATGTCCTACCTTTCCACATATGCGACACTTCCTCGCTTTAAACCAACACTTATCCTTTAAATGCCCCTCTTTTCCACAACACATGCACTTTATTTTCTTTCCTTCCTGTTGTCCTGTTCCTTTCTCCCTGTTGAAAGTATTCCTTGAAGCCACCGTTATTTTGTTTACTTTGGTAGTCATCACTTGTAAGTCTGTTTCGGTTTTTTCCATCTGTGTAGCAATACTATATGCCCTTTCTAATGTCAACTCAGGTTCATTTAAAATTCTTTGTTTGATTTTCTCATTCAATAAACCGGATATAAATTTGTCTCTTATTTGTTCACTTAAATTTTCACCATAATGACAATGTCTTGACAATCTTTTTAGTTCAGTTAAATAATTATTAATCGTTTCGTTTGGCAATTGTATTCTTTGATTAAATTTGTATCTTTCAGTTATTGTATTAGGCTTAGGTTCCAAATGATTTAGCAAAATATTTTTTAATTGTGAATACGTTTTATCTTTCGGGCAAGATGGCGTACATAAATTTTTCAACAAACTGTACAATTTCGGACCAATTACTGTCAAAAATACTGATTTCTTCTTTTTATCTTCAATTTCATTGCATTCAACGAATATTTCAAATCTTTCAATGTACTCACTGAATTTCTCGTTCTCCTCGTAGTCTATATTTCCCAAAAAGCCACGCCCTGCCGACGCCATTGTAGAATGTTCATGTCTTGTTACAATTCGGTAACATACCATGTAGATATAAATATCGAATAAATATCCCGTAATCGTCGCCAACTTCTTGTGTACGTGGGTTTTTCTTCGTTGCACTAATAATATTCAATACCTTCTTACTATAAACTTTATTTCGCACACAGCACACAGCAATTCACATTCAATGACAGCGGAAGAAGGGAAGAACCACAGACAAAATACACTACATACATTACAAAATGTTTAAAATGAATGACGTATTTAAATTGCATTCATGCTGTATCTAAGTAGCTTGTAAAATATCTTGTGCGTTACTAATTTTTTAAACGTTCGTATAGGTATATTAAATTCTCATCAAATGAAATACTTATGACATCGCGGACTATTTGTAGCCCTTTAAAAGAGGAATGTCATTCATTCTCTCGCCTCTATTGCAGCCTCACCGATATATATATCCTATAGCCGAATGGTTTCTATTTACGACGTTACATTATGTCACATCAAATAATTTTGTTTCAACTTTATTTGTTTTCACGGATCACGGCTTCAAGCCCTGGTTGGACGCCAATGAGTTTTTCTGTTAAAAATTATGTGCTGAATAGATATTCGTAATGTATCACACTTTTTCCGGTGAAGGAAATCTTCGTGAGAAAACCTGTAAATCTTTAAAGAACTCTGTGGATATGTTTAACCTACTAATCCGCATTGGAGCAGCTTAGTGGGTCTTAACTTTAATCCTTCTATTCAAAAACGGAGAGGCCTTTGCTAAACAGTAGCAGGATAATGAGAGGTTATTACTTTACTTTTTACGTTTTAATTAATTTTTTAGTTTTAATTAATGTGTTTTTTTTTAAGTGTGTTTATTTAATAATAGTTTTTATGTTTTGTTTTCTCTACCACCAAAAAAATGGTTTTACAGAAAACAAAACACGTGCATTACAAATAAAGTTTTTTTTTTCTTTCTTAAGTTTTACTTTTTTGCCTTTAGACTGGCCAGCGTTGTTCAATGCCTGTTGGCGTTTGCAATCTTCATCACCCACGGACTTGCATGCTACGTCGCTATTGACATTCTCTGGAACGAGTACATCGGTGTTCGCCTCCTTAACAGCAACCACAGATTCCTTTGGGAGTACATACTGAGGACGATCATCGTGCTTGTAACGTGTAAGTATAATTTGATATGCTTATTTTAATTCTACCTTAATTCTATCTTCTTAAAGTAATTTCTTAAAATCTCTCTAAATTCTTGTAATCCTAAAATCTTCTTCATCTTTTCGTCATATAACTTGCAATGTATGTGAAGGTGGAATTTTGCAAGTGATTTGACCCATTACCCGGTATCCGATTGAGTTGAGATTTTACATACCGGTCCTGTTCCGATGGCAATGCATGTTTATGATATGAAATTGCAACTGACAATTCAGGAGGATAATCGGACTGCGACAGTAAGGACTGCGCTGGACACGAGTGCTGGGACTCTGTAATGATAAACTCTTGCGAGTCTCATCTGTAGACAGCCAAATTAGACCAGCTTGGCCAAACTGGCTTCCCTCGAGACCGAGGACCCCCTAAATGTTTATGATAAGCATAACCTGATGCTACTAGGATTGGCTCCAGACAAGTAAACATCTCAACGGTTAGTAGGGATAAGATAGTATAATATTATAAGAGTAGGGATAAGAATATGAAATGTTGTTTAAAACTTTTTTAACTTGACCTGTATATTACATATAATTTATTAACAATTTTTTACGATTTTACCTAGATTTACATTTTTTTTGCACTTGCAATTGCAGCTGCATATACTTGTAAAAAGACTGTGACTCAAGAGCATTAACTCTTTCTTCCAGTTGGGATCGCAGCGGCAGTACCAGAACTGGACCTATTCATCTCACTGTTCGGCGCTCTATGTTTGTCTGCACTCGGTCTCGCCTTCCCGGCCATCATTCAAAGCTGCACATATTGGTACTACGTGTCAGAATCGGAGCGCGTCCGTATGATGATAAAGAACGTAATCGTAGTCCTATTCGGCATCCTCGGTCTTGTTGTTGGTACCTGGACATCGTTGGAGGGTATCATCGTGAAATTCTCATCCCATACTGCCGTCAACGCCACCGATATCAGTTTAGTCAACGAAACCAGCATAACTCTACCTTGAATAGTATACGAAAATAATAATGTCAGTGCCATTTTTGTTATAGAACCGTCCGTGGCATGAATAAGTACAATTCTAAAACCAAGAGTTCCGCTTTGATCGGTCGAACTACTAGTGGTATAGTTGATTTATAAGTTATGTTTTATTTTATTAGCTTGTTATTTATCTAATTTTAATAATTGATAGATATATAAATTATAATTACAAAGATTGCCAGTTCCGCATCGTAACTCGCCGAGTTATATCCGTGACACCGGTTATATCTATGATTTACTTCATGATTAATTTGGTATTTTCATACAGCTATTAGACTGACCCGTTGGCGCAGTGGGTAGTGACCCTGACTTCAGCTCCACGGGTCGCGTGTTCGATTCCCGCCGAGGGCCAACATTTTCTATAAATGAATTTGTTGGCCTTCGAGTGTGGGTGTATATATATATATATATATATATATATATATATATATATATATATATATATATATATATAACTCATTATTAAACTTATAAACTTATTATAACTCATTATAAAGATTATTTACTTTGATAATATTTAAGTTTAAGATAGCTTTAAAAATTAATTTAGTTAACGTCATTAACTAAATTTAAGAGCTTACCTTTTTTATTGTTTATTCAATACAGAATCAAAAGCTAGAATTTTATTTAAATTGATTAAATTAGTTTTAAGTAAACATTAATGTGTTTGTAATCGTTTTAATGCAATTCTGATTGGGTGTGAATAGTAGTAGCTATTCAGTAAACAGACTTTATCTACTCTGATACTATAATACAAAGATAATAAAACCGGAACCAAAATTCTTCTGACATTACGTACAGGCCAAAAACAAAAAATTAAAAAGTATTATTACGATACAGGTCTTGTATGGACACCTGTATCATAAACCTCTACCTTAAAAAAAAGGTTCCAATGAACAAGTCCGCGGCGACGCAACACGCATGCGCAATCGATGTTTGCACCTTGGCGCTAACAATTGACATTTAAAAAATCTTTTCAATATTTAAACAAAGTTTGGTTTTTATTTATATTGTTTTACGTATGAGAGTAGATAAAGTAGTGTATGACACTGTACATAACTTGATCTTATAACACTCGTGTGATACTATAAAAAAAATCACATGCAGCTCGTTTTTTTAAAACACACTCGTATTATAAGAACCCTTATTATGCAACAGTATCATAATCTACTACATTGTTAGCTACGGTATACCATTATTATCCCATAAAACATTGCTTAATATAAGATAACTGTTGTAATATAAATAATAAATTTGAATTATATTTATGAAATAAGTATTATTTTAAAGCATATTTGTGAAGTATTTCATACTGTGATGTTATTAATAAAACGATTCCACCTATAGTGGATAAGAAGTATACGAAAGCAAAACCCTTTCCAAATTTAAACAAAGCGCATCAATTATACTCGTACCATAAACGATAAATAAATAACAGATAATAAATATTCCAATAACGAAAGTAATGCGCGTAAATATCTTTCATCTTGATTGTCGTTTGTTGATATTTATAAATTTATAAGGCTAAACTTAGGTAAATTTCAAAGCGTACATAAATATTATTTGCATAATTATATATAATCATACTAATAATAATAATACTTTTTTATCAAAAGTACAAATAATTTAATAAGGTCCTTTCGGAAGCTTAACCTCGAGATGCCCTCACATAAGACATCGTTTTTTGGACGTTCTTTCAATATTAAACATACTATTACATTGTGGAATGCTCTACCGGTATCAATAAAGGAAGCAAAATCGTTAAGAAGCTTCAAGTTTAAATTAAAACAATATTACACGTCACTATCTGGCTAGGATTAAATGGTTATATATATATATATATATGTATATGTGATAAATATGGTTTATATATGTATATAAATATATAGTAAATTTATTATAAGTATGTATGTATATATGTAGATATATTTATGTATTAGAATTTGTATACATTGCACCACCTACCTTATTACCCTAAATTTAATGTCTCTAGCCCAAAGGTTGCCTGGAAGAAATCGCTATTTAGCGATAAGGCCGCCTTATTGTATCTACATTAAGATAACATCGTTTTCTTTACAATGTATATTGTAATTTTATGTGGTGCAATAAAGAATGTTCTATTTATCTATCTATCTATAATTGTTATAATTACTTGATATAAAATCAACAAAAAGCTGCTGAAGTGTCGACGCTTTACCTCGCAGCAAGCAAATCTACATAGTATTTAACACAAAAATGGTAGTTAACATAGCCTTTAAGAAATTATAGTATTAGTGTCAGTGAGAATTTATGTCTAGAACGGCATTTTTATAGTATAAGAAGTGTAAGTACAATTTAAATTTTTTTGTGTAGATATTAAACTGTATCGATTCGAAGATATATGGCCTCGCCAAGTTGGTTACCTAAATATTATTTACCTATAGCTGACCGATGCACATGTTGAACGATGTCACAGATGATTTTTATTATATTGTATAATTTATATATTTAAATTATTAATGTATAATCACTTAAACAAAATTTCAGATAACATTTCTTATATTCAAAAGTTTATAGTCTGTTAAAAATATTTTAATATAAAAAATATGTTATAGCAGAGTTTTTAAAATATATAAATAAATAAAAATTAATTATATATTTTTTCATACTGCTTACGTTTAAATGTAACTATAATTAATATAAAATTAATAAATATTAATTTTAAATCAGTTATATTCATGTTCCGAAAAAATAAATCGATATTATATTTTTTCATACCTACTTGGTATCCAGTATTATGTATTTATTCATATAGTATAGTGTAGTACTAGAACTGCAAAACGATATTTAATATATCCGGTCATATATTTTATTAATCTGTGATGTTTAGAGTAATAAAGATATTATGTGTAACATGATTCACTTGATTATGTTCGTTACGACGTGTTTTAGACGTCTGGGTAGCTGATATTATGCTCAGCGCTTGGAATCGATTCCCAATTAAATGAATCGTATTCAATAAAAACTTATTTTCTTTTAATACCTATTTAATACTTACTATATAAGACTAAAAGCTGTGGTCTAGCGGTGCGACCGTGTGAATCTCTAGAGATGATCATGGGTTCAAACCCGGGCAGACACCAATGAGTTTTTCTATTAAAACTTGTGTCTAATTGATAATTGCAATTTATCACACGCTTTTCGGTGAAGGAAAACATCGTGAGGAAACCTGCATATCTCTAGAGAATTCCTGGGATATGTGTAACCTACCAATCCGCATTGGAGCAGCGTGGGTAGGTCTTAGCTCCAACCCTTCTCTCCAAAAATGGAGAGAGGAGGAATATGCCCAGCAGTGGGATAGTAACAGGCCGTTACTTACTTACTTATATAAGACTACTTTTTTGTTCCTTGACTTATCTGGATGGACCAATGAAGTCCATTTAAAAATGTATCAATACCAAAAAATAAATCAACGTCAAAGATTACAGTGTACATAATGAAATCAACGTTCGGACGTGAAAGATAACAAACAGACTTTCATATTTTGCCTTTAAGAAAAGATTTCTATGCATATATTAAATTTATCATAGGTTATTTAAGAAAAATGCTTTTCCTGAGAAGTAATTTTCTAACAAAAATTTGTTGGTTCTTCGAGCCTGGGTGTAGATATGTATTTAAGTATATATTTAAAATTATATAAATATATATTAACCAGTTGTCTCTCACCCATAATACAAGTATTAAGTTACTTAGTTTGGGGACGGACTGTGTGTGTAAGTGTCCCATATATTTATTTATTTATATATGGACCTCTATATTATGAGTTTATACTTTACGATCTAAACATTACGACATTCCAAAACTATAGACAAATTTTAATAATTATATTTTTATTAATTCAGCAGAAAACAAAATGGACATGGATGATGGTCATTTTGAAAATACACATCTTACTTGATAGATCTTAAAAGAAAAATATATTTCGGATATATATAACATTACTTACATTGATAGCTTGTA